>MU224451.1:1172025-1215303 GCA_018584345.1 Thuja plicata
TTACCCATACATTAAATGACGTGGATCAATCTTTAATTATCATTACATATCCCAATAAAATTAACTAAGTCGGCCAGAGATCTCAAATCTCATCATTAATCCAATTACTGTAAGTCGGCCAACATCACTGTTTCCACTCGGCAATTTCACTGGTGCTCGGCACAAGCCAAACTTTCTCGTCATAAACAACTTTGCTCGGCACAAGCCAAACTTGCTTGGCACAAAACAGCCAGAAAAATTATCTTTGAAAGATAAACAACTAATTACTTTGCCAGAGTGCCAACTGATCAAGTACCCTTTTATTTGCCTTAACTCAACCATTCACTTGGTCTTCTTGTTAAATCTTCTTCATCAACAGTGGATATGGTACTTAAACAAATAACAATAGTCTCACCAGTTAAGGTTTGACAGCAATGACAAAATAACAATTGCTTGCGTTGTCACTTTCCAACAGTTACCTAGTTAGAAATGGCTCTAACCTAAAATCCCTTAGGTGGAATTGTCTGAAACCATGGGGGAAGTAGGGTTAGGGTCTGTAGATAGGTTTTATGTTTTCTTTTTGGCTGTTTCAATGGATTTCATAGGCCAGAAGTGAAGCCCTATGGCTAACTGGTGAAACCAGGTGAGCCAGGACAGTGAGGAGGAAGGATTTGAACAAGCACCCATGACCTTTTGGGGAAGACTTAGTGGCATTTCTAGATGCACCAGATAGTCTCCTAAAAAGATTCGAAGGTGGCAGGAGGTGAATCCAAGATTGGAGACAAATTTGTCAATTATTCATGCTGACTGGTCCAGAGGCCTAATTAATATGCTATAATCTAGGGCCTGAAAGAAAGTTGGGTTTTGGGTGCTTCCAAAGGCCTGGGTTTTGGAATCTAACAGGGTTGGGTGATGTCTTGAAGATTTTCAAGTTTGTTTGTGGGGTCACTTGGAGATTTTGTGAGCATTTGGCCAAATTCAATGGAAATAGGCCTACCAGGAATTAGGCAATTAGGCCTCCTAATGAAATAGTGACCAATTGGATTGGTAAAGTGTCTTGATGTATTGGGATGATTGCAGAATGACCTAGAATGGGTCAAGAAGGGTGTTGAGAGTCTTGGTGAATGTGTGGGAAGATCCTAGGCAGAGTATTGGCATTCTAGGTGGAGTTCTAGTGGGAAAAGCTAGGCTTTTGGTTAACTAGTTGGACTAGTTAGGCCTGGAAATCTTGTAGTCTTCGAAGTACCAACTATACCTTGGAGGAGAAGTTGGTAAAGAGGATCTTGGAGGTCCTAAAAGAAGGAAGATCCAACAAAGAACAACCATTGAATGGTTGAGTTAGTCATTTAAGCAACTTGGAGTGGAGAAAAGCCTAGAGTATCAAACCCTTTGCATCATATGTGCATTGTAATTCATCCCAATTGTAATCCCAATTCATTTTGTGCAATCAATACATAATTCTCAGGTTGTGTTGAGCAAGTTATCTTGCTTAATCTTTCTTTGTAACGAGTGGTATGCTTGCAAATGATTCTTGGCTTTTAGGGTGAAATCATCACCAACTTCTACACAACCAAAAAAAGGGGAAAAAATTGATGCATTGGTTAAAAGAAAGACACCATTTCCAAGAACCCCCCTCTTGAGGTTTGGGAGAAGAATCCCAAATTCTTGTTATAGTGCCAACACATGGGATTTTTTTAATAGGAAGTAATAAGTTTAAAGGAGTTGACAAGGGGCCAACTTTTGAGGAAAAGAAATGGAGCAAATGATAGGGGAAATTATCAAATAATGTAGTAAAATAAATAAGTGGAACATGTGAGCTTGAAAGATAAATTTTCAATTGAAAATATGAGAAATTAAATCTACCCAATCAACTCATTTTCTTGTCATTTCCAAATTTACAAGTGAACCAATTATTTAAATAGCTACAAAATTGGTCATGCATGGGATAAATCACCACAATCAAATTGCAACAATAAACAAATATTTCAAATTCTTAAGTTTGAATTGACTATACCAACTCCAATATTCATGATGTTCAACATGTTTAAATCCCCTCCCAACATCCAATAAATATTAAGAAGATTTTTAGCTATCTTATCCCAAAGTTCATCTTGTAAATAAAATATTTAGAAATCCAAAGAGTCAAACCAACAAGCATCCCCACCACTCTCATCTCTAGGTGATGTATGAAAGAAACCCACTTCCATAAATTGAGTAGAGAAAAAAGTTAAGGTGATCATTGCATGATTTAACTTCCTCTAAACAAACCAACATTTGGTTTCCATCTCCGTAAAGTTTCTTTGACCAAATTTTCACTAAGGGGGTGAATGCCCTCTAACATTCCATGATATAATTTTGCAAATTATAATGAACTAGATACATTATTGTTGTTTTTGCGAAACTCCAAAGTGACTAGAGAGGGAAACAAACTATTCATTACTCAAACATTCCTCCAAGCATGAGGAGGACCTTGATCTTTGGTTAGAGTTAGGTGGAGGGGAGATGGATGACCTATTAGGGGATTTCAATAGAGAATGAGTAGGGGTGGAGTTCACAAGGAGTAAATGGGCTAGGAGCAAGAGAAGGCTCCTTTCTTTTCCTCACAATTTTCTACTCTTCAAACAAAATAACATCTTGTCAACAATGAAAGCATGCATTGAGCTTATTTGAATATACTATCAATTGCTCTAACTCAAAACTAAAGCCATGCAATTTAATGTTCTTAAGTAAATTTTTATTCAAGTCCACTTATCCACGTTTTCAAATGGACTTGAAAGCTGAAATTTTTTATTTGAAATTTATTTACACCATATAACTTTACCAAATTGGGCCACAATATCCTTCTAAAAAGGTCTAAAAGCTAAGTTTAGATATGAAAGTTCTAACCACATTAGATAATGCAAACAAGAAAGACCATCAACATGAAAACCAATGATCCAAGCTTTGAGATAACAAACTTGTCCACAAATGACCTATGTATCATATTGCAAACCTGTGTATTTTGTCCATTTTTAAAACTCCAATTTTATAGGGATATTTCTCAAGAAACAAAATAATGATTCTAATTCTCTATACCTTACACGAAAAAAAATTGTTTACTATTTAGTTATTGAATTTGATTTCAATTAATAATAATAAACTATTTTATAATAAAAAATAAACAATACTCTATATAGAGAAAACTCTAATTTACTCTTCAATTTAAAGACAATTACAGCACTAGTCTAGGTTGTACAAAAAAGTATTCAGAAAACCAGAGTTTTATAAATCTATTGGACTGGATCTTCAGGTGAAAACACTAATTTGCACCGGATAAAGGGGAAATGTGTGCATGATTGAACAGCTAGATGAATCAATTCATGGAATTGATTAAGAGGGGATAAGTGGAATCTTCATGATATCAAGAATGAATAGAAGATTAATCTCTTGTTTGATGTATTGCCCTCCTTTGTTCAGGGTTCCATCTAGTATAGTAAATCATTTTTAATTTGAAGCCTTTTCCCTTGAAGACTACGAGCCATGAGGTTATTCCAAGTTTCTGGGACGGGGATGGCAGGCGATGTGAGGACAAATTTTCAGGATGGCAAATTGTTTTTCAATTTTGGAGATGGCAAAGGAACAGTAAAGGGGGCGGCCATATAAAAATAGGAAAAAATTAAAATATATAGGGAAATTTGAAATTTTCATATGAAAAACATTGATATAAAATTTTAAAATATATATGTTAAATTTGTATTATTTTGAGAGTCAAAATTGAATTACTTCTAGATTTCAAAGTCAAAGTCCCTCGAACATCCCCTGTCCCAGGGAACATTTCCAGGACAGAAACAGCTGGAAAAAAAAACCGGGCACGCTATGAGGATGGTGATCATATGACAGTTACACAGAAAAGTAGATTGATGCAATGGTATAGTTTGATGATGAGGATGGTGATCATATGACAGTTACACAGAAAAGTAGATTGCTGCAATGGCATAGTTTGTACAGCAACACTTCTGGAAAGAAAAATAGCACCATAATTATTAAAAATGTCATTCAACTTGATGGAAGAAAAATAACATTGATCATCAAAAATGCCATTAAACTTGATGGCATATTCAAGGGTCGAATATGCATTTTCAATTACAATGAAATGTTCAAAGCTTACAGACCAAGTGATGGCTAAATTTAACACAAAAAACCTAGACTAAATGCAACTGTTCTGAGAAAGCTCTAGGTAAAGCTCCTAGTTTTAAAATTCATACAAGCAGATCCCATAAAAAGCAAGCTTTAGATCAATATAGACGACAAACAACAAACATTGCATTACTTATTCTCATGGACGTCTATTCTTATAAGCAAAGCTGATTGAACGTCTATTCTTATAAGCAAACTTATCAATCAACTGCTGAAAATCATTAGCAGGTATTTTATAGACCAATGTGTGTTTACCTCCAAAATGATACAGCTGAAACAAAGAACCAGCCATCGATGAACAAAATGTTTGTTGTTGTACAAACAATAGTTTGAATATCAAAATGAAATACTAAATTAGCAGTACAATCCCTGAGGATGGGTATCAAAACAATCCACCTCGATAAGTTTGTAGTCTTTGTATAGACTACCAAGACTGCTCGTGGGAAAAACGAAAATTTGACACAAAGAGAACTCCAAAGAGTTAAAAATGCAGCATAGATTGAGATGAAACTTTCGAAGTAATGGAAGCAATATTAATTCCATATAATGTATTTAAGAATTAAAGATTAAGAATTTCATAATTACCAGAGGGCACGCCATTGTTAGAGAATAAGAATTTTGGCGACTAATGAAATTGCAATGCCAATCACACTATAATTGGCAAAACCCGCCAAGTTGAAAGTCCCATTAAGAGGCAACATTACATGCTATGTATGTAGTTTGAAAAGAAACGAACGTGATAACACTGGATGTACAGTATCTGCCCCAATGATGCAGATTCTTTTGAGATCTATTCATAAATAAATTATTCTGATTTGAACGTCTTCACTTCAACCTTATCTGCAAACTTGACTTTCCGCTGTTGCATACGCTGCAATAGAAAGCACAAAAACACATTCAACTTGCATCTCTTACCATCCTAAATTGCTGTAATAATGATGTTTTGAGCAGTAAAAAGAACACTTACAGTCAAAACTTCGGCATATTTATATTGAAAAAAACATTAACTAGAGCATTTTGCTTACCAGGATTTTGCAATGAAGATGACAATCACGGGTCATCTGAACAAGGTGATTTCTCGCAGTCTCTTCTGCCCTTAGAGCACTCCTAGAAGCATCTTTCAACTGCAATTGAGCAGTTAGATTAAAGAAACAATGTTCGATTGTTCAAATAATATTGCTACTGAAAAAACATTTTGCCATATGCATAGAAGCAGAAATCCTTAAAAACTCGCGAAAAATCATGATTTATCCTTTCTCACCCAAGTATATCCCCAAAAGAGTCAACTTATTTATTGCCTCAGGTTTTGTAATTTAATTGCAATTTTTTTCGGAAAAATAATGATACTTTTTGTGCTTAAAACGCAAATCTTGCTCCAAAATTATGGGGTTTAGGTTCTCAGTTTGTGTATAGAGCTTGTACTAAACTTGGTAAGGTAAGAGTAAAACTAAACACCATAGGAAAAAAATAGCAGTGCCATGACATATTGCCAGAAGAGAAAAATTAGAGCGACATTGGAATATTGTACCTGTGAATGTGGTATAGAACACACAATCCGAGCCCCTTTGCCCTTTGCAATCAAGTATTTCTCCAAAAAAATTCTTACATTGGCTAGTTCACTAATCAATGCCACAGCCAGTGTTTCTGTTTCTCTTAACTGTCTTTCAGAGAATTCTGATGCCCTTTCAGATTGAAGACGAAATGATACACAATCTGAGCATAAGCACACTCCCTTGCATGAGCGATGGCTACATTTTAGAATTCCCTTGGAAGGCACTGATGCAGGTGTGTGTAATGGAGAGGGAACTTCACTGCAAGTTGGAAACAAAGTAATATCATAAGAATCACCCGGAGATGGAGAAGGTGATTTGTGATCAACTAGACTTGTACTCTCTGCATCCAGTGTTGGGAATTTTTGTATTGCGAGTGGAGAAATACACTGCCCGTTGAAAAAAACTAAAGAAGTGGATTCGCCGGACTGACTAACAAAAAACTTTCCAAGCTCATCAGAGGGACTTTGACAAGCAGGAGATGACTCCAACTGAATTGAGGCAGACTTTGATTGGCATTCAGTTCGTCCAGGCTTAACACATCCAGTATAGAATGACTCCCTGCTCAACCTGTCATCACCAATAGCTGATTCTGATTGATTTCCACTTTGTCCTTGTCTCGCCTTTTCAACAAAAAGTGACTTTCTGCTAAGAAATTGCTCGCCGGGAACTGAGTCCAATTGGTTTCCACTTTGTTCAAGATTAGCATTCCCAATGGATAATCCTGCATTGCTCAGACCATTATCAATGGATGGCGTTAATTGGCTTGCATCCTCATTTAGCTTTGCAGGTTCGGTAGCCAGAGTTTCCCTGCTAAATTCCTCATTTCCTGGTACAAACTCTATCTGACAGTCATTTTGTATGAAATTATCTTGTTCAGCACAGGGAGAGTTTCTACTTGTACCTTCACTACTGGAAGGCAATTCCATCTCAATGCCATTTTGTTTATGCTTAACTTGCCCTGCGCATGGAGGCCCCATTATCATTTTTACGTCACTGGGGGCAGACTCCAATTGGCATTCGTTTCTTTCAAGCTTAACATGTCCAATGCGTGAAGACTTCATGCTTATCTGACCATCACTAGGAATCAATTCCATTTGATCTTCAATTTGTTCAACCTTAACATGTCCAATGTACTGGGGATCCGTACTCATTTTTTCATTATTGGTAGGCAACTCTCTTTGACTTCTATCATCTTCAAGCTCAACATTTGCCTTGGATATGCTGCTACCGCTCAATCCTTGATCACATATGGCAGATGCCAAACCACTCTCATTTTCTTCAATCTTGATATGTTCAGGTATAAACGGTTCCCCGTTCAAACCTTTGTCAGCATATACATCGCATTCCTTAGAGGCTGTGCAGTCTGCTCTTGGTAACACTTTTAAGGTAGATTGGGCTGAAGAAACCAATGAAACAGCACAGAAAGAAATCAGAATATTGGAATGCAACATACTCAACTAACTTCCAGTGTTCAAAAAGCAACAAAACAAACACAAAATGAAATACAACCCTTACTTGCAAGGTCCTTTGCCAGCTCGGCGCAAAAAGGCAACATTCTCCTGTAGCTACTGCTTTTTGAAGCTTCCAATAGTTTCAATTGTGAACTTGGAGAAAGTGTCTACACATTTATACAAAATCATTAGAACCCGCATAACATAGATTAAGGAAAGATGCATTCCTCTTAAGTAAAATGCTTGCTCGAATATAGTCCTTGAGTTTGAAATTTCATAAACATTTATCCTTTATTAAACCAGATCACTCCGTTGTGGGACTACAGGCGGCAACAGGGCAAGCAACATCAAAACCCAAATAACAATCAAATCCCATATGCCCTAATGCAGAGGACAATTTTGTTTATGGGAAAATTATGATGAACATGTCATTCTTTGCTTAAAAGTTTCTGGATTTGATTGTGTAAGAGTTTTATCATCAATTTTTCAGATCACATTACATCATTTTTTTATGTTCTCTTGTTTTGCATCTTAATATGTTCTCTTGTATTGCATCCTAATGATGGATCGCTGACTTTCTTATGTTCTCTTACATTGCATCCTAATGATGGATCACTCACTGTGATCTGAAACATTGATGATAAAAATTCTTACACAATCAAATTCAGAAATTTTTATACATTCATATAAATTGTAGAAATCTTACAACTTAAAGCTATAACTCTTTATTCATATATTGTAATCTACGTTTAATGACTAAAGAAAATGCTGCAAACCTAGGAGCAAAACAAATGACTGACTTAAAAAGTGCCAACAGGTTTATGGTATAGTGGTAAGGTGGAGGAATGTCGTAATGATAAGTAGCGCTAAAACCAATCTGGGTGAATTCTCCTCATGTTTACAATGTTGCATGTCATAGAGGAATAGATACACTCCTTCGGTTTCTTAACCAAAAAGTGTGGAATACTAACGAGTTATAATCTGCCAAAGAACGGCTTAATTTTCAAAATCTACAAGCTAACTAGTGCAACATGTCCTCTATTTAGCTTGGCTTCGAAAATTGGTGGAAATCAAGGGATGGGGTTATAAATAAAGGTTCATCGAAGCCCTGGGCAGCCTCGATCCCAGCTTTGTTAATTGCAAGCTTCCCTGCTAGTTGAACGCAACCACCAAGAGAATGCTGGAAATAGATACCGCTATTATAAGTACTAACATGGAGGCATGCACTTAACAGGGATCGTATGTTGTAGATTGGTAAAGAAATTTATCAATTCTTCCCAAACAAAGTATAGCAAGGGATAGGTACTGAAAAATCAACTTACAACTTTTCTTTTGCCTGGAAACCTGGCTGATTGTCGTTTTGGGGGGGAAGAAGCTGCAACGCATCTGCCCTCGGCTGCTCCAGACTTCTGTTTGGCAGAAGCTTTCCCATGATTTTGCAAAAATTGATCATCGGGATCGAGGTCAATCACCCCAACAGCCGATCGCAAGAATGCTGCAAATCTACTTCCAGAATACAACCATTTGGAACCTGGACCCGATCTGCGAATCCCCTTCAGCTGTTCCAACGTGCAAGTCCGCTCTCCGTCCACAGAACCCTTGTTTTCATTCAGACCAAGGCAACCTCCCTCAGTCTCAGGCTCTTCTTTAACTTGCCCCAGTAAAGAATCACTACCATTACAAGCCTCGGCAGCGGTCATTTCCCTTTCAGGCATTTCATTCAGACCAAGGGAACCTCCCTCAGTCTCAGGCTCTTTTTTAACATGCTCCAATAAAGAGTCACTACCATTACAAGCCTGGGCATCGGTTATTTCTCCTTCAGGTATTTCATTAAAGAATCTAGAATTACCTACTTCCCCTTGATTCGTTTTATCCAACATTTGAACATCCTCTGTTTCCCTCAGATCCATATCGTCCAGCACTTGAACAACTTCCATTTCTCTTTCAGGCATTTCTACTTGCACAACATCGCTCTCTGTCGAATCTAACTCCTCGAGAGGCTTTATGGGTCTTGAAGTTGCATCATCTTTCTGCATTTCTTCATCCCCTTTTATCAATTTTTCACCCAGATCCAATATACTTTGTTCTTCTGAATCAGTATCAAACGCCAAACTGAAAGCATAAGGTAGATTTTCAGATGAAACACATATATCCATCCCACTTAACCCACAATCCAAATCATCATTTATTCCCCTTATTGTCCCCGACTGAGGTGCATCCATCAAGACACATCCATCAATGTCATCTGCCAGCCGTGTGTGGCTTCCAACTTCCATGTCCTCTGCATTCATTTTCAGCGTATTAAACGAAAAAGCTATATCCGCAGGGAGTTCCACGATAATCTGAACCTCTTCATTACCAACAGAATATTCTGATAAACCGATCTTACCCTTTTTCAGCTGAGCCTCCTCCTCTACAGATTTAGTATCAGTCGACAGGGAACCGAGCTTGGCGAGCCTTCTTCGTTTGTTTTTGGAGAGGGTAAAAAAATCGGCCTTCCTTTTGAAGCCACCACTTGTAAGCCTCTGCAATCGATTTGGCAGTGATTTTTCTTTGAGCAGCTTGTGAGCCATTCGCCTAGTTACCCTTTGAAGCGCCTCCATTGCTGCTCAAAACTGGAAAACAAAACAACTTTACACGGTGAGATGCCGAAATGGAGAGGGAGCTTTAGAGGCACGGGTTTTGGAGGGAAATTTGGAGAAATTTACAACTTATCTTTAGGGTTTATATCGGGAAATTTTTAAAAACCCGCGGGTCCTTGTAGTAATCAATTTTAAACCTTTGAAATTTTCGAAGACGCGAAACGACTTCAAGGACCAATCAAGTTGAAGGATTTTCGCATTTCGGATTGGGAAATAGAGACCGGCGGGGCGCCAAATCCTTTGTGGGTTTGTGAGTTTCTGCCAATGTATTTTTCAAATTTAAAAATATAAATGAATTCATGGGAGGGGCACCCATTCCACCTACTCGTTAAGGTTGAGGGCCCATGCAAGGAGTTTAAAAAATAGTGTTTATTGTAGATGATGTTTTTTTTTTTTGTTCGGTGAAAATATAATTTTATATTAATAATATTAAACTTATATATCTATTTGTTTGTAATATTTGCAACTGACCTAATAGCCACCTTCCTATTAACTTTACTCCATATAACCCCTCTATACCTTATTTACAATCTTTAAACATTAGTTATTTTACTTTGCACCTACCCAATAAAAATTATATGTCATCAACCTATGGACATACATGTTCTTTGACCTCCCAACCCTATATACTTTGAGCAAACCATGGGGGCTATAAACAACCAACTCAAAAATCACTCGGTATTTACAAATTTGCCATTATGGTCATTTCATTCTATTCCTCCCCTACAATAAAGACACGGACTAAAACATGAAAAAGACAGGGCATTTAGCCCAGAGAGCTTGGATCATTCCCTTTGTCATTCTTTGCCTCTGCACGCACATGCCCATTAATCCAATAGTCGGTTGGTTCAAAGATAGTTCTCGAAGCTCATTTATGTTGCTTTGCCTCCTCCTCCATCCTTGCATTAACTTCTCTTTCCTGCAAAAACTCCAAAAGGCTCTCCCAACTTACGTCTGCCTCATCTCTTTGATCTTCACAGGCACCCTTTTCACTCCAAAATATCAAGGGTTTGAGCTCATCCTCTCTTGCTCCCACCACATGCCAAAAACCTCATTCTGCCCTAATTGTCACATCCCCCTTGTCTATTGAAACCTTATTATGTTTTGGTTTGTTATCATAGATGTTTATATTTCATGTAATTCGTCGGAATAGTGGTTTGGATTGTATAAATGAAATGATATTATGTAATGTTCATAACCTTGAGTTTTCAATTTGATTTTTTGCACAGGTATTATGATCGAGATGATGATTACGGACTAACTACATATCTTGAATGAGTGGTTGCAAGAGATGGTTGCATTCTGATAAGGAACATAAAGTATCACTAGGTATGGGATGCAAACATGGTCATGGGCTTTGAGCTATCTGAGCCTCAAAATTGGTAAGTTTTGGCTAGGTTGAGGTTGATGCTAAGCCTAGGAAGTAAATATTTTGAACTAGGTTCCTTGTTTGGTCACTTCGTCAGCTAGTGGAGTTGATAGTATCCTTTTGTTAGGAACCTATGTCTTGGACCTTGACCATTGCTTGACCTATTTCCTTGTTAGGATTTAAGGTAATATCTTTCGATTATATTGTTAAATGATTTTAAACACTTATCCTTTCTCTTTGTATATATGAGTGTAGTATACGTAATGTGTATATGCATGTGTGTGTGTGTGTGTGTATAGGTGTGGACCATGTAATACGACACAGAACTACACACACACATTATATATATATATATATATATATATATATATATATATATATAGTTGAGTAACATTTTATTATAACCTTCTGGTATATCTAATATCATTATTTTAAATCAATATAATCAACTACAACATGAATTTAAGGAAATAAATTCCCTAATGTCTTAATGGTATTCAAACTATTTGGTATAAATTGAAATTAAGCTAATTAGATATTTTGTGTTCTTTTAGTGGAATTTGAATTCCATTTAGTATACATGTGAAATTTAATTTGAGTAAGATATTGTTAACAGTGTTGAGTGGGTGGCAGATATTTTTAGCTACGATATGGGAATTCCCATAAATCTAGGATCTTTAGTCGAATGCACGGAAAAAGAAAGTGAGGGTCATTAATGAAAAACAAGAAAAGATTCATTTGAAGGCAATCGCCTCTATTTGGAATGAAACGCGCTCAATTTTGCAATGTGTATTGTCCTAGAAATTAATCACCCTTGTTAGGTGCTCATTTTTAGCCCCATTTTAGTATGTATGCATTCCCACATTGATTTCACGTCCTTCTAGCCCATATGCATCCTTCAAATCAACATTATTTGTGCAAATCTAGATAATAGCTCTAACTTCTATGCATGGTTTCCCATTTTTCATCCAATCACATAAACTAGCACTTGCACCTATAGGAGGTTCGAGAGTACGCCAATAGGAAATCAAAGGATAAATATAAAATCAAACCATGTTTTTAATATTTGTGAACAAAAAATATTTAAAAAGCTCATAAAATTACATAAAAGATTTGAAAACTATATTTCTCAAATATATATATATATATATATAGTTAAAGATAACAAAGAATTATTTTGCAAATGTACATTGAAAAGTTATGATAATCTAGATATACATATAGAAACTTATAAAAAAATTGATATAGCTACATACTACTATTGAAATAAAAGGTCAATCATTCCTTTTGAAAAATAGATGGTTTAAAAATATTTTTAAAATAAGGAAAAATAGATGTCTTATTTTAAACTAAAATAGTAAATTTGTATAAAGCTTTAGATATTTGATATAATCCAAAATTCTAACACTTACATGATAAGTTACGAATTTAATGTGTCGAAAATAAAATAAAACCTAATCAAAATGTTGAAGGGGAATACTTAATTCTTCTAAAATTTAAAGTTTATAATTTCAATTTTATAAGAAAGAGAAATATTTATGATTGTCAATACATATAAAACATCTATTCCAACTTTTTCATAACCGTGAATAATAAATGATAGGGTAGCTGTGATTCACCTACCCTTGCGGTTGAACACACATTTTTTTATGAACAATATTATGAGGTAAGGGATTCCTAAGGTAGGAAAGGAAAATAAAGAAAACAAATCACCATTAATTTAATAAATCTATATTAAGAAATCCAACCATCAAATGGAACGTAGTATTTATCATTCATCCCATTTCTTCATACTTAATCGTTTAATTTATTTCCAATTTTCAATCGACATAGTTCATTCCTTTCAATAATAAGAAGTACAAGAAACATCTATACTTAAAGAATCATATCATAATGAGTAGCTGAAGGATATAAATTGGCTTCTGAAACCCTATTTGAAAATAGGATAAATTTTATGCCATGCAATGGCTGAGAAGTTGTTTGACAGTCCCAAATTGGCTTTAGAAACCTTAAAAAATTGGCTAATTTCTTATGTACAAGCCCAGAATCTTCCTCTGCAAAAACACAAAGATGGTTTAGAAAGGAAGAATACATTTCCACCAATTCTTCTCTCCATACGATGTATGAATTACAGTGGTAAACTTTCCATACATGGTTACACTGGGTGAAACTATGCGACTTGCTTGCGATGATGCTCTTAATGAAATATCTCATTGTGATATTTTCAAGCAGAAATGCTAGAGTCTGGAACACCAAAACCCTAAATAAATATAAAAAATGAAATCACACAATTTTAAAAACTTAAAAAATCATGACATTGGACAGCGGAACCTTTCTGGTGAGGGATTCAACCCTTAGAGTGTTGAGTTTCTGGATTAGATTGTGTGAATAATTGTTTTCATCAATGTTTTGAATCACACTACGTGAGTCATCATCAGGATGCAAGAGAACACAGGGAGAAAAAACCTTTTTGAATGTATGATAGTCTTGGGAAGCTACAAAACCAGATTGCATTGGCCATCAATGATGTAGTTAGGGTTCAAACGCCTCTATCTCTGTCACTTTCTTCTTCCTTTATTCTTGCACATAGACATCCTTGTGAACACTTTAGGTTAAAAGGAAGAAAAAAATGCATAGAGATATTAGGGCATCACTTTTGTTTTAGGGTTATAAAAAATAAGTTGAAAGTTTAATACGTCTTCCTTCTTTCATACATGGTCCATCAAAAGCACACACATGAATCATAAATACTTGGTCGCACAATTCCCTACCTGCCTCAGCATGCCTAGTACATAGTTTGGACACCAACAATAGATTTTTCAGCAACACAATAGATTTTACAGCATCCGACATGACTAAACCGATGAAACTTCAACATATAATAGTCTATCGGCTAATCACATGGAGTTTAGAAATATTTCTATAATTGATCATGCAATTTTTTTCCCTTCATCAAATATTTCCAATCATATTAATCTATTTTGATTTGCCAAAAAAAAACCATAAATATAAAATTAAATTTAGCATTAGATATTTTTGTGCAATCGTGAATTTAAAATTAAATGCCCTTCTTTTCTTTGATATTGGAGCAAAGCTCCAGACTACAGGCATCCAAACAAGTCACAACTGACAAAACAACATACCAGAGCAAAAGGAACAAATGCCAAAATGGGAGTTTTGGAACAAGGTACAGACTTCCATTAAAGCATAATGGAAGGGTTTTTTTTGTTAGATGTTGTAGTTGCAAGTGTCGTGGTAGAAAAGTATGCAAAATGTGGAAGCATGCAAAGGCATGTAAATTGTTTAACAAAACAACTCAAGGAAACGTGGTCTCATGGACTGCAATGATTATCACATATGAAGAAAGTGTATTTTTTAAAAATGCTTTAGAAAACTTTCAAGAAAATGCAATTGGTAGGTTCAAAGCCAAATTCTACCTTAGTTGCCAATATATTTCCTCTTTGTGTTAGAATGGGAGCTTTGGAGCAGGGTATGGGCATCCATAAAAAGATAACAGTAGAGGGATTAGTCTAATATAAGTCTTAATCCGTAGTTCCTCTAATTTGGTTAAGTTAATTCATGATTATTTGATTAAGGCTAATTAATCTCTCCTACAATTTTCTCTGCAGTTTAGATCCATATCATCATTGATTATTTTTTATTTAATTTTAGCCATTAAATATATCTATATGGATATAAATATAAACTTTATAGACTACCTAGCATGTGTCTCTTCTCCTCTCATGCTTTACATGTGAGTATGCCACCTTATCCCACTTCTTTCTCACACATGTGTGAGCGTGCGTTCCTTTCTCCTTCAATTCGAGCATCTTCTCGTATCATATCCTTATGTTGGAATTTTTGTAATCAATCAACCTAGTCCTAATGTTATGTTGTTGGTTTACTAACCAATCACATTTCACTAATAATCCATCATGTATCATAAGAAACTATATCGATTGGATCATTGGATTCACTCTAAGGGGGGCTTTTTGGCCTACATTTTCTTTGATTTTACTAGTTGCATTATTTTTAATATAATTTCTTTATTTGCATTGAACTCTTTAACCTTTATTCCACCACATAGGTTGACACATTTTTTATTTTTAACTTTTATATCCACTCTTGGTTTTATGCTATAAAAAAATTATCACTTTGTTTGCTTATATTTCCTTGCTACACTTCATGAACTTACCTTTCTTTACCTATACATTTTGTGTTTCCGAGTTTACTATGAGGCTTGCACCTTGCCATTGTTGGTTGATTTATTGGCTTTGATCTTCTATTATTATATCACACTTTCTAGATCTTGAATACTAATTATCCTATATAATTATACATCTCACTTTTATTGTCACTTATTGGTCCTACATTATTATACCATGCTTCTAGAGTTTATCATTTATACCATGTGCACTCCTTTTGTTGTATCTGTGATATTAATCCTAACATTAGAGAGAATTATTCCTTTCCTCTATATAGATTTCAACTTCATGGTTACATCCTTACATTTAGGAGCACTATGCCCTCCCCATTAAGGGCAACATACTTCTCACATGACATACTTTATCATATGTTCCTTACACATTGAGGGCACTAATTGGTCACTTGCACATTACCTTGTTCATACCTACGTTCACTATAGTCTTTCTGCTTGTATACCATTATTTGATCATGCTCTTAGTTACCACATTAGAAGCAAATGTTTCTCTAGTGCCATTTACACCCACTCAATTGTGTTCCGTTGAGGGTTGTATCAAAATTCACGTTTCCCACATTGGGAATAGCATTATGCCTTGATATCCTATCTCTAATTCCTAGATGATCATCTCACACTTTATCATTCTATATATGTTACACATGATTATGAGATAATTTATTCATTATTGTTATTCTTTTGGTGACATGCAATTATTTATCATGGTTTGCTAATTTAAGCTATTTCACATTATATTTTGATGGATAATCTAATGTTGCATTATTAAAAATCAAAATTACATGTTACTCAAGGAATTAATTTTTGTAGTACTTCACCTTGATTTATGACAATATACTCACATTCTTACACACTTAGCAATCACCCTATGCTTACACATATGCTCTTATACATTTATCTTATCCAAGCTCATTTATCACATTATCTATTCATATATATCCATATAAGACACCTAAATATAATAGTTTACCCATCTAGGCTCTTCTTTTTGGTCATGGAGCTAATCCTACATTCACAAACTTGACCATTTCCTTAATAATAATAATAATAATAATAATAACAATTCAAATGTTTATTTTCTTGCCTTTTGCTAACTAAGTACAAGTTACAAAATTTTACATTATTTGCTACTATTTATAGACATTCATTAGCATTCATTTTGGACATTTATAATTTAGAAGTCCTCTTTCATTCTAAAGCATTAGGGGGAAAAATAATAGCAAAACATTTTAGATTTAGTGTATTAAAACTAGTAACCAATTTGTATACATTATTCTTAAATCCTTTCCTATCATATTCAAACTTTTGTACACAATTCTTTTTAGATATTTTGAAATATTGTTCTCTTATGTATTGAAAAAGTAGAGAAAAAGAAAACCCATAGGACAAATCATGGTATGTGTTGGTATGTTTATCATATTCTTGTCCTACAA
The DNA here is from genome assembly GCA_018584345.1 of Thuja plicata. Lineage (NCBI taxonomy): Eukaryota > Viridiplantae > Streptophyta > Pinopsida > Cupressales > Cupressaceae > Thuja > Thuja plicata. The sequence continues at coordinate 1,188,845 of MU224451.1, forward strand.
GATCCAGTACTCATCGCAATTCATGAGACATTATATCATTGCATCCCATGAGATGATTTCTTATTGTATTCCATGAGACAACATCTCTAGAGGCGCCCTGTCAAAAAGTTCACAGCCCTTGCTTTGCACTTCCACGATTTTGCATACATCTCTACCAAAGACGATGAGAGGATTGGAACTATAAAAAAAAACACCTTCATTATGTTTTGATGAATGCCCATACCTTGTTTCAAAGCTCCCATTTTGTCACAGGCAGAGAGGAAGTTGCGCAAAGTTTCTAAATCACTATCAATAAGTCTACTGTTTTTGGCAGCTTCCTACAACCGCCAGTAGACAACGAAACCACATTTTTAACTGGCTGTTAGAATGGAAACTGGCCTACTAAAGGGGACACCACAGAAGAAAGTTTTGAACGTGGGAATGACTTCAAGAAGGAAGGCACATTAATGAAGGAGGGTGGTTCAGATCGCTGGGTGTTGCTTTGAACATTAAAAGTGCCTGTTTGGAAAGCAGATAAATTAAGAGATAATTAAACGATTGTGGAAGCGTTCAAGTAGACATCCTTTACATGGATGTGGGAGGAGAGATAAATGAGTCAAATCTCTGTTGGGCATAAATTTAGACTTCTAAAGAGTTGTATTTGGAAATGCCTAAGATAGGGACCACTGTCCAAAAGTTGTTGCTCTTTTACTTTCTCATAAATCTGAATTTCATGATTATATGTATATTCTGATTTCCGTAAGATGAAAACAAGACTGGTGATAAATTAGAGATACCAAACTCGACATATAAATTCAAGTTGTAAAACACTCCATTAATAAAGAGATTAAATAACAACTTATTATTATTATTATTCATTATAAATGTTTCTGTGCATCTGCAATATTTGAACAGAAGTTTTTCTGAGCGAGTTTCACGATTTGGCATAGCTCATTTCAAGAGGATGTTGAATTGGTCATTGGGAAGAGACAAACAAGGAACATCCTGCAATCATGGCATTCTGCGAGATCACATTTGCTTTAGGCATTCCGTTAAGCAGTTAACGTGCCTGGTCTATGCTTCCACATTTTGCATACCACAATTTTCAGGAGAGAAAAATTGTGTACCCAAACCATTTACCACTTATTACTAGAAAACCGTGGTTTTAGGGCGTGAGACAAGGTTCAGCGTGAGACAATAAATTAGTTGTACAATACCGAGCTCACTTGGGAGGAAAATCCTATTGGCTTAATAATCTTCCACCTAGGTCATTTGCATACATTTTCAGATTTTGGGATTTGCCCTAATTTCCCAGTGGACTGAGGTTTTCAAATCCCCTTCTTGGCACACAACCCTGGGTCCCGGGCAAACTTTGGAAAAGTATGCCTGGACAAGGTCGACTTAAGTTGACCTTGTCCTGGACTAGGTCAAACTAATTCAACCTTATCCTTGGGCACTGAATTTAAGTGGGCTTTGAGCCCAATGTAGGGGTGTTTCTCCTAGGTTCTTAATTGAGGTCGGCCTTACAAAATCTGAGCCTCAAAATGTGTATAAAAGGAGACCCTCCCCCTCTCATTTTCACATACATTACATCAATGATACATCCATTACATACATACAATTCATGATCAAGAGACATTCACATGCAAGCTATCATTCATCCATTGTGCATTTAAGAGATTCAAGTGCAAGGAAGTCCTCAAGCATTTCAATTCTTCTTCTTCTTTTTCCTCAGTCCAACATTTTGGCAAACTACAACATTCCTCATTCAAGGGTTTGGTTTCATGATTTCCTATTGGGTTTTTATAGGGTCCAAGCTATTGCATCAACACTTGTGATCATCTCCAAAGAGACATTGCATCATTGAGGTATAAGGTTATTTATGTTTCAGATCCATCTTTCATGTTGTCTTTCCTTATGCAATTTTAATTCAATTTTGAGGTTAATTACTATACAGGGGCTTGACTAGCGCAACCCCTTTCCAAAAAATTTCCCCTTTTTCTTGTGTGTAGGAACAGGTTGTGGATTTTATATGAATTTGGGAATATCAGTCATAGTTACAAGTCCTCTGCAAATTTCATAAGTTTTGGAGTTGAAAGGACTAGATCAAAATTCTAAAACATAGTCCTGCACTAGGTTGACTTTGTTCGACATGGTCCTTTGGATGTAATATTTTCACAGTCATAAGTTATTGATGTAAGAGTGCCAGATCTAGAACCATACCTGATTCCAAATAGCTTTGCAACTCTCAAGAGCAGATGTGAAGTTCATTCCTCTTCTCCCAACTTCAAGGCGAGTTCATCCTTTCTATTCCCCTATTGCACCTAGTTTCATAAATTAGGTTTACATTGTTTTAATCAGCTATCACATTGACATATTAGAAACACATCATATAATCACACTCTATCCCATAAGTAATACCCAAATCCCCTTTTACCTAGATCTTGCATTAGTGCCCCTTTATCATTTTTTGGTTGTGCTAATCAGATTGGTTTAAGGGTGGGTTTGTATTCCAACGCACAATATGATTTGGTGAGTGATCTACATCCTAGCATTTCTCACCATTTTATATTGTACATTTTGGTGAACCCAACTTATAACATTTCCATTTTGATTTTGGTGTTAGATCCTCTTTCTATGCAATTATATATCTAGTTCTATTTTGTATGCATTTATATTATATTGCTACAAACTATGCATTTGGATATTTTGGTAGTTAGATTCCCTTTGTACACGTCTAGTTCTACTTTATATGTGTTTTTCTATTACATTTTGCATTTATATAGTTGTTACCTTTCATTGATTTGTATGCACTTATTTATTTCTTCTCGTGTTGCAAGAGTTATTTAAGGCATTATCCTCAAACCATTCTATCAGTTTTAAGATAGAGCAACATCCTTCTATTAGCTTTCCTTTACATTATGCTACCACTAAAAAAATCAATTTAATGCATGTGATGTTGTTTTTCCCTCTCTTATATCACCTTATAAGGAAATATTAGTGTAAGAAGAAGATTTTAACCTTTCTCTCAATGATCTTCCTCTATGGGGAGGAGAGTAGAGGATTGATGTTAACTCTTATCCTAATATAAGCCTTATCAATGAGGATACTGATGCAGGAGTATCCTTGGGTCGTTGGCAATCTTGCATGACCTAAAAATATTTCCCTTTCAGTTTGTTCTTAGTTTAGTAGTTCTGAGTTTCTTGCTATGTTCCTTGGTTTTGGATCATTTGTTGTTGTGATCCTTATGGGTTCTATACATCATGCTTTACCTATGTCTAGGATCACACCTCATTTGGATACTTCGCAGTTGAGATATTCAAGATTCTTGGTCAATTTAGAATGGTCTTCATGTTCTAGCGGTCAGTTGGAGTTTTTAATCTTCTAAAGCAATTCTTGATCGACAAAGCTTAGTGACTCATATCCCGATGTGCGTGGATCTTTGGCTAACATCTCTCTTGGATCGTGCATAATTTCTACATCTTGGCAATAAGATCTCTTATGATTTGGATCCTGACCTATATTTATGTATTACATTTTCTTATTCTTGGAAAATATGATTGATTTGGCCAATATATGAGTTGTGAAGGCTCTATGTATTGAGGCTCTTGATCTTTGTTTAGGCACTTCTCAGGAGATAACTTTGGACGGTTATCATTGGGGTTTAGATCAAGATCTTTTATTTAATTAGGCATGTATGCTGGAATTTTGTAAGTTGCATGTTGCAGGCAGATATGATGTAAATCATGATATCTGATAATACGAAGGCTTGTGAGGCATGTTGAGTGATCATTATTGAGTTCTTAATGATCTTGTGTTGATAATTCCTGCTATGTTTACTCTTGCTGCATGTTTGGACCATCTCCACAGGGGACACTCTTGCCATGACTGCATCAAATTGTATCATAGCAGAGTTGATGTTCTTGTGTTAGCTAATCAAGTTCTTGGACTTGTAAAGCCTATACCCATTGATTATGATGTGGTAGAGTAAAGATCTGACTCACAATTATAGAGGACATGTGAAAGGTGGATATGAAAGGACTTTTTGTTGATTATTGAGTGTTGAAACTTCCTGTAGGTGAACAAATCGCTGAGATGGTGGTGGGATGCAAGTGTGCCTGATAGATGACTGAGTGAGAGGAAACTATCACCTTATGATCAGATCGTCAAAGCTAAGGTATTTTCACCTGAGGATTGAAAAGATTTATTCTAGAAGGATAAACCCTAGAAGGCTAGAACAAATGATGGAAGACTTCATAAATTAAATGAGAACTAAGATCATAATTTTTTGGTTGGATTGCAAAAGAATCTTGAGTCTGAATAGGAATACAAGGAAGTTGTTGAAGATCTTGAGATTGTAGATGTTGAGATCCCTGCAGATGAAGAAATATTATTGAAAGCTATAGCACAATTAGTTAAGATTCATCAAATGGATGTTTCTACTTTCATTGGTTCATTGCATCAAGAGGATTTGATAGACTGGATTGGTGAACTAGAAGATTACTTTGAGCTGGAAGATACTCGAGATCCATGGAGGGTTAGGTTAGCACATACTAAGTTGAAGGGTCATGTTGCCTTATGCTGGAAAGAATTGCAAGAATATAGAGAGGAACATGGTGAATAGAAAATCAGTAGATGGAAGGTGATGGTTGCTAGATTGAAGGATACATTCATTCATGAGGATTATGAACTAGAATTGTTCAAGAAATTACAAAACTTGAAGTAGAAAGACATGAGCGTGAAGGAGGAAACCAAATAATTATACAAGATTATAATCATATATGGACACCGAGAGATATCTAAGGAGATGGTAGTTAGGTATATTAATGGTCTGAGATTTAATATTCATGATGAGATTAGTATGTTGAGGATTAATTTAGTTGAGGATGCTTATCAATATGCATTAAGGGCAGAAGATAAGTTGAAGAGGAGATCGAGTAACCCTAGAGGAAAGGAAAAGCAACTAAGTAACAATGGTAAGCAAAATAAAACCATTGAGGTAGAACCTGATCAAAAGAAAATTAGGAGAGGGAATGGTAACAAGGAATTCAAGGGTACTAATTTCAAATGCGGTGGCATAGGGCATAGAGCTTTTCAATGTTTTGAAGGATCTAGAAAGAACATGTGAAAAATAAATCTTATGGCACATGAGGAAAAAACCAATGATGAACTTGAGGAAAATATGGCAGAACTAGAGATAAGAGAATATCTTGTGCTTAGGAGAGTCATGTTCAGTAAGAAGGAAGTTGAACCTATATAAAGGAGGAATTTGTTTAGGATTGTTTTCAAATCAGGGGTTAAATGTTGTAAGTTTGTTATGGACTATAGTGCTACTGATAATTTGGTATCATAAGAAATGGTGCAAAACCTTGGATTGAAGAGGCTTAAACATCCTTATCCTTATGAGATAAGATGGTTTTCAAATGAACACATGGTGGAGGTGAAAAAGAAGTATTTAGTCAAATTTAGTATTGGACCTTACAGAGATGAGGTGTTGTGTTATGTGGTATGTATTAGCTCTTGTCATGTTCTATTGGGTAGACCTTGGAAATTTTACGGAGGAGTTATTCATGATTGCAGAAGAAACTTGGTCACAACAGAGATGGATGGAAAAAAGTTTACTTTGGTTCCTTTGAAGGAATCATAAGGGAGAAATAGAAGGAATCTGAGCATGGTAAAGATTTATTATTTAGAGAATCTAAATATAGAGTTCAATAGAGATCTAAAGAAGGGTCTCAAAGGAAGAACTGAGAAGATCTTGGGTAAAGTGAAGCAGTAGAAGACATGGGACGCTAATCAAATGAAGGATTGTAGAAAAGGTAATTCAGCCTTGCAAAAGAAAGGAGGTAGTTTTCAAAGTTCTATGTTGATGTGAGATATGATAGAGGTATTACAAAGAAGAGTAAGTTGATGAATCTGACAAAAAGTGTGGAGTTGCAGAGATAGAGAGTTGCAGACAAAGAAGATGTTTGGATAAAAAAATGAGCATGGGATTTATGTCCCACATCCTGTCAAGTGTTCATAATTTTATCTTATGGAACATTTTATTCTCACTAGGGGTTTCTGATGCAAGAGCATCCTTGGGTTTTTAGCAATCTTGCATCACCCAAAAATATTTCCCTTTCAGTTTGTTTTTAGTTTAGCAGTTCTAAGTTTCCTATTGTGTTCCTTGGTTTCAAATCATTTGTTGTTGTGATCCTTATGGAATTTTTTTGACATCATGCTTTGCCTATGTCTAGGATCATACCTCATTTGGATACTTCACAGTTGAGATATTCAAGATTCTTGGTCAGTTCATAATGTTCTTCATGTTCTAGCGGTTAGTTGGAGTTTTCCGATCTTCCGAAGAAATTCTCGGTCGACGAAGATTGGTGAATCTATCCCAATGTGCGTCGATCTTTGGCTGATGTCTCTTTTGGATCAGGCATCATTGATACATCTTAGTGATAGGATCTCTTATGATTTGGGTCTTGACCTATATTTATGTATTACATTTTCTTATTCTTTGAAAATATAATTGATCTGACCAACATATAAGTTGTGAAGGCTCTATATATTGAGGCTCTTGATCTTTGTTTACGCATTTCTCAAGAGATAACTTTGGATGGTTAGAATTAGGGTTTAGGCCTAGATTTATGATGTAATCAGGCATGTATGTCAAATTTTTGTAAGTTGCATATTGCAGGCAAATATGACGCAAATCATGATTATCTGATAATATGAAGGTCTGTGAGGCATGTTGAATGATCACTATTGAGTTCTTAATGATCTTGTGTTTATTGTTTACAATGTGTTTAATCTTTATGCATGGTTAGACCATCTCCATTGGGGATACTCTTGTCATGAATGCATGAGATACTTTGGTCAAGGATGATGATGCTTCACCTTTTATTTCTTTAGATTCCTCCCCATTTACAGATCCAACTTTAATAAACCATGACTATTCATCTCCCATAGTGTGCTTTATTCATAGATATGTTCCTACCATTAATGATTCTCCTGTCTAGGATGAACCCTTGGATAATGACATTGATTACTCTCTTCCTCGTAAAGCAACCTTAGTAAAAGAAGATGATATAATGTTTGACATTTATCCTTCTTCCTCTAAAGATTATGCATTGATGTTTGATGTTTTTCCTTCTCCTAAGAATATTTTAGAGCAAGAGGAAGACATAATCAATACTTTCCTTTCTACCACCTTACCTTCATTTGATACTCCTCCTAGAGATGAAGCATTAAATAAAGTCCCTAATCCATCTTCTAAGGACATCTTGGAAAAAGAGGATAATTTAACTAATGTTCTCCCTTGTAGTGATGAACCCATGAACAATCAAGAGCTTGATCAAGTCAATGTTATTGTTCATGCTCAATCTATGGTAGCCAACAAGCCTGTGATTGTTACCCAAATTTCACTCCCAGTTCAATTCAGATAGAGACATAGGAATTTCAAGGGAGAAAGGTACATTTGGATTACTTTTCTACACTATGTGCTTTCAAGATTACAATTCGTGAGAATAGCTTATTCTATCTTCTAGGAAAGAAAAAAATAGAAATTAATGATGATTATATCAAGCAAGAGTTCAAGGTAACCAATCATTGCTTGTGGCCTGATTGGTTGAGAAGAAGCCCGAGTCTTCTGAGTCTTCAAGTTGTCCTGCTAAGCTTCAATATACTTGATCCTGGGTCATGTGTGTAGAAAATATGAGACATTAAATCTAGAAGATCTAAGCAATTCCTGATTAACTAAACTTCCTACTTATCTACCTTTAGCATCAAGATCCATCCTACTTGCACAAGAGACAAATAATTCAGAGCATCATTGTAATAAAAATAAATTTTTATTGTTAACCTATTTACTTCATGGGTAGTTACAGGTGTCTCTAGTTAGAAAGTGGATGTAAATGTGCCTCCCACAAGGGTTTGAGCCCAGCTGGATAACAAGAGACAGAGATAAAAGAATACACCTCAAAGAAAATGTGATATCATGTTGTTCAGTAGGCACGGTCAAGAAATAATCATGGATCGACATGTTATAGATGAACTAGCATAATCATCAACATGCTATGACACAGATGTAGAGATTCAAGTGAAATGCATAAAATTCAAGGTGAAAAGATATTACTATAGAGAAAAAAAATTCATAGAGAAGCAAATCTCAAACATGGTAGGGCAAGTTCTGATAAAGATATCAAATGCCACAGGAAAAAGCATGAGCACTTTCCGAGTTGTGGAATTTCATCTTATGCATAAGAGACAGGTGAAAAGCAATCTTTTTAGTAATATTGAGTTAAGACATGTTAATATAATACAATAATGAAGAAGGTTTCAAGGAAATGACAAAGACATAATGAATTATAGTACAAAGAAAAGGATGTTATACTGATCAAAGTATTTTGCTAGAAGTTATGACACATAATCTTTCTTTTAATGTGGATTATTCATTGAAGACAATCAAAGAAAGATTAAAACAATGGTTCCCCTTGTTTTGACAAACATTGATCAAATATGCAGATGCTAAGAACAACATATACAATGAGCAAATGAGAAGTAATGATATATTTCGGCTCTTTTGAATCGTGATGTTATACATAGCAAAGGAAAAGAATAGTGAATATCCAATAATGGTTGACATAAAATTCACATCAATAATGCAAACATTTATAAGGATATTGTGTTGTCGAGGCTCTCCAGGTATCCTTCAAGATGGTTAGTTCTTCTATATAACCGGCACAAGCTTGGACAACCATGTGCCATGAATAACAACATATATAAGGATTCGTGACTGTCATATAGTTCTCACTAGAGTTTGAATCTGAGAAGGAAAATAATAGTGAATATCCAAACAATGGCTATATTAGTTTGCACAACAATAGAAACTAGCAATGTCTATCATGAATTTGTAGTTATGAGAAAGGAAAAGCAGATATACATGAATACACAATGTATGTTGTTCATATGAGGATTGATATTATATGTTGTTGTTACAAACATAACAATGGAGTAATCATATACTCGAAAGGATAAAACAACGAGAACATATGTTAGAGTACTTGTGCTCAAAGTAGTGAGTTGTAGTCTATGCAATAACAACCAGTATAAAATTATTTTCCAAAGTGTTAAAATATATTGCTAGTTGTGGGGTCCTTGTAGCTATATTGATGATTGGAGCCAAATATTAGAATCATAGGATAACACTTATGCTGCAAGTGCAACTACAATCATGATTATCAAAGCTATTGTCATCTTTTGATCAAGATGTTGTAGAGCAAGAAAATAAGAGCAATACAATAACAGAAAGGCATGTACAAAAGGAAATCCATGTAAATGCCTAAAGGTGAAATAAGCACTAATGAATGGAAAATAGTGATATGGTGGTTTTATAAGATCAACATAAATTTTAATTGCAATCTAAGCACATAACTATGGAGGTCACCTCTATATTAAAGCAGGCCTACAAGAGATATCACTGTCATAGATGGAAATCATAGTTTGATCTAATATATAGGAAAATCATAGTCAAAGACACAATTATATAAAGGGAAATAAATAAAACCCTCAAAGGTCGTGGACATAAAGATAACCTATGGGTGCCTGAGGCCCATCAAAAAACCGTCGCACGAAATCCCTCAAACTTCACATTTTTCAAACTTGGATGAAGAAGCATATAGAAATCTTATTAAGTGACAGGTCACAGAGAAAATTGATTATCCATTATGTGTTTCAAAGTATATAGAGAAGTGAAATCTTATCTGAGCCAAGATATCAATGCTTTTTACAAGCTATAATTTCAATTGATTATTTTCTTTTTATATATATTTTCTCAAAGTCACAATATCTAACTCAATTTTTTATATTCTTTATCTCTTTATAGTAGTATTTATATTAAAAAAAATTTAATTGTCTTAATTTCTTCCATTTGGATCTTCAAATCAATGAATATCCTCTCCGCCTTCTCGTGATTTTGAGATAGTTTGTCTTTATCTTTTACCGATCACTAACACAATAATTCTTCCACAAGATCAACTTCATCATCATCATTTTCAGAATTATCCCTTTGTCTCCTTTAGGATTTTACCTAACCATAAAAATATCCTTTTCTCCTCCATTCCTTTTAGTGTTTTGGTTACCATCATTTGAAGAATAACTCTCCTTATCAGTGAAGAAAATCTTTTGAAATTTCTTTTCCTTTTGAAATGACATCTTCCCATTATTTTGATAATCATTGTTATAATATCTAGATGGAAACTTATACATGAAATGTCCTACTTCATCACAACTTAAGAATTTTAATGATAACTCACCTTTATACTTTATGGAACCTCTTTGCAACATTATAATAATTTTTTCTTCATCCAAGTCTGAATCATCATTTAGATCCTGGTCCTCTTTCTTATTGGGTATCTTAATGAAAACTATCTCCTTGAGGGTTTTCCATTATCACTCTTCATCTCATTAGTAGTTAATGTTCTGTGTAACTCACCCATAGTTAGTGTATTCAAATATTTATCTTCTTTTATAGAAAAAGTAATTCTAATTAAATCCTGGGAGAAGAGGTCTGAGTACCTTCTCCACAATCATTGTATCTTTTATCTCTTCATTGAGTACTTTAATAGAGTTGACAACCTCATAATCTAGAGTAGGAAGGTAGAAACATTCTCTTATTTCTTCATTTTAAAACTTTTAAATTTACCTTGAATGTATAAATATTTTCCTCCTTGACATTAGGCACTAGAATCGTCTTCTTTTTGTACACATTTTTCACATCTTCCTCAAAATTAACCAAAAAATTCTTAATTGATATTCTACACAAGGCACTTACAATTACTTTATCTTCACCAACATCTATAAAATTAGCAAAAAATAGTGTACAAATATCTATGTTCACCCAGTAGCGATGCTCTAACTTCATAAAATCATCACCCAGAATCCTTTGAATTGCATGCACCATCAATCCATAATCAGAGATAAATACTTGTTTCAACATCTTCTAAAAAATGTCACCAAGAACAACATTTTTCTTTACCTGGATCTAAGTCTAACATGCACATCCATTGTTGCAAACCTAAATTCCAATTCCTCACTTGTGCAAAAATCTTTCCAACTTAATTTGTAAATTACACACCCCACCTAATGTAATCATGAAAAACTATATTCCCAAAAATACCCCCTCGTGCCAAGTACCAACCTATCCCTCAAAAGGAGAAACAAAGACCTAAAAATATAACTTCTCATGGTCAAGTTTAGTGATTTATGTACTTAAGGTATTGTTGGTGTGTTCTCCACTAAACACCTTACCACCCATCACGCCACCTTTGTTGCCCTCATTTTATCAAATTATTTAATAAATACCTCATTCATTTCTTTATGAATCTTTGAGTCCAATTTGGAAATATACCCATGGAAACCTATGAAGGATGGAAATTTTATCATCAACTTGCTATAGTCTCACTTACACACTCATCAAAAACCTCTACCACCTCGCCTTATATACAATCCCACCATCCACATCAACTACCCCTTCAGAACGTTTGTTCACATGATTTATTTTAAACTCATTGAGTCTTCTCGTATGATCTATAATTAGTCTCAAACATCTTTCTAATTTTCAATTTGGGATAGAATTGTTTGAATAACATTAAGCATCAATAGGGAATCACCTACTAGGTGCATTCTCACTGCCCCAACCTCAAGCCCTCACTTGAGGCCGAGCAATGTTGCTCTAAATTTAGCTTCATTATTCATTATGATCCATAGATAATCACAAATTTCTCTAAGGAATCCACCTTGATAGTCTCTAGCAATACAACTTACCCCACTTATTCCCTGATCACCGCTTGAGTCTCCATCAAAGTTCACCTTGATGCATCATTTTTCTAGTTTTTCTATTCAACATTATCTCAATGATTTATAGGAAAACCAACCCTCCTAACCCTTGTAATAGGGGGTAATTGGGTATGATAAATATTTCCTAACATATAGTATTGGAGCTTTCATGTCTGGTTTGGTATAACCCTAGCTTGAGTGGAGAAGGTGCAAAGTTGAATACATGTATATGCATGAAGGATCTGGGACATTACAAGGTATAGAACATATTTGTAGGTTATTTTGTTACATATGCGAGGGTATTGGTTTTATTTTTGTGATGAATAGTCTGTAGATTTGGGATTTGAGAAATATTGGATCAAATAGGTTTTTTGAATGCCCATTCATATGAGGGATTTGGGGGATTTTGCATTATTGAACTCTTGGATAAAAATATACCACACTAATGGATCTAGGTTGGCTGAGAAATGAATTCTAATATATAGTTTGACCTATCTTAGCCTCAATTGAAAAATGCAAATTTTTTTTGTATTTGATAGCCATGTGGCCATCAAATTTAATATGCAGGAAAAATGGACGATTAAAAAATATAATTCATCAATAGTAAAAATTCCTTACAAATATCTAAAATAAAAAAATTGGTGTCATATGGGGGAGGGCTTTTTTCTTTTTTCTTAAAAAAAAAAAACTTATAATTTTGGGGCGTGTGTACCTCCCACTATTTGTAGAGAGTGGTCAATACTCCCTATACCTCCCACTATCTGCATATAATTGAGAGGATTGATAGGGTCCTCGTTGGTGAAAAAAAATCCCTGCTAGTGTGGGATCCTAGCTAGAGTGTACTCTGAATCACAAGAGACCACATAGGTGGGAAAAACACATTTAAAACCCCCTTAAAATTTTTAATGACCTTTTTAATATTGCCAACTTATTAACATTTTCAAATATCCCAATATTAAAAATAATAAAATTTCCCACATTTTAAAATTCCAATCCAACTTTATGGGGGGTTAGGTCCAATCAACCATCCCCCAAATTTTATTTTAAAGTATAAAATATGATATTTAAATAGAATGGAGGAATTTTTCAGATCCACATGTTTATTGCCTATATAACCTTATAGGGTTTTTTTCTAACGAGGATAATATTCACCCAGGGAGTCCATGTTTACCTTCTTATAGTCATTGCAAAGTTGGTTCTCAATGCTACATCATGGTTTAGGCTTGGATCCATGATTTTTCTATTTCGATATGTTTTTAGGGCCTAGAAACTAGATATTCTTTTTTTCATGGTTTTGGTAATAACTTTTGTATAATAAATCAAACTTTTTATTTTGAGTAGGAATTAGAGAGAATATTTGGTTGACTACATAGTGGTGTTCTTATTTCATCATATTTATGACTATGGATATTTGTGTACTTGTTTGATCACTTGTAGGTGCCTATGATTCAGGTTGTCATTGTGTGAGAATCTGGATGAGTCAAGAGGAAAACCATCGTGGGAGTGTATGTTTTATGATGCACCTTTAGAAGCTGTACTAACCTTAAACTATAAATAATCTATCACAAAATTATAAGGATGAACAATTCATTAACCACAAAATTGGTTAGAGAGATGCAAGGATATTTGGGCCAAAAGATCTCTCTTGAGGCCATTCACCATTCAATTAGGTGAATAAATACGAAATCCATTTAATGAAATTTTAGAGGTTCACCTACATCGTAGTAGTAGGATATAATGGACATCCTCACAAGCTACCTAAGTATTTATAAGACGAGATCATTCTTATTTAGGTTTGTAGGCAAGTTACTGAGGTTAGAAAAAGCTGGGTAGAATGCAATAAGGCATCCAATTCCATATTAGACTTGGGTATTATTCATACAAGTATTAGCCAAATAATCTCAAAATCAAGATGGATATTATCAAATATGCCTTTTCAATATATGAAATGAAATTTTAATTCTTTAGTTATGACTTTGTAAAAAATAATCAACAACTAGGACTCACATTCCACCACATTCTTCATATAGAATATTATTGGATTAATTATTCTAAAGATTATGAGGTCAAGAAAATAAAGTGGATGATGATGACCTTGAGAAATATTGTGATCCTCGTATTGGGTTGGGATATTAGTGGTTTTGTTGATGATGAGTTTGATTTGGTTGACCCAAACTGCACCACCCTTATTCAGATGCAACCTATTGTTCCAATATATTGGAGCCACAAGAAGCACAAAGACCTTGGGACAAGTACTTCCATTATTTTTAAGGAACCCAATTTTGTCTTTCCAAGAAGAAACCAAATACCTCTAATGTGTATACCAAATGGGGACAAAAGCATAGAGGATAGATCCATCCTAGTCAGTAGTAACCTCCTCAGAGATACAATGATAAATCCAAAAAAATGACAACTCCACCAAGAGGATGGGGGAATGGAGAAGTATAGAAAAGACATGTGGGGATGACACACTAAATAAAACTATAAAAAGGAAGAAAAAAAAAAATAGGTGGTGAAAGACAAGGAGAAAGGAAAATACACAGATAATGAACTAGAACAATAGATAGAGGTTATCAATGTTGATTCCTCTAATCCACTATTAGGCCAATCTAAGAGTATAAATGATAATTTTTCCTTTAAGGATAAATATCCTCCCTCATTTCCATTAAAATTTAAAAAATATAATTAATACCCTTTCATTGAGAGGAGCATTAAACTTCTCATCATTAGATTCCTATTAAAACACCCAAACTATCAATATTATCTTTTCTCCTTCATGGTTGGAGAATACACTATCTAAAAGAATGTGCATGCAACTTTATCAGTTGATAATATTATTGGAAAACTATTGAAAGTTCCCAAGTCAAAGATTTTAAATACCACATTAAGGCTTATGGAAGGTACTTTGAGCACTTGTTTGAATAAATTGCATATCCCTCCACTTTTAGATTGAACCCTCTCAAACTATAGTATTTGAATATAATATGGAAAAGTTTGATTTGGGGCCCCTATTAGAGATGAAGATGTTCATAGTTTCCAAGTGACAACCACAATATTATTAAAGAGAACAAGATGCTTGAAGTATTTGGTAGACCCTTCACCCCAACCTATCAATCAGACGAGTTCTTATTTCTACCCCACCTCTTCAAATGGGGAAGAGATGGTTAATAAAGAAAAAATGACAGTTTATATGCCAAGATCACCCATGAATGGGTGAAACATTCAAGATATTTAGGACATCCATTTATTTAGAAATTGAGTAAATTATATTATGGTTTTATTATACTAGGGAATGCTACAACACTGAGATAAAAAATACCAAACATGAAAAGCTTTGCTTGCAAGTTATCTAAGAAATCAAAGAAGTCTTGGATATATGTTTAAATAAGGTGATAACTAAGTAGATTATCCAAGGTGTGAATAATATTAAGTGTATAATGTGAAGAATGGGTGTCAAGTGGAAGGACTCTTTCCCAGAGTAAAATAACAAAGAATAGAGTAAATTATAAAGGGAGTGTAATCATGTGGATGTTGATCTCATCAACAAATTTATAGATATCAGGTACCACCTTCAAAAGAAATAAAAAGCAGGTGATGTTATTCTAAATAAAATGAAATAAGAGTTTCAAAATAATATAGGGGCACCTTTAGGTGAGAAAATGTTTTGTAAAGATAACTTGAAGAAATTGGCAAGAATCAACTTCGACTTCTCCTGGTATGAGAGTCATCTAGTCAGTTTAATTGCTAAGATTGATAATTGTTAGTAGAATGCTTTGTATTTTAATTTATGTAAACATTTGGTATGGAATTTGTGACAATAATTTTTTAATAAGACTTGAAGATTTTTTTTCAATATGTAATAGTGATTGATGAAGAAGATTTGAAGTATAGTGATTAATAGTTGTACTAAGAGAGTTCATGGTATTTCTAGAAGATAGATGTATGAAATGTTGGATTATGTAGGAAATAGTATTTGAAGATCCTATGAGAATTTTCTTTGCATAAAGTGATAGCAGCTTGCACTCCTGTCTATAACTAGTTTGTTTTAAGTATGTTTTGCTATCATGTTTTTAGGTCCCCAAATGTCCTACAAAAGAAGAGGTGTTTCTTGGTTTGTTTACATGGAGGATTGTGTCAAAAAAGGGTTGAAAAGGGTTGGAGAATGCCCTGCATTACTCCACATTGAAATTTTAGGATGCACAATTTGGTGGACATGTTCATATGGCTAGTGTAGTGTTTTAGTTTAAAGAAGTTGCTTTGATTTTCTCTGCAAGTGAAGACATGTTTCTCAGAGTATGGCATCATTTTATGTAAATGTCTTTGGTCGTCATAATATTTTTTTATGAATGAATTTAGGTCATATGGGTCTAGATATGTGTTGAAGGTTGAAAAAATAGGCTAATGATATTTATTCCATAGAATATTTGTCTTTTCATTGCATGGTGGACATCAGAGGATGTTTTGGGTTGATCAGTAACATGTTCTTTAATGATTTTTACACATTACTCTTGTGTTTGACTTTAAATATATTATGATGGATGTGGTTGGATGAATACATGTTTAGATTAAGTATTATGTTGTGTATAGGTCTTGTTTATCTCCCAGGGTGGACCTTATTAACTATGGATGATTATATTGGCCAACTTTGCAAAAATATTGCCGATCTTTTTAAGGCCAACTGGTTGGTAATTTTGATGGTAAACAAATATATATTGAGTTGTGGTGAATAGAAAGAGTTATAAGAGAGGATGTGAGGAATGTGTGAGATACATGTGCAAAAATATATGTGACTCAGCGTATCAAATGTGAAGAAATTCAGAGTAAGTTGAGAAAGAGTTGAGGAGTTGATTACAAAGGTTGACAAAGAGCTTGTAGTGTTTGATTAGGAGGCCCTGTACATTTTATTTCCTCATATTTTATTGTGTTTGAAAAAGACAATGTGTCTCCATGGAAACTCCATACATATATGTTTTGTAGACACCCTAAAATGGACAGGCTTGCGACTTTACATTAAAAATACTAATTTTCATCTATTAATTAATGTTTTTTTAATCATTAATTAATAATCTATTTTCCTCTAATTTCATTCCCAAAATCATCTAATCGAATTCTCAAAATTAATTAAATAATTAATTTTATTTAATTAATTAGCTTTAATTGATTAATTACCATTAATTAATTAATTAAACTCAATTTCCTATAGTTTAAATTCAAATATTTAAACTTACTAATTAAATTCTTCCAATTAAATTAATTTCAAATAAATTAATTTAATTTCATCAAATAAAGCAATTCTTAATAAAAAAGAATCCAATTATCTCACATGTTGAAAACAATTATTAAATAAATGAATTAAATATTCATTTATCTTCAAAGAGATAACTCCAATTAGATCACATGGGTTACTCCACCCCTCTCTCCAGTCCACACGGGTAACTTCACCCACCTCTTCAGTTCAAAAAGGTAACTCATAATTAGCTCTTCAGTTAACCAAACTCTATCTCCTCTTTACCAAATAAAGAGGTGGAGTTTACTGAGGACCTCTCCTGTTCCTTTTGATCTCAACCGTTCATCTCTCCATCTCTAGGATTGATCTCAACCATTCATGTCATCACCAATTCCTATATAATAAACCCTTCATAACCATTTGAAGGGTCCAGGATTTCAAGCTCTCATGCGCCATTACTCCGTCAATTTGGTTCTAGCATTCAAGCCATCTTGTGACCACCCACACACATTTCAATTATCAAATTCTTGACGCTTCTCAAGTCATAGACGCTGCCCCGCCAATACTAAGCATCAAGAACAATGTTTCAGAAGGAGTAGAGAGAAACAATAGAAGCTTCAAGCATCGTGGGGTTTGCATTTATTTGTCTTCCTTTCTCTTGTTTGTACATTTTATTGCTCACGTTTCTGTTATTCGTTTAGTAGTCATTATATACTTGATTTGCATTCATTTGTGAAACCTTTGCTACTAACCCTCGCCTTTGGAAAGCTGTGAGAATCGAAAAGAGAGGCGTACATTTTGGTGAACCCGACGTGAACAAACAGCCCAAATATCTCTTGTAGATGAAGAAACAGATTGATCAACCACGGTCGTACAGTCATAAATTTAAAAATCACACTTTTCTTTGACATTTGTACTATTTCACAATTGCTGGTATTTTACCGCAATCGTCTATACTGTGCAGCAATTGACTGGTTTAATACCGCAATTGATTGCAGGCTTTCACAGTCATTCTGTCCATTTCTTGTCTTCTGTCTTCTGGCATTTTTTCGCAATCACCCGATCTGTGTCGCAATTGCAATAAGTTTTTCGCATTTGTCCGATCTGTGCTGCAATCGACAACATTTTTCCGCAGTTGCCAGTTATTTACCGCAATTGACAGCATTTTGCCGCAGTTGCCAGTTATTTTCCGCAATTGACAGAACATTACCGCAATTGCACGAAGATTTCCGCAATCGCAAAAAATATTGCAAACGTCAAATCCAAAAATCTGGCCCATCTGTTTCTAAATTGACATTCTTTTTAGTTTCTATGAATGATTGGGTCAGAGTCACCAAGGACAGAGAAGGGTAAGTTTGGTAAGCTTCATTCGTCATTTCAAAGTTACTTATATCCTTATTTCGCAGATAATCCCTTTTGATACTAACCTGTTTTAACAACATAAAACTAAAAGGAATTCATTTGTCGATTTGGGTTTAAAAAGAACAGTGCTTGCAATACATATCACATCTCATATTTTGGATTTGGGCTTAAAATTGACGTGAGGATTAAAACTGAACAAAGGCAAAAAAATCTCTCAATTTGGTGCATTAAAATTGAGCAAGCAATCAACACCTACTTTTGGGCTTAAAATTGAACATTTGTGCTTGTATGGTGGTGTAGCTTAGTTCACATTTCAAAATTTGGAGCTTAATCGATTTACCTCGTGTCTTGAGTTTTGGGTGCACTTGCACAAACTGTTAGATTACAAACCTTTATAATTTTTTAGAAAGGCTTGTCCGGGGAATGTGCTTCTTCCTTAGAGAATGACCTTAAATCGGTAATCCTTCCGATCAGTATATAAACAAGGCGCGAACCAAAGTTTCATCTTATCTATCCAAGCTCGGGTGAGGCGTGTTGATAATAGTCTGGATCAGGTGAATATCCCTAAGGAGCCAACGTGATCAATTAGGCTCTTAAGTGAGTCACGCACGTACAAACCAATTGGAGAGACACCACAGACCCTTACTACAACCTCGTTAAATAGAGGCCAAACCATTTTACCTCCAAACAGATACCTTATTATAGTGCAAGGGGTTGCAGAATTTCCCCCCAATATTCCCAACATATGTGTCCCACGGTATTTGTGTAGTGAAAGAGATCTTCACTCCATGACAACAATACCTGGAAATGGCAAAAACACGGGCACCTACGTCGTGGACCTTCGTGTCCTAGTAGTGTGATAATTACTATGTGAGCTAATGGGCATTCAAGCATTGGGCCTATAACATTGTATTCTGAAGCCATTAACCTAGATTAATTTGACTGTTCTTTGTTGAGACCTCGTGATAACCTTGCAACTTGAAAAAGTTGTAGAACATACATAGTTTCAATCTTCATTCTTTAAAACACAGTGTCTGTTGTGCTTGTTCCTTTGATCAGTTTCTGAAAACGCAAAAAACATCCAAACTGTCAAAATGAGTCAAACATGTTAAAGTCTAGGGTTGTCAATGTTGACTATCTTGCAAATCAGTAGCATTGTGTGATATAAACTACCACAATCGACCAGTTATTTTATTGCAATCGATAAAATTGTACCACATTTGACCAGATATACTATATTCTTGTTCTGACCCAAAACCTTGAAAGAATTCTTCATTTGGTGTCCAAAACTAGTGTCTATCCCAGGAAAACGCAAAGAACATTATGTGAATCTCTAAACATTAAAGATTACCCTTTCTCGGTAAGGAACAATTATTGTCAAAAACATTGTTAGTTCGAAAGCTCAGACTCGAAATATCTTGATCTCATCATATCAAACATCATCATCTTTATCAAATTGACTTTGTCCAAGGCAAAGGTCGGCAAAATCTTATCTTTTATCATCACCACTTTGAGATCAAGTTATATCAAAATCTGTCCTTAGAATTACCCTTGTCCAAAATATAAATCGGACTTTTCTTAGAAGGGATCCTCTTCTTTGTTTGCTTTATATCACTTGTTTTAGTTACAAAACATGGACCACACTATGTCTCAACCACCTCATAGAGGACCTTACACAAGGTCTAAGGCTAGAGCACAACCTGATGAGTCATATATCAACCATTTCCCCTCTTGGGAAATAGAGCAAGAGAATGATCCCTTCATGAACATCAGTTCTGCTCTATTCATTGAACAGCCCCGTGGGGTGGCCTTTTTCCAAGATATCACAGAAGAAGAACTCAAAGATGTGGAACAGATGCTTATTCCATGAAAGTAGTTGACGTTGTTGTAGAGAGGAATCCTGAACGTTACTTGGCCATGTTAATAAATAAGGGAGTCAAACTCCCCGCTGAATTCAGTGTATCAACTATATGGCCTGAAAACCCTCTCGTAGGTCAAAACACTACTCACACTCCTCAGATACTACCTGTTGTGTCATAGATCTTTCCACCATTGGCTTTACCCACATCAACACAGACTACATCCAATCAAACCAATGACCTGACCCAAGCCAGTACATCATCTACTCAAGGCATGACATGCTCGCAACTAAGTGCACCCATGGTCACTAGTATACCTCCACCTTTGGTCTCATGGCCAGCACAATCAAGCTCACATGCTATGCCTTCCATCCCACCAAATACCAATTGTTCTAAAACTATGTCGCTGCTGCAATCCATTCACACTAGTCTTAGGATCAACACATCATGCCCGCAAGGATCCATCTCTGCAGGACCTATTTACAGTCAAGGCCTGCCCAAAGCTACATCTTTTCCCATTCTGACACCCATACAACCTCCACAACAGCAACCCCAACTTCAGTTACCTCAGTTCCAAACTCCACAATAGAAACCCCAGCTTCAGTTGCCTCATATCCAACCTCAGCAACAAAAACCCCAGCTTCAGTTGCCTCAAATCCAACCTCCGCAACAACAACCCCATCTTCAGTTGCCTCATATCCAACCTCAGCAACAACAACCCCAGTTTCAAACCCAACCTTAGCAGCAGTAGTACCTACCCCAGCATTATCAACCCCAGTTTCAGTCACAATAGCAAACACATCATAATCCACCATGGACTACTCATGTCCCTCTAGTTACAAATCACTCGGTGGGGAATCAATATCAAGTCCCTAGGATGAAATCCTATGTTCCCACTCAAGGGACACAGAGGCGTAGCTTCATACCCACCACGACACAAAGGAATATCCACACGCATCAGCCTCAATATCAAATGGACATGCTAATGCAACAAATGCAAACCCTTCAAACCCAAATGATGGATATGCAAAATCAAGGGAAAACTAAATCCTATACCGCAGAGGACTTATACCCATACCCCTTTGACCATTCTCTTCAAATGTCTCCATTCCCAAACCACTTCTCAGTGCCAAAATTTGACAAATATAGGGGCAATACCAACCCTATTGAGCATATCCGAGAGTTCTTTGCTATTTGCATCGAAGTCGCTCATGATGAGACATATCTAATGCGATTGTTCCCACAAAGTTTAGCTGGACCAGCAATGGAATGGTTCTCACATCTACCTCGTGGCATTCAGTCTTGGGGAGAATTAGTTGAAAATTTCATAGCTCACTTCCATCATAACATTGAGCGCAAGGTCAGCATCAAGGACCTTTGCGACATTAAACAGAAAGATGGAGAGTCTTTTGTGAAATTCCTATAGAGATGGAGGGACACGACAAACCGTATAACATATGATGTGCCCGAACAAGACTTAATAGTCATGTTTGTTGACAATCTGATCCTAGACATGTCATTCACAACAGAGTTACAGTTAGCTCCGAACTTCACACAACTCATCGAAAGAGGAGTTCGTTGTGAGAAAAACTTGGTCAAAAGAGTAATCCTTGCAGATCCCACACAAACGAACACAAATAAAAATGCAATGGAAAAATCTAAGTGGTGGAACAAAAGCAAAAATGTCACTAGCGATGGTGTCATTGATGTAAAGATAGTCAACTATGCGCAACCCAAGGTGTCACTGCAAGGTGCACCTGTGGCAAACCAAAACCCCACAGGCATACACTCAAAACCAACCTCACCCTGTAAAAGCAGTCACTGTGTCAAAAAATCAACAACAGAATCAACGCAAACCACAGTTTCAATTCCAGCAATGAGATTTCACACCATTAGGAGAGCCGATAGAATCAGCTCTACGCAAGTTGATACAATCAAACACTATCACTCTCCCAGAAATCAGGGAATTTGAACAGGATGAAAACAAACCAAGGTGGTATAATGACAAAGATTTCTGGGAGTTTCATCGGTTCAAGGGGCACAAAATAGCCAACTGCTACCGATTGAAGCATGCTATTCAAGATCTGATCGACACATGGATCATTGATGTGATGAATACTCAAACCAAAGGCACAACTGATCACACCATTTTCAATGATACCTTCCATGATCACAACAAAGGAAAAGCCTCTGGGTCTGGTGGACAAACCAATAAAGTTAACTATACATATGCCAATAGTGATAATGTCATAAATTGCCTAAATCCTTCAAATAACCATGTGGCCACAATCACTATCAGGGACCAAGGTAACAATTGCGCTGTAACTATGCATCATGCTAGAGTCATCTTGCAAGGAGTACCATCCTCAACTACTACATCAGCCAATCCCATAGCAAAATTGGATCCACAAACAAGCATAGTGGACCAACTAAAGCGCACACCTACCTAGATCTCCATGTTTGACCTCTTGTGCATATCTCCGCAGCATAAACTGGCACTTGACCAAGCACTTCAAAATGCAGCTGTCCCAAGGGACATAACACCTGAAAGCTTCCAAATGATGGTCAACCATATAGAAGCTAACAAACATGCCACATTTATAGACTGTGATGTGCCACCGCATAAAGCCCTGCATAATGATCCTCTACACTTACTTGTCCAGATCCACAAAAGCGCTATATGTAGGGTCCTTGTTGATGGTGGAGCTAGGTTAAACATTTTTACTCTAAAGTTAATCAAGCAACTGGGATATTTAGAATCAAGCATTGATGTCACAAGGAGGATAAATATTAGAGCCTGTGATGAAGAGGAAAGGTCCTCTAAGGGTATTATCATTCTACCTGTTTGCATTGGACCTGTGGTCAAGAAACTCCTTTCCAAATCTTAGATCTCGAACTGGGATACACCATGTTATTAGGGATACCTTGGATACATGAAATGCAAGTTGTACCATCAACATACCATCAATGCATCAAGTTCCCTCACCAGGTAGAGGAGATCATCATAGAGGGAGATCCCAATCCTTTCCAATATTGCAATGCGGTCCAAATCAGCACCGATAACCAGGTACCAGCAAACCAAGATGCAAGCATCCTATCCTCTTCAGATTCAAATCCCAAAGATGTTACACAGGCAGCGGGAAAGATAGTCATTAACCAGGACGCAAGTATCTCCTCCCCTTCAAATTCAAATCTTAAAGATGTCACAGAGAAAGCAGGCAAGATATCCATCACGGACAAGGGATGTGGTGAATATAGATATGAAGAGGCTTTTACCATCATGCACATGCCTCAAAGCCCAAGAACTCACGGTATGCCACAACCTGTTATTGCAACAGAAACTCCACAACCGGTTCTATTTAGATGTCCACCCACAACCTTTGTCTGATGGGGAGACATAGCGGAAGAGAATCCTTTTGAGCAAGACATCAATACATGGTTATACTGAGACTCCCTTGAAACAATCCGACCACCATTACCCTTGTCAAACTATGGTAATGGATACACAATGATACAAAGATTTGGGTACGATGGAACAACCAGGCTGGGGGCAAGACAATAAGGAATATATTGATTGCCTCTACCACCAACCCAAAGAAACATAAGAGGTTTGGGCTATGGACAAAAAAGCACTAGTCTGGTGATCCAAGACATTCAAGTCAATCAAGAGCAAGTAGAAGAGATGCACCGGGGGCACAACACTGAGCATGTCCTGATAAGCGACATATTAGCGCAGTTGTTGCTTGCCGAAGAGGGAACCACACAATCCCAAATAAACCTACACATAACAATCAACAATAACCAAGGAAGTGAGACATCGAATGAACATTCCATTTAGACAGACTCTCATGAGTATGAGTGGAGATCCCTCCATGATTTTGAATCGTCAATCCCTTATTTTTCCCCTCGAGCTGACATTATTATAAATCTAGCAGACCTATTTGAACAACTGACCATTACCGAACAACCCTATATAGACAAACATGTCATCTATCAGACCTCAAGTGGTGCATCCTCATCACAATCCAATTTTGTAGGCACCATATCTGCGGCCCCTTTTAGTCAACTTGAGCCAAATAGTAGTGAAAGTGTCTGTCTTGTACACCCTGAGCTTATAGCATGGGATCAACAAGGGCCACCTGATCTAGATGTATTTGAGAACGACGAGGAAATAGCTCATTTCATGGGACTGAGGGAAGGCATTCCGTTAGGAGATCACAAGGCAGGATTCTCCATTAACCTAGACAGAGCAGCATATTTCAGGGAGGAAGCTCCTCTTTCCAGTCCACAAAAGAAAAAAGAACAAAAGAGTAAAAAGCTAAAAGAAGACGTATCTTCTAGAAAAAACCTCACTGAGGCACTAGAAGATGGAAAGAAGGAACTTCTCCCCCTGACAGAGGAGAAATCAGCACTACTAGCCGAAGAGACAGAGGAAGTCAACTTGGGAGATGAAAAGAACTCGAGAAACATATACTTGGCGAAATCACTCACTCCTAAGGAGAGAGAATAGTTCATCAGTTTCTTCAAGGAAAGAATGATCGATTTCGCATGGTCCTACTCAGACATGCCAAGATTAGATCCAGAGCTTGTCCTACATCATCTCCCATTGCTACCAAACGCCAAACCTGTCAAACATAAGCTAAGAAAGATGCATCCTCACGTTGCATTATTAGTCAAGGCCGAATTGAAAAAGCTTCTGGATGCAAAATTCATCAGACCTATACCATATGCGGATTGGATATCTTATCTAGTACTAGTTACAAAGCATAGTGGTCAAATACGGATTTGCACAGACTTCCAGGATCTCAATATAGCATGTCCCAAGGATGAATTTCCTCTACCAAACATCGATATGATAGTGGACCTAACTGCGGGGCATGAAATGCTATCACTTATGGATGGCATCTCAGGTTACAACCAAATAAGGATAGCGCCAGAGGATCAACACAAAATAGATTTCACATGTCCTTGGGGAACATATTGTTGGAATGTCATGCCATTTGGTCTAAAGAACGCTGGAGCAACATATCAGAGGGAAATGACAACCATATTTCATGATCTCACCCACAAAACAATGGAAGACTATGTGGATGACATATTAGCCAAATCAATACTCTAAAAGGATCATCTACAGGTTTTGGGACCCATCTTTGCTAGAATGCAGGAATTCAAAGTCTGACTAAATCCAAAAAAGTGTGCATTCAGTGTCACAGTGGGAAAATTACTAGGGTTCATAGTATCACACAAAGGAATTGAAGTGGATCCAGCAAAGGTCAAGGCAATATTGGACATGCCTCCACCATCAAACATGAGACAACTAAGAGGGTTACAAGGAAGGCTCCAATCGATAAGATGCTTCATAGCTCAACTGGCAGACAAGTGCCACCCATTCCAACATTTATTGCATAAAGACATCAAGTTCATATGGACAGAGCAATGTAAACAAGCATTTCAGATATTCAAACACTACCTTCTTAAATCTCCTATATTGGTACCACCAGTACAAGGTAGACCATTGCTTCTATATATCTCAGGGACAAAATCAACGTTAGGGGTCCTTTTGGCACAACATGATGATGCAGGAAAGGAGAGGGCCATCTACTATCTAAGCAGGACTTTGGTTGGATATGAGCTAAACTACACACCGACTAAGAAATCATGCCTGGAATTTTTTTTATCTTCTCAGAAGCTAAGACACTACATGTTGAGTCACCAAATGAAATTGGTTGCACATATTGATCCTCTCAAGTACCTCCTGAGCAAAGCAGGCTCACTGGATGACTGGCCAAGTGGGTAATGATCTTAAGCGAGTTAGACATTGAGTATGTAGATAAAAAGGCTATCAAAGGACAAGTGATCGCCGATCAACTCGTAGAGGCACCAATTCAAGACCACCAGCCTATTGTTTCAGACTTTCCTGACGAATCTATCACGACACTACAACCGGCGATCGAAGTATGGCAACTTTATTTTGATGGATCGTGTACAAACCATGGAGCAAGGGCAGGGATAGTTCTTATCACTCTGGATCATGATACAATTCCAAAGTCTTTCAGACTTAACTTCCCAATGCACCAACAATATAGTAGAATATGAAGCATTGGTCATCGGTCTAAAGATAGCCATTCAATGGAGAATCAAGAATCTGAAAGTCTTTGGTGATTCACAGTTGGTCATTAGCCAAGTTAACAATGATTACATGACCAAAG
>MU224451.1:1219528-1236355 GCA_018584345.1 Thuja plicata
ACATGGGTAACTTCACCCACCTCTTCAGTTCAAAAAGGTAACTCATAATTAGCTCTTCAGTTAACCAAACTCTATCTCCTCTTTACCAAATAAAGAGGTGGAGTTTACTGAGGACCTCTCCTGTTCCATTTAATCTCAACCATTCATCTCCTCGTCTCTGGGATTGATCTCAACCGTTCATATCATCACCAATTCCTATATAATAAACCCTTCATAACTATTTGAAGGGTCCAGGATTTCAAGCTCTCGTGCGCCATTACTTCGTCAATTTGGTTCTAGCATTCAAGCCATCTTGTGACCACCCACACACATTTCAATTATCAAATTCTCGACGCTTCTCAAGTCATAGACGCTGCCCCGCCAATACTGAGCATCAAGAACAACGTTTCAGAAGGAGTAGAGAGAAACAATAGAAGCTTCAAGCATTGTGGGGTTTGCATTTATTTGTCTTCCTTTCTCTTGTTTGTACATTTTATTGCTCACATTTCTGTTATTCGTTTAGTAGTCATTATATACTTGATTTGCATTGATTTGTGAAACCTTTGCTACTAACCCTCGCCTTTGGAAAGCTGTGGGAATCAAAAAGAGAGGCGTACATGTTTATTAGGGACAATGAGTTCCTTGGCCTCTAGCCTAAAGCATTTTAATTAGTTATTCATACATTTTTTATTAAGCGACATGGTTTTTTCCTGCATTGGGTTTTTTTATATAAATTTGGTGTCCTTGTGTGTTCCTTCATTTCATATCTATTGATCTTGGTTTTTTTTTGTTTTACTTATAAAAGATTTTATACTTTTTAAGTTAAGTTTTGTTTATTCTGATTCACCCCCCCCACCCCTCTCAACATCCTTTGGTATTCAACAATTGGTATTAAAGCGAGGTTCCTTTAAAAGAAGCTTAACCACTTGAGGAAAATATAGGATGCTAAAAGATCATGGAAATATTGCACCTAAATTTAATGGAACCAACTAAACCTTTTGGAAGGAGCGAATGATATCCCATTTGGACTCTATGCCCTATGAAGTTCTTGATACTATCAAGAAGCAATATACTCCACTCACTTCTGGTACTCCTTCCACTGCAGATGAAATCTAAGTTCACGAGAATAATGAGAAGGATAGGAATGCAATTATTATTGGATTAGGTGATTTTGAACTAAAAAAGGATACAGGTTGCAAAATAATATTTGATGTCTGCAAAAATTCGGGCAAAATATGTGAAGGTGAAAAGAAGATTAAGCAAATCAAGTTGGAAAAATTGAAGCATAAGTTCAAGAACTTGAAGATGTCTAAAGATGATAACTTTGAAGGCTATTTACATTGTATAAATGAAGTTGTCAATACGATAAAAGGTACTGGTGGAACCCTTGAAGACATAGATGTTAGTAATAACTGAGAGGGGGGTGAATCAGTGGCCTAAAAAATATTCCAATAATCAACCCTTAAAACTTAGTACCACAAAATTATACCTCTAGTTATCTTCAGTCCTATAAGATGAATGCCTCCAAATGTTTATATCAATTTAGTACTCCTCGAAATGATTTGTAAAACCTTCTACTATAGATTTACCGATCAGCAGTCTGTCAATTTATCGAAAGACAATAAATTAGCTAGAGTATACCGATCAATCCAATTAAGTTAAGTGTAATGCAAAACACTAAAGTAATGACTCATAAACACATTGACACATGAATTTTTAACGTGGAAACCCTATTAAGGGAAAAACCACTTGGGACAGGTAACCCAAAATTTTCACTCTTTTGAAGTGAGCTCAGTGAAGAGCCAACCCTGTTAAAGGTTACAAACACACTGTTATGTGTGACCTTGGTAGAGGATTTGAAAGTTTAGTCTATCACTTGATATCTGGCATCTCTAAGCTACCATCCTTGATCAAATACTCACTTGGCTTGTTAATAGGTATCTGGCATCTCATGCTATCTTCATGATCAAACATTTTGATACTCTATTGGATGTTTCTCAATATAGAAATGATCTTTAAATCCTGCTTGGTTAAGAGACTTCCTGAATCAATGGTTAAACTGAAACAGTATGATCTATTCACATGTACAACTTATACTTGCAAATTTTCAGATCTATTGTAATCTCACAAAATTATTCTGATCAATATAACTTTTTTTATACCTTTGCTCCACTTTGATTCTACTCAGTGATACTGTGCTCTATTGCTCGGTGTCTGCAGAATTATTTATCTCTTTTCTTAGCTCATTGATCAGCACTGTATGAAATTGCTCTTCATCAGTTTTTCTTCAACATCCTCTTGTTCATTCGTCACCCTCACCAATTCGTAATGAATTGAGTTGTCTCTTAAATAGACACGATATCACCATTGTTAGGTTCTTGATCTTCTTGATCTTGGCGTAATCCACAATCTTCACCAATTAGATTTATAGCAAAACTCTTGTTTTATCTTGCTGAGATCTTCTTGCCAACTAAACAAATCAGCTTTAAATCAATTACTTATCTCTAGATTATCTTGTCGATGAAAACAATGATAACAACCAGTTAAGTCTATATTTAGCTCTGCCATCTAGATATTTTGTCATTTGTGAACACCAGTTAATTTTGGTTTAAACTCTCTGATAGCGTCAGTCAACACTTTAATTCTCCTCAGGTTTCTTCGTCGATTTACACTATGTTTTTGGTCATCAGGTTTGCTTGTGATTCTGCTTGTCGGTTTTCTTGCTTGGGCATCATTGTAACTTGACTGTCGGTGATCTCTATCCATTGGGTTCCACTAACCGTTGGTTTTTGTAGTCATAATGTGAATGCTTGTATTATATGCATTACAAAAAGCATAATCTTTATCTCTCTCATCCTCTAAAGTTTTTTTGACACTTAGATTATAACCGATTAGATTATATCAAGTTGACATCAATGATAGTACAATCCATTAACTGATTTAATATCTTGCATTATCTTTTTGAATTTTGGTTATCAACTTAACATCTTCAAACATTTAATCAGTTACATGTCATCAATAGATGTGTCAATGAAAGAGATGAGGTCTATGACTAATCCTTACAACAAATTGCTAATTTCTATACAAAAAAGTCAAGACAAGGAGAAATATTCGTTGGATGAACTTTATGGTGTTGCTACTACCTTGTAACTATCTAGAATTGGGAAATTTGAGACTGAAATGAAAGATGTTGCTTCCAAGACCACAAAGAAAATTTAAGGTAATTCTAAATCTTGCAGTGATTCAAATGAAGATAAAGTTTTTTTTTGTCAAAATACTGAATAAAAGCACCAAAAAATACATTAAAGATAAGTTACCCTTCAAATGTTTTAGCTATGGTAGATTTGGGCATTAGTTTGCTAAGTGCCTGTTTTAGGAAGACAATAAGAAGGCTAATGATGATGAAGGAAAATATATCTTTAGGAGGAATTATAGAAATGTTAGGAAAGATAACAAAGGCAAGGGAGAGAATATTTTCTATATAATAGACACTTATTCTTCAAAAGATGGAGAAGAGAATGATTCAAATGATGAAGTACTATTTTTAGCTATCAAGGAAGAAGGCAATAACAAATATGAAAGACAAAGTGCTGTAGAAGAACCCGTGAAGAATGCCCTTAATGCAATCGAAGAATATAGATCTTGGATCATTGATTTCGATTGTTCAAATCATATGATAGGAGACAAGGGAGTGTTCACAAACCCTGATAACTATAAAGGAGGATAAGCCACTCTTTCTAACAAAGGCTCTACATCTATTTGTGGTAAGGGAACTATCTCTATTGATGGGAAGCATAAAGCTAGTGATGTTTATTATACATTAAAGGCTTAAGGCATAATCTTTTTAATGTAATTCCATTGTACAATAAAGAAGTCCAAGTTAGTTTTCTTAGAGGAAAATGTGAAATCAAAATAGGTTCCAAAAATATTGTTGTAGAAGGTAAGAGAAATGGTAACGTATACTATTTGAAGAAGGAAAAAATAGAGAATCATTCTTTGGCACAAAGAAATTATTACTATTTATGGCATAAAAGACTAGGACATTGTAATGCCCACAATCTTACCAAGAAAACCCAAACATTTTAAAAAAAAATAATACTATAATTAACTATTAATGTTGTTATCCTAATGTTTATAATACAATTAACATTGTTGTGAGCACTATTACTAAATTTACTTCTAATATGATTGTTATCCTTAAAATGAAAATCACTAGCACTGTAATAAGAAACATTCCCTTAGCCTTTCTAATTCCACTAAAAATATTGTTGACATCAATATTATTATTATTTTTAATATTACATTGTACTATTAATAATTAGTAAAAATATTGACCCAATAACTTAGTTTGGTATCCAACAACACTTAATTTTCTTACTAGGTAAATATTTCCTCTAGTCAATAATTACATACCCTATATAATTTTTGTGCACATTTATTAGTTTACAAATAAATAACTAAGTTCATTTGCTCTCCAAAAGAGTACCAAAAAATAATACCCATAAATATTTATTAAATATATATGATTTTATATATGCATGTAACACATGATTTAACTTAAAAAAAATCAGAATTTACTAAATAACAATAAAATGTAAAAATAATAATAATTAATAATTACTTCATGGCGAGCGACTGAGGCGAGCGAGGAGTAGCAGGTGCAGGCGACCACGCAGATGGCAAGGGGTACTTCTTGGAGGAAAATGATGAGATCTAGGTATTAAATCAGATTATTTTAGGGGGTTTTCTCCCTGGGATGTTAGATCTGGCTTACAGCCTCAATGGGTGTTTAAGGATGGCCGCTGGCAAGACATTACCTAATCTAGAATTAATATGGAGAGTTGGTTCCTTTGAGCCATGGTTGAGGCTGCAAGGGCTCCACAACTAGGGATTCAAAATTCTAGGATCTCTTCCACTCTGAACCAGGCTCAGAAGAAATCCAAAATGGTTTGGAGGGGTTCTGGTAAAAAACCAAAAGTGGTCTTCTCTTACTATTAATGGAAGGTATGATTATTTTTCCAAGCCGCAACCTCATCATGACAAAGCATGGCCAATAAAATCATGGGTGGATAACGACATGTCTCCATTTGAAAGCACCGTGGATAATGTGAAAAATAGGGTTGGCATGTCTTCTTTTGAAAGCCCTTTGAATGTGATAAGAGGGTTAAGAGTGGCCCTAATAATGAGAGGCATAACGACACTGCTTTAAATGATGAGGGTTTTGATGTGATCATGGAGAATGATGATTTGCTTGATCTAGTAGAGAATAATGATTTGTTCATTCTGACGCCAAATCAACCAGTAAGTACTCATTGAAATCATAAATAGGTATGGGTAAAAATACCTCATATTTCAATTATTGATCTTCTTGATATTTGGTGTGGGTATGACTTAACTACTAAAAACATAATCATTAAAATTTGGGGGCAATTGATGGCTTTGTCCCAATAACAGGAAAAATTGGATTCCAAAATTTTTGGCATTTTTTTATTTCAGGTTATGTCTTGTGATACTTTTGTTACAGTGTTTGATTTTGAAGAGGCAAAATATAATTCCCTTTCTAAATCTTTTTTGAATCTGAAGGAAAATGTTGTTCTCGTGATGGGCTGGAAACCATTCTTCCAAGTTGGGAAACCTTTGGCTTGATCTTGAACCATTATGGTTCACCTTGCCTGGTTTACCATATAAATTTAATGATTTCCATGCTTTAAAGAAAATTGGCAATGCATTTGACAAATTTGTAAGAATAGAGCGTTTGATTTCTAATAACATTTTGGTTACAAAGATTTGTGTTTTGATTTCTCCTTCTTCTGCTATTTCAACTATCTACAAGTTTGATTCGCCTTTCGGCCCTTGGAGATAATCTATTATTAAGGACCTACTAGAATGTCATAAGACAACGGTCTCCATGGATGGAGAGCTATTTAGGAAATTTTGTAATTTTCCATTGTCTTCTTCTTCCCCTCTTGAAAAGAAATAGGCACCAGAATCTCATCATCCTCATAGCTCCTCCCCACCACACACCTCCTCCTTTTCATTTTCCATCCCTTTGTTCCCCCCTGAGGTATCCCCTCGCACTTCTTATGCATGAATATTAGCTATAGATGGGAGTTCCTCCCTTGTAGCTCCCCCCTTGTCCTCATTTGGCGGGAAGTAAACCCCCTGATTTGCAGTATTTTTTAGGAAACAAAAAAATAGACCTAAATTTTTCAAAAAACATATTAATTTTTGTTCAATTTTTTTACCAAAAAGTATAGGCATAAATTCATCATATTTCATACATTTCATCAGTTTACATCAACTTCAAATTCTCAAAAGAAATGTGACTTTTATGCCCTTGAAGTTTTACAGTTTTGGTGTTGTTAACCTTTTCCTTTATAAAAGGGTGATAGATTATTGTGCTTTTACCCTTCAACAAAACTAAAATGCCTTCGAAACAAAATTATTTGTATTGAATTCAAAGAAGGAAAACTAGAAGAGGATAATGATATTGCTGCTGCAGGAGACTCTTTTTTCTCAAATATGTTAACAAAATAACAGGTTCATTGCTCACAAACTATTTTGGATCCTATTCCCAATTGTGTCTCTGATGCAGATAATTCTATGCCTATTGATCCCTTTACTCTACTTGAGCTTAGAAATATTCTTTTTTCCATGGCCCCGGAAAAAGCTTCAGGACTAGATGGATTTACCATGCTTTTCTTTCAAAAATGTTGGGATTTCATGGGTCATGACATTTTACTTGCACATGCCAAAATTAATATAATTATGCTAAAAGATCTCAACCATACTTGGATTGCCCTCATTCCAAAGAAAGATAATCCCAAAACATTTGCAGATTTCCGTCCTATCTCGCTTTGCAACTCACTTTACAAAATTTTTACTTTAGCCATTTCTACTCAGTTGGCTAAAATCCTTCCTAAAATTATATCTAAAGAACAAGGGGGATTTTTCCCTAGTAGAGAAACTTTGGAAGGTGTAATTTTGGCACATCAGAACTTGCATTCAATTCAATTACAAAATAAAATAACTATGGTACTTAAGTTGGATATGATGAAAGCTTACGATCGCGTTGATTGGGATTTCCTTTTTATGGTCCTTACTAAATTTGGTTTTCATAAAAAGTGGATGAAATGGATATAGGATTGCATATCATCTCCCTCTGACTCAGTTATAATCTATGGATCGCCTAGGGTTTTCTTTACATCCTCTAGAGGTATTCGTCAGGGGGGCCACTTTCCCCCTTTTTGTTCATTTTGTTGGCAGAAGCACTTAGCAGATCCATTTGCCATGCTAGACAGGTGTGGGTTTGGAAAGGTATCTCCTTTAATGATGGCAATGAATCAAATACACATAATATCTTTGCGGATGATACTCTTCTATTTGGTGAAGCCACCATTACAGAAGCTCAAGTTATCAAACACATCATAGAAGAATATTCCATGGCATCTGGCCAACTTATTAATCTAGCAAAATCAAAAATATCCTTCCTAAATGTTACCCCATTAGTCCAAAAAAGGCTTCTTAATTTTTGGGCCTTCTCCTTGGGGGAGTTTCCTTGTCGATATTTAGGATTCCCTTTCTATTCTGGTTCAAAAAAGCATGTTTTGGGGATAAGATTATTTCTGCAATTTCCCAACAGAGTCTTTCTTGGAAACATAAGTGGTTGACCTTATCTTGTAAGTTACTAGTGATTAAATCTATTTTGAATGTCATTCCCATTTACTTGATGTCAGTTTTAAACATGCCAAAGCGGTCAATTGAAGAACTTCAATCCATTATGAGGGATTTCCTTTGGGCGTATAATGTATCTCAAAAAAAAAGTTACCTCTTCTTGCCTAGAGCAAGGTCTGCACTCCTAAATCCATCCAAGGTGCAGGTGTAAGGGATCTACACTTGCAGAATAAAGCTCTAGGTGCCAAATTACTTTTAAAATTATATCAAAAACTGAATTCAAAATGGGCCAGGATTATGATATCTAAATACCTTGATTATGATGAAAGGGAAATAATCTTAACATATTTAGTTCTACCTTGGGGATCTGCCATGCGGAATTTCATGGCATCTTGTCGGGACCTCATTCTGCCCTCACTTTCTCGGTTAATTCGTGATGGATCAAAAGCTTGATTTTGGTAGGACTCTTGAAATATACATATTCCCTTGTCAGATCTAGGATTGACATCCTTTAGATACACCTAAGACAAGTATGGGGTGAACGTGTTTATCATTATATAGATATTCAAGAGGGCATTGCATCTTGGAAAAGCTTGACTAGTCTTAATAATATTTCAGATGTGGCAGTGGACCTTCATAGGGAACTTACCTCCAGGGCCATTTTGTTTTCACCTCTTGAGGATGAGATTATTTGGCTTGGGTCCCCTTTTGGTCAATATATAGTTAAAGATGGCTAAAATTCTAATTTTCTCAATCTTTCTTCAGATTATTGGTTGGTTAAATTATTGTGGGGGTCTACATGCCTTCCTAAAGCGGGTGCCTTTTCCTGGTTGGCCATTTAGGATAGGGTCCTTACTAGTGCCAGGCTTGACAAATTGGGGATCACTATTGTCTTTCCTTGCACTTTGTGCAGATATTTTATGGAAACTTTTGACCATTTATTTCTCCATTTCCCTTTTTCCCTTGATTGTTGGTATTGTCTTTTTCACAAGTTAGACTGGTCAACAGTTATTGGCCCTAATGTATGTGACCACTTCAAAGATTGGCCCCTTTTATATCGCTTCTCTACATTTGCACCTCTTTGGGAGATCATCCCCTCGATAATTATTTAGAATATTTGGCTTGAAAGAAACCATAGAGTGTTTAGAGACAAATCTACTTCATGGAGTGAGGTGATTAACAAGATAGAGAAGTCTATTTCGGAAGTAATGTTGTCATATCATGTCAAGCTGATCAAAATAAAGAAAACATTTTCTAAATTGGAGTTCTTCATTCATGATAGATGACCTCTTCTTCAATCCCTTGTGCCTCATGGCTGTCAACCTTCTGACTCATGATCTTCTTCCTGCCTATTGGCTTCTTGGTCTACCCCTCCTCCCAGATTTTTAAAATTGAATTGTGATGGTGCATTAAGGGGAAACCTGGGCATATCCAAATTTGGGGCTATTTTGAGAAAATTTGATGGGAATATCATTATAGTTGTTTGCAAAAAATTAACCCCAGATTCTAATAATGTTGCAGAGGTAGAAGCTCTTCTACTTGGTCTTTCTCTTGCAACCTTCATGAACAAATCTAACATCATGGTGGAAGGAGATTCAATGGTGATGTATAATATTGCCTCCTCTATAAATATCTCCTCTTGGAAATTAAGGTATAGGCTGGACTTAGTTTTAAATTACTTAGCCTCTTTCCAAAATTTTGAAATCAAACACTTCTTTAGAGAAGCTATTATGGTTGCATACTTTTTAGAAAACAAGGCTATTGATGATTCATTTCCACTCTAGGAAGTGGATGGGGAACCTCTTTCACATTTGATATAATCCATCTCTCCTCATAATGATGAAATATATTAATTGAGGTTTAACACTATTGATCCAGCCTTTATCTGATATGACCTTTGGGGATCTTTACTTGTTGGTTTTGTCTAGTCTTCATCTTAGCATGTGAGATTTTAAATATAGGACATCTTTGCTTCACCATTTCCTATGGGAGGTATTTATTAATTTTGTTTGCATTTCCATTTTAGGAAGGTATTTATATATGTTAAGATGAAAATGAATCCTGGTAAGTTTTTTGAGTTCATGGATCTAGTCCTATCCCATGTATCCATCTGTGTAAAGGGTGGTTGTCATCAGGTTTGGTTATACTCATTCTAATGAATTTGTGGTGCATTCCATATTTTGATTTGTATGGGTGGTATCAGATCGTGTGATGAGCATTATTTATCGACATGGATAAATGGTTGATAGGGATGATGAGTTCCAAAACTGTTGTTTCATATTACTTTGGGTTTCAACCTTTGTGGCCACTGGGAGATATTCATGGTATTTTCTCAACAATTGGATTTTTTTTTCTTTTAACTAGTATAGCTATAATATTGGTTATCATTAATGT
The DNA here is from genome assembly GCA_018584345.1 of Thuja plicata. Lineage (NCBI taxonomy): Eukaryota > Viridiplantae > Streptophyta > Pinopsida > Cupressales > Cupressaceae > Thuja > Thuja plicata. The sequence goes on from MU224451.1 coordinate 1,229,576, forward strand.
GTGATTAATCCACACATTTTGGGACATTACTTTGCACGTATTTATATTTTTGTTTTGTCTCAATCTAGGCCTCAATCTTCAGGTCCACTGGGAATTATTTATGGTCTTTATCTTCTTTTTGGATCATCCTTTTGCACAACTGCAAGGTATAGCTTTATCCTATCATTGGAATTTTGTTTCCATTTTTTATCCTTGTCATTTAGATGGATACATATGGCTTTTTTTGGTCTTTTCCAGCTGCAAAATTGATTATCATTAGTGTGTGATCAGTCCACACATTCTGGGACATTACTTTGCATTGTTGTTTTGTCTCAATGTGGGCTACAATCTTCATGACCACTGGGATATGTATTTGGTCTTTATCAGCTTTTTAGAGCATCCCTTTGGATATATTTGGTTATTTGTGTTCTTATACAACCACAAGGTTGGGACCAGACCACACACTCATAGACTCTCTCTCTCTCTCTCTCTCTCTCTCTCTCTCTCTCTCTCTCTCTCTCTCTCTCTGGGTTTCTCTGGGTTTTTCTTGTATTACATTATGTATTAGAATTATGTTGTAGCCTTTGATGATCTCGTTCCACCTTTTCCGCTATTTCGAGGGTTTGCATCTTACTTTACTCACCTCATATTTTAATTTTTTGAGGCACTTGCTTGGTCACAACAACTGCTTAGGTAGTGTCATCCTGGTAGTTTATGGCGAGGATCCTTTAGGCCTCTGTAATGGATGTGTTTGTAGTTTTAACTTTGATCAACCATGGGACTTATGTTTTGAATTTCTGAGGTGTTTGAAGGGAGTAAAAATGATTGTCATATCTGATGTACCGAGTTACTTCCAGTAGACTGCATTCAAAAGTGTTGAGGAATATACTTCCCAATGTGACAGCATTTCAGGGCATGTTAATATATTTCATTTACTTCTTTTTGGATATTTGGGGAGATTTTTTCCTATGCTTGGCTCTATCACCTTGGCATGTTATATAATGAGAGTCTTTATTATTCTATTTTTACATGCTATATCAGTGCCACTAATGCGGATCTTATCCATTGGTTGAGTTGTTCTCTATGCAGACATGTCGATATGGAGGCGTCATTATCTATTTTTGTCTACTCACGGCTACCATGATATCATGTTGAAGGCCTTCTTCTGGTTAGAATGAGTTTGTCGGGTTTTGGTTGATTCCTTTGTAATGGCCACAAGGCCTGTTGGGTTTTGGTTTTCTCTTTTGTAGGGTCTAGGTGGGGGGTAATTGCTTTTGTTATATTGTGGGATATTTTCTGGATCGGTGTAAACTTAAATTTTTTTGTGGTCGGTATGACCTATTTTTATATTTTGGAGCAAGACCGGAGGTTTTCTTTGCCTAGTTCTTCCCTACCAGTGCTTGTTGAACCAGAAGTATAAAAAAGGGGAAAAAAATTAAAAATTAATAAAATATTTTTCGTGGTATTTTACCACTTTTACCAAAAAAACACGTTTTAAGTTATTTAAACATAATAACAATCATGAAAGATTATTATCAATGTAAATTGTCTAGACTTCAAAATAAGAAATCAAATTTTATATTTTTAAATGGCTAATTTAGAAACATCTTCAATGTTCAGTTTATGTTTAAAAGAAAATAATTAAACATTTTAAACTTAGAAACATGTATCTAAAAAAAAGATATATCTAATATCATTAATATAAAAACTTTTATTCTAAATTCTTTATTAAAAATCTACTTTCTAACAAAAAAATAATTTTTGTTATCATTGTTGAATTAATTGTTTTAATTTATTTTAAAATAAAAACTAAAAAATATTAACAAAATTATATTCTAATATAAAAAAATAAAAAAAAATTCATTTTTTTTCCTATTTACTTTATATAATGAAATATGGAAACTTTTCTTATATTATATAACACTCATAGAAATAAATTTTTAAAAAACGTTTGTTTCTATATTTTAAATGATAGGCTTGTAATTTCAATTATATGAATACCCATTTAAGGATAATAATGTATTCACGATTATACAATCACGCAACAATAAAATTTATCAAGCTACTTATATATGATAATAACCTAACTCAAATAAATTACCTTTCATATGCTGCTATTTAAATTATGAATCTAACTTCTTGATAATAAAGCATTTGACATGCTACGTTTTAAGACAGAGAGAGGGAATACCAGATGGATATGCAAACATTTTAATAGATACAATTTTAGTAAGTCATTAATATTACTACTCAAATATTTTAATAGATACAGTTTTACCAGATGGATATGCAGATATTTTAATAGATGGTTGAAGGAAGTGAGAATAATCACTACTCACTGTTGATGACACTTTGTGACCAGTTCTGCCAACAGTTATAAGTTATCACCGGGTACCGGGGTACCGGCCAACTATGCCTGTAAAGATTCTCTGGAGAATGAATCCTCTGGGCCTTCAAACACCTGGGTGTCAGGTCTCGACGGTGCGGGGAAGCTAAGTTGGGCAAGTGACTATTTGTTTGGGGGGATAGCTGGTTTTAATCATCTTCTTCGGGGATTTCGGCAATGGGGATGGGGTTTCCTGCAAGCACGTTAAGTTTACCAAATAAATTGCAAAAGATAGGTGGGGGTTAGAGTTTGCTACTTCTACTTATAGTTATGAAACATATTTCAAATATCGACAATGCTCCAATGTAAGAACTACACTAAATACTAAATACATACAGAACCAACAATTCATACATATTCAATAGCAAGGGGAAATGAGATCATTAATGTAAACAACACATTAGAGCAAAGGACATTAGAAACATACAACACAAAAGATGTTTGTGAACTCCGAAATTAGAACAACACACAACAGGTAGTCAGAAAGTGTTCCTCCTTCTTCATTAACTTAAAGTGTTCCAGCATCACTGGTGTATATATCCATGGCTCCAAGGGAGCATCTAAACTACTGAGAACAATTGAGCATTGAGATCCTGCAACTACTGAAAATGAAAATCTACCTGCTCTTATTTGCTGGACTGCAAAATCATCAATTTTGTCGACCCTTGTTATGAGGTCGGACTTCTTATTTATACACATAGTTTTCCCTAAAGGTAACCTAATTTAACTATACACTCAACATATAAAATACATTATCTGGTGGCCGGTACTACCTGCACCACTTAAAATCACCTTGAAAAGAGCAGATGTCTGACAAGACAGAGGAAGAAGACAAGAAGAGAAAGTTAGAAGAATTGGCATAGAGAAGAGTGTCGGTGTATTAACAAAGGAAATCTAATCTTCCCGGTATTCGAGGCAACATGCCTCATAAATATAGAATGTAGCTCACTGTATTCGATGCACCTCAGGAAGTTAATGTAAGAGCGGCACCTCGAGAGAATCACCTACCAGAACCACCCCTCTATCTGACATGCCTAATCAGGATCACCTACCTGCTGACCCCTTATTAACTTCTTGACAATGAACGGTCAGCTTCGGGGAACCTAGACGTGGTTCACTGTGAAAAAATATAAAACTTTGGATCCAGAATTCCGGAGTCCAGGAGCTTATGCTCAAATAATAAAGAATTTGCAAAATTGTAACCTGCCAGTGGAAATATCCGCAGTCAAGAGAGCTTTACTGTTCCTTGTTTTTCTTGAAGGCCTCCAAAATCTAGCCGATACCATCCTCATCTATGTCCTTGACATTATCCCACCAGTCGCTGACGACCCTGAATTGTTCCTAAATATCTCCAGCTCCGTCTCATAATTCTGTAGCTACTTTTACTGAATCATGGGCCCGGAGCATCATCTTTGATAACCTTGACAACTTTCCTCCATCAAAATCCCTGAAGGACTGGTACCAGGATTCCATTAGCTCGTCAAATTTCCCCACAACATAATCTACTGGAGTACACATCCCGGTAGTGAAGGGATCAACTAGTGAAACCCTTGATACAAATGCTATATATAAGTCTAAAGAATTTTAGACTCCCTAGATCCTATTTTTTAGGGCCTCTACCAATTGCTTGCTCACCTCAATTTTGAGGCCAAGTCTGGAGTGCTAGGCCCGGAGGAATCCAAAGGGCTCTTCTCCTAAGATCCCCATCTCGGTAATGGCTTCCTCCCCTAAGTTTATTATTTCTTCTAACTCTAACCTCCACTCCTCATACTTCTATGTGTCTTTCTCCCATAAGATGACGATGCAGTTTACCTGGCCCACAAGATTGCTGACCTGATAAAGGTCTGGGAGTGTTGCTACCAAGAATTGCCTTACGACCTTGATTTCCTCTGTGATCCATCCATCTACAACTTGTGCCTTCTTTTTCATGGCCCTTAGAGCATCCATGTCACCCAATGGAAGTGGTGTTCCAGAGGTGGAGGCTTCCAGATGGATCTCGGCCAGTGGCTGTGTCGATTCTGTGAGAAACCCAAGGAGATTTTCATTCTTCTCTCTTTCCTCCTTCACCTTATGCGCCTATTTTTCATACCGGGCCTCAACTGTCTAGGTAGCCTCTTTCAGCAGGTCCAATTCACCCTGCTTATCTCTCCTCCCTAGAGGAACCTTTGTAACTATATAGTCTTCAGCCCTTGCTTTTGCCACATCTATATCTAGGGGAGGTATTGCAACTATTACAACTGTATTTTCTCCTAGATCGCTCTGAAGGGTATGGATGGTCCGGGCCTTCTTCAGATTTTTAGCCTCTTGTTTCTAGACCATAATCTCATCCAAAGAGAGGGGAACACTTGTTGTCATCGGGGCCTTTCTCTTTCTGGATTCTACCAGCCATTGTGGCGGCTGGGGCGGTCTCGCTGCTAAGGCTTGAGCATTGGGGCCTTCTTCGAGGTCTAGTGGTGTTTCCCCGGTATCCATGATCACATCAAACTCTTTCTCTTGTTCCCTGGGGGTTTTAGTGTCTTCCACCCTAGTGGTGTTCTCATCTGTGGTGTTGGGGACCCTGTCTCCACCGACACCAGTAACATATACATTATCAGGATTTTTCCCATCCTTTTCAACATCTGCAGTTTTGATATCCACATTTATGGGGTTAACCCCTTCATCTATTTGTTGTTGTTCTTTGGCATCGTTCGTCGGGACATCCTTCTCCACAGGCACGTCTTCTGGAGAAGCTGGAGGTGTTTGGCCAATATTTGACTGTTGGGCCACTGAGACTACCTCGCCAAATATCATACTCCGGGGCATTTGACCGCCCGGAGTAACTAAAGGTACCTAGAGCGTGACAACTAGGGATTCAGTTGCTCCTGAAGGTCTGGGTTCCCCAGCCATTATCAGCTGCTCATCTTGTATTGGCATTTATTTTGTCTCGATCCCCTAGACCAGTGTTTCCTCCATGTCCTGTGGATCCTTTTATGTATTTTCCTTTTCTGGCTCCTTTTCATTTTCTGGGGCCACCTCTTCTTGTGCGTCTATCTCCTCCACTTCCTTAACCATATCAACCTGCAGGTTCACTAGATCTTCCATTCGGAAGAGATCATTGAAGTCATCGTGTGGAGGGGAATCTATTGGAGGATCCTCCAGCTCACAAGAAGAGGGGATGAGTTCCACTTGGGTAACTTTAGGCATGTTGGGGCCCGTATCTATGCTCAGGGGATGGTCTACCCTTTGCTTCTTTCTTCTCAACAGTAATGGGCCCCCGACATCTAGAATGTCTGCAAACTCAACCTCAGCCTCCGTCTGTGGTCTTATGAGTGCTTTTAATGAGGGGGATCCTACCAGGAGGGCAGATCCCACTGGTGTGATTGGAAGATCACGGGAAAGTTGGGTGCTTAGCTTCTGACTTATTTGGTTGGATGCCTCCAGCTGCATATGAACTTTATCCAACATGGGGAGTGGACCCTAGGGTGTAACTTGGGTCGGGGCACTTTCCTTTTCTTTCCCCTTGTCTTTACTTGGTCCCACGGCTTCAGAGGTCTAAGTAGACCCCCGCAAAATTGGACCCATGCGGGTGCTCCTTTTGTACACTAGTGCAAAATAGTTGAGACTATTCTTTATGATGATTCGACTCACATACTCAATTGCTAAATTCTCTGGGGTGTCCCAATCTATCAGGGGGAGATCCAACTTATCGATCCCCTGGTCTTTGTATGCTGGGTCCTCCAGAGGCCTGCTATCTAAAAAGTCTTTCAGAAAGGTCTGAAGGCTGAGGCTCTTCATCATACCTTTGGACATTCGCGAGTGCTATTAGGACCGAAGATCAAAACCATCCTGACAATCTGCCCATAAATATTCAATGTGAATCTCATGCGGTGTGGATGCCTAGGGCAGTGCCATACTTATCTTATCAACTGGATCAAAATTGTTTCTGTCCAGGTGGAACTCCGCCAGTCCCAGACCCTTCAATTCATTATCAACTTCCTTAGCCGCTGTGAGACTACAAGAATAGTTCTCGCAAGTGATTGGGAATGGAATGGAGGTGACCTTCTTCAAAGCAAAGAATGTGTGAAGTTCTAGGATTTGCCTGCAGAACTCCAAAAGAATAATGATATCCCCGCAATGCCTGGGGAGTAGGTAGGGTTTTCCAAAGAACCTGGTCACCCGAATGTAAGAATGTTGTTGGTGTAACCACCTAAATTTGGTTTGTTCCAACTATGGACCCTATTTTCCCTAAGTGTGATCATACCCTCAATTATGTCCAAACGACCCTGTTACTGCTTGGCATAATTCTTTAAAATCAATTTAATGTCCTAGGTGATTTTTATCACTAATTTATATTAACTATTATAGCCATATAATTCAAATCAATTTTGACCAATCAAATCAAATCAAAAATCAAACATGGCTATAGTATTTAATTA
>MU224451.1:1252575-1323312 GCA_018584345.1 Thuja plicata
TCAAATGAAATCTACGAGCATGAAAGATGTAAATATTTTTGTATTTTTAAAGAAATATGTGATTTTTATTTTTGAAATATAAATGCAAGAGCATGAAAGAAATCTACATGTAAGATCTAACATAAAACGCAAATCTAACACCAAAAAGAAGGAGTTCTCTATCGCGGGTTCACCAAAATGTAACATATAAAATATATGTCACCAAAATGTAATATAAGAAAAGAATGTCACATTTTAAAATGTAGATGTTTGTGTGATGTGCGGGGAAGATAAGATGTTCCTTTTAACCTCAAATGCACAAATGAAAGATCCAAATTGATTAACCCAAAAGAAGGATCAATGCACAAATGAATCATCCATTTGGAAATGAGATCAAAGAGGAAAGATCTTAAATTCCCGTTTTAGAAAGGAATGTCTATGATAGTTCTAGGAATTGAAATGGATGAGATGAAGTACCAACCTTAAAATAGTGTAAATCAAAGAATGCTATTTTCTGAGGTCTGTAGACTATTTCTGGAAAAATTGAAGTATGATCCGGAAAGGAAACACAGAGACGAACAAAACCCATAAATCATTTTCCGTTCTGATGTTGTCTTATGAAAAAGGTCAACCTTGACCCAAAAATGTCAACCCTGACCCAATAATGTCAACCCTGACCTAGGTCAGGGGTGAGGTCGACCCTGACCCAATAATGTCGACCTTGACCTGCAAAGGTCCGACATAAAATCTGTTTATGGATCCTAAAAGTTTGCCGAAAAGGGTATCCAGATCTGAGTCCAAATCCACAGTCCCGAACTTGTGCCTGCAAGAAAAAGAGATTTGTTTGTTAGGGGGGAGGGGTTTTCCTTGGTCAAACCCCGGTTTTGGAACTAACCTCAAATATATGTAATTGAAATTGCAGAAATAAACAAAGTAAATGCATAAATTCACCTTGCTTGTAAAAGTCCTTGTGGAGGATTTGAATCCTTTAATCCACAAGTATTTATGCACCAATGGATCTAAAATGTAAGATGAAGGATGTCTTCAATCAATTGCTTGTAGATTTCCAACACCAAGTCTTGAATGGGTTCTTGATTTGGAAGAGGCTTGGAAGAAGGTGGATGGAGAGATCACCAAAAGGGCACTATGTAGCTTGAATTCTTCAATGGCCTCCAATGGATCTCCTTCATGAAAATGGATGCTTGAGAATGGATGAATGCTTGCTTGAAATCTTTCTCCTTAGCTTGCTTGAATCACACTTGAATATACTTTGAGAATGCTTGATCACGATTAGAAGACTTAGAGAAAATGAGAGAGAAAGCTTCTCTTTTATATGGAATTAGGGCACAATCTTCCAAGGAGTCCTACATAGGAGGATTAAACTCCCATTAAAGCATTTACCCCTAGGAGAGGACCTATATTAAATATAATTTAGGAATCAGTACTTCGGAACCTGAAACAGCCAACCCGGAAGCGGGAAAGAACTTTTGCAAAGACCGACATCAGAAAATCGGAAGACCCTGAAGTTTGAACACTGGGTCAAGGTCAAGGTCGACCCTGACCTAGGTCAGGGTCAAGGTCGACATAGACCCAAAAGGTCAACCCTCACCTTGAAGTCCAGAATCTCAGGTCTGCAGTCCAGAATGCAGAAATCAGGCTGGAAAGAAGTGGGAAGAGGGACAGAATAGGGGGAAATCTAGGTCTAGATAAAGAACACATTTAAGGTGCTTGATATGACCCCAAACCACTTACTCAGAAGGCTAAATACGTCTACAATTGAAGTGCTTCCATTTTCTAACTATACAGGGCCTTAGACCAATTTCAACTCAACAACATCCCGTAGGTTTTGGGGATGTCTTCCACTTGGATATCTATCGTGCTTGATAAATGGGGGTCTTGGATAAGCTAAATCTAGATGTTTTCCAGCTCACCCACCGTTTTTACATTAGTTTTGTCCAATTGGACTACTGCGCCTTTGGATGGAGTGGGAATGAGTCTAAGCTTCTGGCATATAGATAAGGGCATGACATTTCCCAAAGTACCAAAATCTACCAAGTAGTTGTATAGGTTCTTCCCTTCAATGTTCAAGCCTAGTAGGAAGAGAAGATCCTTTGTGTTTCCCTGGAGGACAGCCGAGTTGCCGTCGTCAAATGTGACAGTATTGGGTGGATGACTGACGACTTTTGGGTTTCCCAAGATCTTTAGAAGGGACTTCTTTTGCTCGGGACAATTCAGCATAACCTCCATCAAAATAATAGAGGTGGTGGTTTTCTCTAGCACCTTAGTGATGTCAAACCGTCCCCCCGGGTAAATTTGACTTCCCTCGACTGGATCCCTGGCTCGGTTAGAGCCAGATTCTTTCGGAGGGAAGGAGCAATCAGTTGTGTTATCATGGGGAGGGGCATTCTTGGGAGGTATTGGTGTGTAAGATGGCCCTTTTCCAGCTTGAATCCAAGTATTATAGGGATTCTGTGGGCTGGTGAAGGCGTTGGCCTCAAAGGCCAGGATAGATTCATCAAAGAACCCCTACAATTTGAGTTCTTCTTTGTCCTCTTCATTTGTGCCGAAGAACACAGTCTCACACGTAAAGGTTGTGTGAGGAGTCTCTAGTGTGGAAGGTTCTGGGGGAGTAGGATCGACAGGTTGTTATCTATCCGACTAGGAGATCATGATGATCTTCTCTAGTGTGGTATAGTTCACCTCAGAATGAGAGCCAATGTCATGCAATCTACACCATGTAGTCAGAGGGTGGAATTCTGTAAGTTGTGTAGAATGACTGAGTCTAGCACCACCTTGAGTGGTATTCTGGTTCAAAGGAGGACCTCTGGTATTTACGTTGTTGTTCCATTGTTGTTGATTGGGTTGTAGCCTGTTGTTGTAGTTTTGACCTCCAGAGTTGGTGTTTCATTGTCTGGAGAAAATATTCCCTCTCTGGGAATTAGAGTTGTGAGGCACAAAGGGCCCCACCTTCAACTATCCCATGTCCCTTGTTAGAGAGGACACCAGTCGCCAGAAGGATTCAAACTCGGCTGACAGCTGGGTAGTTGTGTCACAGTGTGACAATTTTTGCGGTTGGTTCCTAGGGAAAGCGACAGTAACTCTCAGAATTGAGGATGAAAATCCTCCATTCATAGACGACAGGAAGAAGGGTACTCTAGAGGGTTGTGTCAAAGGTTGTTGCATCTATTGTGGTTGGTTCCAGGGAACATATTCCAGACCCGGTATTGTCTGGGTTTGAGATGGATACACGTACCGGGCCTACTGGTCTATTGGAGGTTGGCCCATGGCCATTGTTGGGGCACCTATTACCAAATTGGGGTTGTATCCCCCAATGTAAGGAGTTATTTCGGGTATCATGTTGAATAGTAGGCTCTGTCCAATCCCGTCGAGAGCTTTGCTCAAACCGCGGGACAACTCCAGGGCTAGGTTGTAAACCTTTGCCAGAGTATCCCAGTCATTGGCGGCAGTGGTTCTCTAAAGGAGAGTGCCAACAATGGGTTCCAGATCATTCATGTATGTCTCGATGGTTAAGTCAATGGACGGGATGAAGGGGCCCATGCACCACTTCAAGGCATGTTGGAGCCGATGGTTGAATGTGGCGAGAGGTTCATTCGGTTCCTTCTTGATAGAGATGAACTGGTTGTGGGACCATGTCGGGTCCACATGAATGTGAAAGGCCACCAGGAAGACATCTTACCATATCTTGCCAACTATTTATAGAGTCGGTCGGCAAGTTGAGGTACCAGTTTAACTCATTCTGTCCTAAGGACAGAAGGAACATTCGGGTTACAACATCCTAAAGTTGTATTTGGTGTCAATTCATGGCATCCTTATAGGCTTGGAGATGTTCTTCTGTGGTTCACAAGCCTAGATGCTCATTCTTGGGATAGATCTTCTCTGGATGCGGGGGAAGATCGTTGGTAGCGCCGGGGAACTGCCCCATTGGGGACTCGTTGTTACCAAAGTAATTTTCATTGGGGCTGTTTGATTTTGGTTGTGTTGACTGTTGGTCCCCAAGATTATCTGACGAAGTTGGGTATTCTGGTTTGTAGTGATTCCCAAAACAAAGTTGGCTGGTTGTTTGGTTTATTGGGTTCTACTCTTTCGGATAGGAGGTTCAAGTTCTACAAACTCTCCAAGATTCGGGGCTGATCGCAGGATCCTATCAAAGCTTAAGGGCAAAGATGACCCTCTTCCATGGAAATTTTGGCTCCTAAAACTACTACTTGGGGAACCCTCAGGCGGTGCAAAATTGAAATCTTTCAAGGGAGACAACCTCATGCCCTCCTTCTAGCACCAATTTCTGTTGACGAGACTTTGTGACTAGTTCTGCCAATAATGATAAGTTGTCACCGGGTATCGAGGTATCGACCAACTACGCCTGTAAAGGTTCTCTGGAGAATGAATCCCCTGGGCCTTCAAGCACCTGGGTGTTAGGTCTTGACGGTGCGGGGAAGCTAAGTTTGGAAAGTGACTGTTTGTTTAGGGGGATAGCTGGTTTTACTCATCTTCTTCAGGGATTTCGACAATGGGATGGGGTTTCCTGCAAGCATGTTAAGTTTACCAAATAAATTGCAAAAGATAGGCCGAGGTTATAGTTTTATACTTCTACTTATAGTTATGCAACATATTTCAAATATTGACAATGCTCCAATGTAAGAACTACACTAAATACTGAATACATATAGAACCAATGATTCAAACATATTCAATAGCAAGGGGAAATGAGATCATTAATCTAAACAACACATTAGAGAAAAGGACATTAGAAACATACAACACAAAAGATGTTTGTGAACTCCGAAATCAAAACAACACACAACATGTAGTCAGAAAGTGTTCCTCCTTCTTAATTAACTTAAAGTGTTCCAGCATCACTGGTGTATACATCCATGGCTCCAAGGGAGCATCTAAACTACTAAGACCAACTGATCATTGAGCTCCTGTAACTACTAAAATTGAAAATATATCTACTATTACTTGCTGGACAACAAAATCATCAATTTCGTCGACCCTTGTTATGAGGTTGAACTTCTTATTTATACACATAGTTTTCCCTAAACTTAACCTAATCTAACTGTACACTCAACATATAAAATACATTATCTGGTGGTTGGTACTACCTGCACCACTTACAATCACCTCAAAAAGAGCAGAGGTCTGACAAGACAAAGGAAGAAGACAAGAAGAGAAAGTTAGAAGAATCGACATAGAGAAGAGTGTTGGTGTATTAATAGAGGAAATTTGATCTTCTCGGTATTCGAGGCAACATGCCTCATAAATACAGAATACAACTCACTGTCTTTGATGCACCTTAGGAAGTTAATTTAAGAGTAGCGCCTCAGGAGAATCACCTGCCAGAACCACCCCTCCATCTGACATGCCTTATCAGGATCACCTACCTACTGACCCCTTATTAAGTGCTTGACAATGACCGGTCGGCTTCAGGGAAGTTGGACGCAGGTCATTGTGAAAAAATATATAACTTTAGATCTGGAATTCTGGAGTACGAGAGCTTACGCTCAAAGAATAAATAATTTGCAAAATTGTACCTTGCTGGTGGAAATCTCCTGAGTCAAGAGAGATTTATTATTCCTTGGTTTTCTTGAAGGCCTCAAAAATCTGGCCGATACCATCCTCATCTATATCCTTGACATTATCCCACTGGTTGCTGACGACCCCAAACTATTCCTCAATATCTCTGGCCCCGTCTCAAAATTCAACAACTACCTTTACTGAATCATGGGCCTAGAGTATCATCTTTGATAACCTTGACATCTTTCCTTCATCAAAATCCCAGGCGGACTAGTACCAAGATTCCATTAGCTCATCGAACTTCCCCACAACATAATCTACCGGAGTACACATCCCGATAGTGAAGGGATCAACTAGTGAAACCATTGATAAAAATGCTGTATATAAATCTAAAGAATTCCAGAATCTCAGGATCCTATTTTTTAGGGCCTCTACCAGTTGCTTGCTCACCTCAATTTTGAGGCCAAGTCTGGAGTGTTGGGCCCAGAGGAATCCAAAGGGATCTTCTCCTAAGATCCTCGTCTCAGTAATGGCTTCATCCCCAAAGTTTATTATCTCTTCTAACTCTGACCTCCACTCCTCATACTTCTCTATGTCTTTCTCCCATAAGATGACGATGTAGTTTACTTGGCCCACAAGATTGCTAACCTGATAAAGGTCTGGGAGTGTCGCTACCAAGAATTGCCTTACGACCTTGATTTTCTCTACGATCCATCCATCTACAGCTTGCGCCTTCTTTTTAATGGCCCTTAGAGCATCCATGTCACCCTATGGAAGCGGTGTTACTGAGGTGGAGGCTTCCGAATGGATCTCATCTTGTGGCTATGTCAATTCTATGAGAAGCCCGAGGAGATTTTCATTCTTCTCTCTTTCCCCTTTAGCTTCTGCGCCTATTTTTCATACCGGGCCTCGATTACTCGGGTAGCCTCTTTCAGTAGGTCCAATTCACCCTGCTTATCTCTCCTCCCCAGAGGAACCTCTGTAACTATGTAGTATTCGACCCTTGTTGTTGCCGCATCTATATCTGGGGGAGGTTTTGCAACTATTGCAACTGTATTTCCTCTCGGATCGGTCTGGTGGGTATGGATAGTCTAGGATTTCTTGGGCTTTTTTGCCTCTTGTTTCTGGGCCATCATCTCGGCCAAAGAGAGGGGAACACTTGCTGCAGCTAGGGATTTTCTCTTTCTGGGTTCAACCATCCATTGTGGCAATTGAGGCGGTCTTGCTACTAAGGATTGAGCATCGAGGCCTTCTTCGGGATTTGGTGGTGTTTCCCCGGTATCCATGGTCGCATCAGACTCTTTCTCCTGTTCCCTAGGGGTTTTAGTGTCTTCTTCTCCAGTGACATTCTCATCTGTGGTGTTGGGGACCCCATCTCCACCGACACTAGTAACATCTACATTATCAATATTTTTCCCATCCTTTTTAGCATCTGCGGTTTTGGTATCCATATTTCTGGGGTTATCCCCTTCATCTTGGCATTGTTGTTCTTTGACGTCGTCTGTCAAGACATCCTTCTCCATGGGCATGTCTTCTAGAGAAGCCGAAGGTGTTTGGCCAGTATTTGACTGTTGGGCCATTGAGACTACATTGTCGATTGTTGTACTCTGGGTGTTTGACCACCCAGAGTAACTAAAGGTACCTGGAGTGTGACGACTGGGGATACAGTTGCTCCCAAAGGTCTGAGTTCCCCATCCATTGTCAGCTACTCATCTTGTGTTGGCCTTTGTTCTATCTTTGTCCCCTGGACCAGTGCTTCCTCCATGTCTTGTGGATCCTTTTGTGTTTCTTCCTATTCTAGCTCCTTTTCATGTTCTCAGACTTCCTTTTCTGGGGCCACCTCTTCCTGGACCACCTCTTCCTGGACCACCTCTTCTTGTGTGTCTATCTCCTCCACTACCTTAACCATATCGGCCTACAGGTTCACTAGATCTTCTGTCCAGAAGAGATCATCGAAGTCATCATGTGGAGGGGAATCTGTCCGAGGATCCTCCGGCTCAAGAGAAGAGGGGGTGAGTTCCACTTGGGGAACGTTAGGCATGCTGGGCCTGTATCTATGCTCAGGGGATGGTCTACCCTTTTCTTATTTCTTCTCAACTATAATGGGGCCTTGACATCCAGAATATCTGCAGACTCAACCTTAGCGTCCGTCTGCGGGCTCATGAGTGCTGCTAATGAGGGGGATCTTGTCGGGAGGGCAGATCCCATTAGAGTGATTGGAAGACCGTGGGAAAGTTGGGTGCTTAGCTTCTGACTTATTTGGAAGGACGCCTCCAGCTACATATGAACTCACTCCAACATGGGGAGCTGACCCTAGGATGTAACTTGGGTCAGGGCACTTTCCTTTTCTTTCCCCTTGTCTTTACTTGGTCCCGTGGCTCTGGAGGTCGAAGTAGACCCCCACAAAATTGGGCCCCTGTGGGTGCTCCTTTTTCACACTTGTGCAAAGTAGTTATGACTATTCTCTATGATGCTTTGAATTACATCCTTAATTGTTAAATTCTTTGGGGTGTCCCAATCCACTGAAGGGAGATCCAACTTATCGATCCCCTGGTCTTTGTATGCTGGGTCCTCTAGAGGCCCGCTATCTGAAAAGTCTTTCAGAAAGTTCTGAAGGCTGAGGCTCTTCATCATACCTTTGGACATCTACGAGTGCTATCGAGCCCAAAGATCAAAACCATCTTGAAAATCCACCCAAAAATTTTCAATATGAATCTCATGCAGTGTGGATGCCTGTGGTAGTGTGGTACTTATCTTATCAACTGGATCAAAATTATTTCTAGCTAGGTGGAACTCTGCCAATCCCAAACCCTTCAATTCATTATCGGATTCCTTAGCCGTTGTGAGACTACAAGAATAGTTCTCGCAAGTGATTGGAAACAGAATGGAGGTGACCTTCTTCAATGCAAAGAATGCATGAAGTTCTAGGATTTTCCTCCAGAACTCCAAAAGAATAATCCTATCCTCGCAAATGCCTGGGGAGTAGGTAGGGTTTCTCGGAGAACCCGGTCACCTGAATGTAAGAATGTTGCTGGAACTAGATGAAATAGTTGTCATATGTACTCACCAAGGTCATTTCCTCCTTGGACAACCGGTACTCAGAATCCCGAGTAAGTGTCAAAATGTTGTGGTAAATGAACGTGTCATTTACCTTGCAAAAATGGGGGAAGCTGGCTTCCATTGGATTTGGGGATAATGTTCACATGGGACATGGGGGAAGCTGGCTTCCCATTGGATTTGGGGATAATGTTCCCATGGGACATGCTGGCCAGGCCCGTTCCCAAGAATGCCCATTGTCTGTAAACCTCGAAGAGCCTATCTTTGTTTGGCCAGTGCCCATAACACATATGAGGTCATGTGGAACCTTGAATTTTGGAGGACGTTCTTTAGCTGGAAGTCCACATGATTGATGATAATGGTCACCTAGTCAAAGGTCTGACTGTAGGTGGTGATGCAGTATAGGAAATAATACATCCATGCTGAAAAGTCCCTAACAAGGCCTTGTAGTTCAACCCGTAGTCCAGGCTCTGTGTCAGTGATATATTGCAGTTTAGAATCCACTTTGGATCCCACTAGGACACCATCCCTTGGGTATTTGGATGTTAATGGAAGCTTGGCTAGCATCTTTTCTATTTTCGTCTTTGCGGCTGCCCGAGTGGTGGTAGTTGGAAGTTCCAGACTTCCAGGAGGAGTTGTTACTTTAGACATTTTGTTGGATAATCTGCAACCTGCAACACCGAACAACTGTTAATACATGTAATAAAAACATAAAACAATTTTACGGACTCCAGAGGGTTCACCACCATCTCGCACCTATTTCAAAATATGTTATCCTGCATCAACATCCCAAAAATATAACAATTAACAATGACTGAATTTTGATCATCACCCATAGGTTTCAGGGCATTGGTTTATGTGACAAAATGGGATGAAGGCCCGGGGACTCCTTAACACCCGCAGTGTGAAGAAACTAGTCATTATCGAAGTGACCAGGAAGTGAGTCATACTTAGCTGACTGGGGTTGTCACGTGGTCATGTAATAAATGACATAATGGCCCTTAGTGGCGACAGATGTGTTGACACAAGTGAAATGAATTCCAAATGGGATGTTTTTGAATGCTCACTCATGGGGAAGTTAATATCACCATCAGTGATGAAGTGATAAAGGAGAGAGAAACCACCATAGCTCGAATAGGCGAGGTGTCGAGTTCTAACCAGGCGGACACCATGCGAGCGCTTGAAACTTGGGTTATAACGTGTAGAGCGCGATGAGCTTGCTATAGGAAGGGTCGACACAATAATATACCGACCGGATATACAGGGGAAGTTGAAGAATCGACGCAATTTACATGGAATACCCTATCCTAGGGATTGTCTACAATTTACAATGAGACTAAGACACTTTACAAATAAACTACAAGAATCTACAAAATCTACACCAATGTACACCATTTATAGGGAAGAACACAACATGAGGAAGGAAGACAACCTTCCTTCAGATCCATCCCACCAATAGGAGGTGACGACAAACTAGAAAGCGAAGCGAAACAAAAACAAGGACAAAACCAAAAGAGAACCAAGCACGAGCAAAAATAAAGCAAAAATAGAAAGGGGAGCTGAAGGACCTACCTTGACACCAGAAAATGTGTGAGGAGGAGCACACAAGGTGCTCTACAAACCAGGAAGATTTCATAGACCACGAACACCCACAACCTCGCAGGGAAGCCAAAAACACGCACAAACTCAAATATCAACTCACTGCAAAGCACTGTTAAACTTCCAAAGAAATTCACACTTAATCACAATTTTGCTCTTAATCGCTCTGGGTAATCTTGTTTGCGGTAAATGTGAAAGTGACAAGTAAATATTTATTTATACCACTAGGATAAAAACACATTGCTTCCTTCCGCAAATCCCAAGAAAGGCAAACCTCCAGACTCTGGGCCCAGGGATCCCATGCAATCACGCCCTCTAAAAAAAGAGGAAGTGATGACAGAGAATCTCGGAGTCTGGAATCCGACCAGTACAAAGAGAACAAAAAACACTCTGAGATTGGGTCTCAGAGGAAGAGAAACCAAAAAGAAAAGGAATCAACCCTTGCGGAAGCAAAGGTCAGAGGAAAATAAAAGGAACAAGGCAAAAGCAAAAAAAAGGGGGACCCAACATTTTGCCCACAAAATGTAGGGACGGGTATGCAGGGCATAACACTCACTTAACCATTGAATTAACTGTTCTCTTGGCATTAATTTCACATAAGCATGGAGGATTTTGATTTTATCTAATTGGAACAATGTAACACACGTTCAAATAAACTTCAATGCAATACATGTGCAACAAAGTGAATATATTATTATTTTTAGATCAGTCAATAGAGAATGAATCAATACGAAGTTGCCTAAATTTCTCTTATAATTCATGCAAAGGAGCATATATTCAGTTTAAGACCAAGGTGAGTAGCGTGACCTAATTTATTACTCCACATATTAATGTTTGGTCAAATCCAGAGTTAATTCGTTCCCCATTTCAGATAATTAATTTCATTGATCCAGTGATCTGCACCATTTCTTGTGTGCAGGCTTAACCAAAGAAATCACTAAGCTGTGGTTTGAGCTCATATTTGTCCAAACTTCCAATCTATTGGAAATACTAATAGACTACAATATAATTCTATTTTTAACATGTTTTATTTCTACACATTAAATCTTCCTTTTTATGTTTTATTATTTTTATTTTTTCATTTATTCATTTTAACTTTCTTTTTCCAGAAAATTATCAATCCTCTATGCGGTATGGATCAGCCCCCAGAACCATTAGAACTTTTTTGTTGAAAGTACAGATGAGATATAAACAATACATTTATTTCTTTGTATTAAATGCATCTATTTGTTTCAGATATTATTGTATCTGTGAGTAGTTACGCTTATACATTTTATTTATTTTGTTGAGAACCTTTTCAGCACATTGATGTGCTTCCATTTATATATAATGTTTATTATAAATGGGCCCAAGTTTATTGGTATGATCTCTCACAAAATTGTACACAAGGCCTAGAGAATGTATGAGTATGTATAAGATTCTACAGAGAATGTATAAGTATATATATGTATGAGTAACATATGTATACTTATACATTCTCTAGAGATTCTATGTATGAGTATAGATATGTATGGGATTCTACAGCATGCATTTTTCCTTCCTCCACTCCAATTGTCACAACCCAAGGAAGATTTATGGCAGTGTTAATCTTGACCTAGCTTCTGGCGGTGACAGATTCACATGTAGTTCAGATTTCTTCCAGGTCATCTTTTGTTGCCTCTCTTGCGTCTCCAAAAAATATGCCGCTATTCAACCACAATCGACACTTTTCCAACATTTAACAGAGATTTTGAGGATCTATTTCTGGCCGCGAGAATATGAAGATTTGTGGAATAAGATAAAGTTGAAACCCTAGAGATTTTAACATTTGAGATTTTGGTCATCGTGCAACTTGTCCTCACAAATGGCGCGTGGGTGCTAGGGATGGATGTCATTTTAATCATCATACATAAATGGCAAGGAGCGATGGTGAAGGAGGAAATAGGGGTAGGAAGGAGAATTGGGCGGATTTACGTTTTGACGATGCAAAGCTCTCCTTTTCTACCAAACCCTTTCTATACCGTCTGCACTAGGTTCTCCATGATGGCCAATGGAGAGATCTAGGGCTTCACTCTGATTATCTTAGGGTTTTTTCCACTTAGGATGTTCGGTCAGATTTGTTGCCTCAGTGGATTTTCTTGAATGGAAAATGGCAGGATCTTTCCAATTTCAGCATTGACATGCAGAGCTGGTTTTTACCAGCAAGGTTCGAGGCTTCAAAAAACAAGGGTCTTAAAGCTAGGGGACACCCATTCATGAATCTGAAAATGGAGGTTTATGGTAAAATTTATGATTTTTTAAAGCCCTCATTGACTAATAAAGGCAACAATCATATTTGGATTCCTTCATGGGCTAAAAAAGGCAGTTATGATACTCTCAAACCCTCACGGGTCAATGGATCGACAATCGCAGGGGATGCAACCAATCAAATTTACTCATCATCAACAGATATGACACGGAAGGACTTAGCTCCTCATGTTGTAAGTAAAGTGATTAATCATCATGATAATTAGGTATGGGTCAAAATTCCTCATGTTACTATTTCAGATTCTCTTGATACATGGCAGGGTAATGATTTGTCTTTGAAAGGTATTATTGTTAAGATTTGGGGTCCGTCTATTACTTTATCCATGTTGCATAAAAGAATACTTGTGAAATTTCTTGATTACCTAAGATCTTCTATTTTCAAGTTCTATCAGATGATTTTTTCATTTTAGTCTTTGAGTCAGAAGAGGCAAAGGATTATGCTTTATCTAGATCCTTCATGAATCTTAAGGAAAATGTGTTATTATTTTCAGATTGGGTTCCTTTTTATCAAGTAGGGAAAAATGTCTTTGATTATCAACCAACCTAGTTCACCCTTCCTGGATTACCTTATGAGTTTAATGACTTCCGTATTATGATAAAAAACTGGTAATTCTTTAGGGTAGTTTGTGAGAACTGGTCGTGCTATTCAAAATAACATTCTCACCACCAAGATTTGTGACTTGTTTCAAATGGCCTTTGTTAGCCCTTCCATATGCAAGTTTGAATCACCTTTCAACCCTTGGAAGCAAGCTTTGTCTAAAGATCCCTCTAATATACACAAATGTGTAATCTCTATTGATGAGGATTTATTTAAAAACCTTGGGAAATTGCTTGCATCTCATCAATCTGCTCAACAAAATTCTCCCTCCTCCTCTTTACATGCCACACACAGGGACCATCATTATGACCACCAAATTTCTTCACATTCCACTCATCGTCCTCAATCCTCCTCTTTCTCTTTCTTTGTCCCCCACTTTCCTCCTCAACCTTCCATCGTGGAAGTATCCCATGTGTCTCTCATGCCTGGATCCTTGCTACAACATCGTCCCATCCATGTCCTCCTTATAATTTTTCTTTCTTTGGTCCTCCCAATTCTCACCTCTTCACATTGCTTCCATAATCCCCTACCCATCCTCAACCCAATTCTGATATGACTCCATTACAACTCATTAAGGCCCCTTTGCAGGATGCTCCTGAGACATCATCGCCACAATATCCCCTATGCATCTCTCTGGTTGTCCCTGCTGGTCTTGAGCAATTTGGTCATCACTCACCTCCATTGCGTGTGCCACCAACCACTCCCCATCCTTACATGTTGCATTCTTCACCCCCTGCTCCCCATCATATAGATCCTGGCCAAGCATCATTATGTCAACTTCTTTGGTTACCTCCAAAGTTATAGAGAACCCTCGGGAAAACATTTATATTGCACACACCAATGATTTAGATAAATTGGACAATGTACTTCTAATTAAACCTTCAGTTTAGACTATTGCACATGTAGAGGACATTGCTAAGGAAGCTGACATTATTCTTACTGACTATATTGTAGATTCTATAATTGATTGCTTAGTTGCTTCATTATCTTCTTTAAATTATAACGGTGAAATCCCACAGACCAAGAATCCTTATGAGATGCTTTCGTCAGATTTGGATTCATCGTTACATAATGTTCCAGTTACTTTCTCACCCTCATTAGATAATATTATCAAAAAGAGGGATATCCAATCCCCATCTTGTCCTATTTTTCAATCCCCATCTTCCAAATTATCTCCCTCCCCAGCCTCCAAATAGAGGGGTAGACCATCAAATTCTTCTTGGATTATAGAAGAAATCAAAGCAGGTTTACAAACAACAATTCCATCATCTTTTACCTCGAATAAAATAGGTAAGAAGAAAGTATTGGTTACTCCACCAACGACACGGGTTGCTAAGGCGAAATGAAGTCTCCAACCTGAGTATGTTAAAGGTCTTAACTCGTCAAATGTTCATGAAAGGAGGGGAGCTGAGAATTCCCCTCTGCAAACATGAGGCTCTTATTATGGAATGTTAGAGGCTTAAATGCCCCTAACAAACAAAGGCTCTTTAAGATCCAATTTTTAAATACCAAATTTGACCTTCTTTTGCTTCAAGAAACTAAATTATTAGAGGAGGCAGCAAAAAAGTTATTCACATCCTAGAAAATGGGAAATTATTGGACATCCCCTTCGGATGGTGCTTTGAGGGGGTCTTGCAGTCCTTTGGGACCCTAATAGGATTCCCGTGGAACAAATAACCTTTGGGAAATACTGGATGCTTTCCTTAGTGAACTTTAACTCTATCAAACTCTCCTTCTGGCTATTCGATATCTATGGTCCCACCTCTATTTTAGAAAAAAAAAAAGTTATGGGACCTCCTCGGTACCCTCATACAATCCTTACAATGGGAATTGATCATTCTAGGAGGGAATTTTAATGTTGTCCTCGACTACGATGAAAAATCTAGGGGAATTTTTCCTCCTCATAAGGCCATACTTGATTTCAACCAGTTTATTCACAATAATAACCTATTAGATGTCTCTCCCAAGGTCGGTAAATTCACTTGGACAAATCGACGTATTAACTTTTGCAATATTGTAGAACGTCTGGATCGGTTCCTTATTTTAGATTCCTGGCTCCAATCACATATTTATTATCATTCACTAATCCTACCTATCTCAGGTATTGATCATTATCTGATTTTATTTCAAACCTCTGAATTTGCTTCTCATCGTAAAGGCACTTTCAAGATCGAACCAATGTGGTTTTGAGATACTAACTTTATTCCATTACTAAGACATTGGTGGGAGAATTCTCCGTATATGGAAGGGACTCAAATATTCAGATTGGTTAAAAACTACATCTCCTGAAGGTCAAAATTAAAGACTGGAATATTCATTGTTTTAAAAATATATTTCATGAGAAAACACAGTTAGAATCGGAGTTAGCAGGTATAAATGAACACACCATCCTACATGGTATGGATTGTCAATCTTTTGCCAAGGAAAAGGAACTAAAGGCTAACCTAGAAGAAGTAATTTTAAGGAAAGAAATATATTGGAAACATAAATATCAGGAGACCTAGCTTGTTGAAGGTGATAGAAACACAAAATTCTTTCATGCTTTGACTAAGCTCAGACATCTTAGAAATAATATTGTCGAGATTGAGAGTGTTGATGGAATTATAGAAGATGAGAATGAAATAGCCATAGAAAGTATCTCTTTCTTCTCTAATCTTTTGACTAAGCAACCTCAACAACCTTCTAATTATCTTCTGATTTCCATCCCTGAGTTTTTCATAGAAGCTAAAAACACCATGGTTATGTCACCTTTTACACTAAATGAGCTTAGAGAGGTTGTCTTCTCCATGGCTCCAGATAAAGCCCCTGAGCCAGATGGCTTCACTATGTTATTATTTCATAAATGTTGGGATTTTATGGGAAAGGAAATCCTTCGAGCCTTTGAAGAGTCTAGAATACATCAGACTATGCTTAAAGAGTTGAATCATACCTAAATTACATTGGTTCCTAAAAAAGACAATACTGAAACATTTGCAGATTTTCGCCCTATTTCATTGTGCAACTCGTTGTATAAAATCTTTACTAAAGCTATTTCTAGTCAAATAGCTAGAACCCTTCCTAGAATTATCTCAGAAGAACAGGGGGGCTTTGTCCCTGGAAGAGAAACACCGGAAGGGGCCATTCTAGCCTATGAATTATTGCATTCTATTTGTCTGCAAAACAAATCAGCAATGGTTCTTAAATTAGATATGATGAAGGCATACGATAGGGTCGATTGGGAATTTCTTGCCTTGGTCCTTACTAAGCTCGGTTTTCATAAAAATGGATTAAATGGATTTTGGCTTGTGTATCCTCCCCATTTTTTCAATCATTATTAATGGATCCCACAAAGGTTTATTTTCCTCATCCAGAGGTATTAGACAAGGGGATCCTCTTTCCCCGTTCTTATTTATCCTTATGGCAGAGGGACTTCGTAGGTCAATCATTCATGCCAAACAAATTGTAAATTGGAAGGGTGTCTATTTAAATGATGGAAATGACCCCCACACACATAATTTATTCGCAGACAACACCCTCCTATTTGGAGAATATTCAATATCTAAAGCTCGGGTTATCAAACAAGTTTTAGATGAGTATTCCCTGGCCTTTGGACAACTTATCAGCCCAACTAAATCAAAGATTTTTCTCTTAAATGTTTCACCGTTCGTTCAACAATGTCTTCAAAACTTTTGGGGCTTCTGAGTTGGAGAATTCCCTTGTCGATACCTCGGTATCCCATTTTTCCCTGGCTCAAAAGAACACCTTTTTCTGGGATAAAATTATTTTTGCAATTTCACAACGTATCCTTTCATGGAAACATAAGTGACTAACCCTTTCAGGAAAAATACTAATGATTAAATCTGTCCTAAATGTCATTCCCATATACCTATGTCAGTACTCAATATGCCTAAGCAGACAATAGAGGAATTAAAATCTATTCTTAGGGATTTCTGATGGGCAGACAATGTATTCAAGAAGAAAAGATTACCTCTTCTTTCCTGGTCTAAAGTCTGCATACCAAAGTCTCATAAAGATTTGGGAATTAGGGACTTATCTTTATAAAATAAAGCCTTGGGTGCCAAATTACTTTGGAAATTTTATCAAAATCCAAACATAAAATGGGCCAAGCTAATCACATCCAAATATCTAGACTCCAATGACAGAGAAAGAATCTTCACAACATCAGTATTACCTAAGGGGTCTCTTATGTGGAACTTCATGATCTCCTGTCGGGATCTCATATTACTCTCCCTGTCCTGGTTAATTCATGATGGATCAAAGGCCCACTTTTGGAAGAATCATGGAATGGACACCCTCCCTATCCTAGTTAATGGATTGGTCTCCCTTGGGTGACTACCTTAAGCATACTTGGGGTGATCGAGTGTGCCACTATTTAGATATTCATGAGGGCTTTGCAAATTGGAATATTCTTCCCTAATTTAGAGGTGCATTAGACTTGGTTTTAGAGCTACAAGAAATACTCTCTTCAAGAATTGTTTTTTTCTCTCCTCTACAAGATGAACTTATTTGGCTTGGCTCCCCCTTGGGCCATTATACAGTTAAGATGGGTTACGAATCCAACTTCCAACACCATCAAGAGGATCCCTGGCCTACTAAACTTTAATGGGTTCTGTCCTGCCTTCAAAAGGTAGGTGCTTTTGCTTGGCTCACCATTCAGGATAGGGTCCTTACTGGGGCTAGGCTTGATAGGCTTGGGATTATAGTGGTACTTCCTTGCACCCTATGTCATTATTTTATGGAAACATTAGATCACTTATTCCTCCATTGCCCCTTTGCCAAAGACTCTTGGTATTGGCTCTTACAGAGACTTGGGCGGTCAACAACAATTGGTCCTAATATATGTGATCAATATAAATCATGGCCTTTAATGTTTAAGTCCTCTACATTTTCTGCCCTGTGGGAAATCAATCCCTTAATACTTGTCTGGGACATTTGGCTTGAGAGGAATGAGAGGGTATTTAGGAATAAGCCTTCTCCATGGGAAAATGTTATTTATAGAATAGAAAAGTCAATATACAAAGTCATGATATCCTATCATACTAAACATATTAATAACAAAAAAACTTTCACAAAATGAGACTTTTCATTCATGATAATTGGCCCCTTCTCCAAATTCTACCAGCCCATGGTTGCCAAACCCCAAAGTAATCTACATCAGACCGACGATTTTCCACTTGGATAGCTCCTCTACCTGGTTTTGTCAATTTAAATTATGATGGTGCCTCCAGGGGAAATCCAAGCATTTCTAAAGCTGGGGTTTTTATTAGAGATTCACAAGGTAAAATTATGAGAGTAGTTTGTAAGAAATTATCTCCTGATTCTAACAATGTGGCAGAAATTGAAGCACTTCTCCTTATTCTATCCATTAGTATCTCCATTAATATCCCTTGTATCATTATTGAAGGAGATTCAATGGTGGTCTTCAACATAGTTTCCTCTAGACAAACCTCATCCTGGAAGCTTAAGTACATATTAGGTCTGATTCTCAATAATTTGAGGTCCTTCCAATCATTCAAATTCAAGCATTATTTTATGGAGGCTAATATGTTGGCTGATTGTCTTGAAAATAAAGTCATAGATGATCCTTTTCCGTAGTGGGAGGTCAATATCAGTCACCTCCCACACTTACCTTAACTAGTCTTCTGTAGTGGCTTTCTACATTATTATTTATACCTGGTTATTATTTTACTAATAACACATTGAGTTTGCTTGTCTGCCTCCATATACCTATGGGAGTCCATGTTTGGATATGTGAATTAATTTTTAGCTATTATTGGTTATGGAGATCTCTTTCGGTTATTTGGAATGCTTTACAAGATGGTGGACTTGATTATATAGTATTGGTGTATGCCCGACTGATTGATGTTGCCAATCCTTTTGTCTCTGAACCTTTATAGTTAGACTTCCTGGTTATCTGTACCATTATTGTGCTCCGATATGGATGTATCAGAGATGACAAACAAAATCTTCAATTACACTTTGAGAAATTACAAGAAGTTCATAGACCTTAATCTTTCTAGAAACAAAACTATAAAAAGTAATGAATAGTAAAACAAATGAAAAAGTTATCTTCTCCAATACACAATAAATTCTTCAACCAAAGCATAAGAATATTTTCTCATAATTGTTATTTCAAGTAAAATATTCATATAATCATTCATTATATTTACTCCAATAGGTAAGTAACACCATCACATCTTTCTCTCCACCCTACCATAATGACACCATGGAGCCTCAGGGGCTCTAGCCATACCCCCAAGCAAGAAAACTATTATAGACCCATGTTAAGATTTATGGGTCTTCTCATATACCTAAATGATCAAAGAAAACATAATATCTAGCGTTCCACATGACCATTGATAAATTCATATAGATCTAAAAATATCACTCACACCTCTCATACAAAATTATGCAATTACAGATAAAACTTGCAAACTTCTAATCTAAATATTACAACATAAAATCAAAGAGTGCATATGGACTAGGGAAGAATTATCTCACAAAATAATTGCATCTTTTTCCTCCACCTCGACATGAAAGCCTCCTTCATTCTCTCAAATTTTTCCTCATTTCTCATAAACCTACAAGAGTTCTCCAAGTGGAGAAGTGGGTAACAACCCTATTATCCCTTCACAGACTCAATATAAGGAAGGATAAGTTGGAAGACTTGGATGGAGAGGTGAAACTTGTCACATTATCATCCATTCCTCCATGTGGTCTTTTCTTCAATTAAGAGGGGGCAAAAAGTATGACAACCCGTCCCCAAGGTCTTCCCTCATAAATGAGGTATGGAAGTGGTGTTGGCACCTTTAACTCATCTATACCCCAAATTTGTCACTCATCTCAATGAGGACTTTTGGAGTATTAAAATATGTTTTAGAGCTTTGATTGCACATCCAATAGGCCTCCAACTCAAAGCTATAGACCATAGGGGTCTATTTTTTTAAATAAATCTAACATGAAAATTGACCTAGAAACTCGTATTAGGGATCCATCATTATAAACC
Source organism: Thuja plicata (assembly GCA_018584345.1). Taxonomy (NCBI): domain Eukaryota; kingdom Viridiplantae; phylum Streptophyta; class Pinopsida; order Cupressales; family Cupressaceae; genus Thuja; species Thuja plicata. The sequence goes on from MU224451.1 coordinate 1,272,636, forward strand.
TCTTAAACACATGTATATCAAATAGTAAAATCATATTTCCTAAAAAGTGGTTACCTTAATACTTATCCAAGAGGTATTTGATTCAATGCCAAAGTTTCTTCATCCTCCTATTGTCCTTTGCACTTCTCTTCATATCACAACCATAAATTTTATAGTTTAGCCCCTATAGTAACCCAACATGAAAGATAACCAAATTATTATGACCCTAATCCTGAATCATGTGCCTACTTTATCACAAATCAAATTCTACTTTGGCAGAACAATCCCCCTTTTTTAAAAGAGACATTTCAACTCATGTCAATGTGCATATACTTTCATTACATTTCAAAATAACAATACAACTTAATTCCAGAAAGGAAAATATAAGAGAATATTCATAAATTTAATAACTCAAAAATATTCTCTTAAAGAAAGATACATAACTCCAATCATGTTTTGTAATGACATTAAGAATATTACAATCATGACTCACATACAATTAATCAATTAATGAGATATAATAATCTAATGAAAACATATTATGGTTGAATCAATGTCCTAAGAAGCATGACCTTACAAGTCCTTCATGAGGCGGGGTCGTACAAACATATCAACTTTGACAATACGATGAAGATCAATTATTCTAATATTGGAAGAGATTTGTCAAAGATTTCCAAATATGCTAATAGTATTTGTAGGGAATCTTAGATCAGAAATCAAACTAGGAACATGTTTAAAACTAAGGAATATTCTACTGCAAGACCATTGGAGTTGATTCATACCGATCTATATGGACCTATAATAACTAGAGGGATCAATGGTGAAAGGTACTTGATGTTACTTATTGATGACTATTCTAGAATGAAATCATTGACATTTATAGGAGAAAAATCTAAAGCTTTTGACAAATTTAAAATTTTCAAGAATATATTTGAAAATCAAATGGATCAAATCCATTAGATTTCCACAATCCATATGAACGTGCCTATGTTTCTGGATTAAATTGTGTAATAATCTAACCATCAACATTTCGGATCACACTCCATGATCTTTCTTCTCCTTGTGTTCTCTTGTAGGATCTTGATGATTGATCACAAAGTGTGATCCAAAATGTTGATGATAAAAATTATTACACAATTTAATTCAAACAATTTGGCACAATAAACTGAATGCAATAATTAAGTGTTTGAGATCTGATATACGATGTGAATTTACATCATATGAGTTTGATATTTTTTGTGAAAGGCATGGTATTAAAAGACAAATTTTTATTGCTAGGAATCCTCAACAAAATGGAGTATTTAAAAGGGAAAATGGGACTCTTGTTGAAAAATCTAGGCCAATATTCCTACTATTCCTAATGTGTACTAGAGACATTTTGTACATAATTTTTTTTATCTTCTTAATAGGGTGTAAATCACAGTGAATCATATAAATACACCCTGTGAGCTATGGTTTGGTAGATCACCCACTATCAAATATTTAGAATCTTTGGAAGCAAATGCTATATTAGGAAAGATGAAGCTAATCTTGGCAAGTTTGATACAAGATTAGAGGAAGATATCTTCTTGGGATATTCTACTATAAGAAAATATTATTGGTGCTATAATCAAAGATTGAAGAAATTTGTAGAGAGTACAAATGTATGTGTTGATGAAGAACGAAATTAGGTCACATATAGACCTAAAATTGGAATAGAAGAAGTTTATGTTACTTTGTTTGAAGAAACAAGGTCAAAAGTCACAAGATGATCACATGAAGAAAATGAGTTTGAGAAAATGCCAAAGACACCTGATACTTGTATGCTTATAGACATCATTCAGAAGATCAAATCATTGGCGACAAAGACAAAGATGTTTAAACAAGAAGGATACTTGCCAAGGCAAGTGATCAATCAAACGGTTGCTTCTTAACTATTGTGGAACCAAAGACCTATGCAAAAGCTAGCAAAGATGATAATTATATTAAAGCTAAAGAACAATCTTTCTTGGGAACTTGTATCTAGACTAGTTGACAAGAATGTGATTGGAACTAAATGGGTATTTCAGATCAAGTCGAATGAGGATGCACAAGTCACTATAAGAAAATAAAGACTAATATTTAAAGGTTATACCCAAATATAAGAAATTTATTTTGAAGAAAAATTTTCTTCAATAGGTAGATTGGAAGCAATAGGATGCTTTTATCTTATACTGCATTAAAAACTTAAAAGTTCATCAAAAGGATGTTAAATCTGTATTTTTGAATGGAGAATTGGAAGAAGTTTATATTGAACATCATGATGGTTTTTAGTTGTAAAAAGATCTGAACACGGCGTGGAGACTCAAAAAGGCATTATATGGAATCAAACAATATGCTATATTAGACAAATATCTAATACAACATAAATTCAATAAGGGTATGTTGTGGTTCCATAACACACTCCCCATTTTGGCCACTTGGCCTAATGGGGACCCCCTTTTCTTGAGTCTTTCAGACTTTTGGTCGATTCAATTAGGCATTTGGTGAGTCAGACTATGGGCCCATGTGCTCCCAATATTTGGATGTTGGTTGATTCAACTCTTGGTGATTTTTCCCGTCTTTTTTCCCCTTTTTGGCTTATTTTCCATTTGTGTGTTTTTTAGAGTTAGTTTTTGTCTAGGCAAGTTTGAAATGGTTTAGTGAAGGGGTTTTCTTCAGTTTATGTTGGGTTTTAGTCAGGTTTAGGGCTTTTGTTGTCTCCTTTTTAGAGTTAGATTTAATTTCCTTGCATGTTGACTTACTTGTTCTATTTTAATTTCCTATTTTCATTAAATATTGCTTACGAGGCGTCCTTTGTAATTGTAGAACTGAGAATCTCAATGTGGCATATTATGAACTAATGAGTTAGAGAAATTCTTCAATAAGATTCACTTGCATCTACAAGAAGATGAGAACAAAGAGAATTTATATTCTACCAAGAATATTGTTCAACAATTCATGGGAATTGTGATCGTGGTAAACACAAATGATGATTTGTAATAGATGTTTTAGTTCAAAGAAAACATGAAGAAAAACATGGATGACATTGAAGAAGTTCAAAAGTCTGAAGCATGCCTTTCCAGGTTTAGGGAGAGGCAATAGGGGAAGTTTAACTTTACGGAGTTACTCAATTTTGATGAAGTCCAAGAAGATGCAAAGAGATTCTGCAAAGCTCACCCCAAGATCTTTCTAGAAGACTTATCCATTTTTCAATCATGAGATTTTCCGAGTTCGGAGCTCCGAGGTTCAAAGTTTGGAGGTTCAAAGGTTCAGAGTTCAGAGGTTCAAAGGTTCAGAGTTCAAAGGTTCAAAGGTTTAGTTTGGAGTTCAGAGTTCAGAGGTTCAAAGGTTCAAATTAAAAGGTTCAAAGGTTTAGAGTTTAGATTTTGGAGGTTAAAAGGTTCAAAGTTTAGAGGATCAAAGTTTCAAAGGTTTGGAGCTTCGAGTTTGGAGGTTCAAAGTTTCAAAGTTCAGAGTTCGAAGGTTTAAAGGTTCAGAGTTCAAATGTTTAAAAGTTTCGAGTTTAGAGGTTTAGAGTTTGGAGGTTCAAAGGTTCAAAGTTAGGAGTTCAGAGTTCAAAGGTTCAAAGTTCAAAATTTAGAGGTTCAAATTTTAGAGTTTGGAGGTTCAAAGGTTTAGAGTTTGAAGTTTGGAGGTTCAAAGGATCAGATTTTGGAGTTTGGAGGTTCAAAGGTTTGGAGTTCAGAGGTTTAAAGGTTCAGAGTTTAGAGTTTGGAGGTTCAAATGTTCGGAGTTCAGAGTTTGGAGTTCAGAGTTCATAGCTCGGAGGTTCAGAGTTTGGAGTTTGGAGTTCAAATTTTCAGAGTTTCAGAGTTTCAGAGATGTCCACAACCCTGAAAATCCTAAACCAAGTCATTTTGGACAACCATTTTTCAATCATGAGATTTTTGGAGATATCCACAACCCTAAAAATCCTAAACCAAGTCATTTGGGACTTAGCCATTTTTTAGTCATGAGATTTTTGGAGTTTCGGAGATGTCTATAGCTCCAAAAATCTAGGGTCATCAAATTTCCAAACTTAGCCAATTTTCAATGTTGTATTTTTTGGAGGTCCACAACTCTGAAATTCTTGGGCATGCATTTTCAATCATGTTTTTCACAAAAGATATTTTTGGGGGTAGATTGAATGCAAACTGGAGTTCATTTTTGCAAGTCAATGGGTTTTCTATCAATTGCGTATAAGAAGAGCATTTGGATCCATGCATTTTGGGCATGAACATTAAAGAGAAGATCAAACCATGTGCAACAAGAAGAAGAAACAATGGAACTGCAGTTTGATTTCCTTCATTTGAGGGGATGATTCTAGTCTGATTTTGCATGTATTTGATGTATGCACAGATGGGAATCCATGCAAACTTGTTAGCAATAAGTTTAGGATTAGTTTTGCATTTTTAAACATTTGTTTTCATCATTTTTGTTATAGACAAAACCCTAGCTACGGGTTTATGATGTCTAAGTTGAAGCATTGTATGTTTCATTACATAGATGTTATTAAGGTTGGATATTGTATGCAATAAAGATATATGTTATTGGAGCTTCATTCATTATGTGATTCTTCTGGTATCTATGTGAAGTTTATGAATGTGTGCATCCTTGTTCATTTCTTTCAAAGAGCCAATTGTGTTTTATTGTGACTACATCTGTGATAAATTGACTTGGAGTTTGTTGTTGTTAATTCATCTTGCTATGACAAATGATTATAAATATTTGTTTTAAGAATTTAAAGATAAATTTGTCTTATGTGTGTGTGCATTTGGTGGCTTCACGATCTGATAGATTTTGGAAAATCTTTCATCTGGGTAAAATTTTCTTCAAAATATTGCATCTGCTGAACATAGAACTATGATCTGGTCTAATTCAAGTTTCGTGGGTTTCCATCTTTTTCATCATTTAATTCACAAGCATGATTCAATGATGGTTTGTGTCCTTTATATTTTCATTTCATAATTTTTTTTTAACAACTCTCGTTACTCAAATCCTTTGATCTTTGTTTGAAATTGATTAAAATAGGCATTGTAGGTTTTTTAAAGTTAAATTTGCACCATCAGGAAATTACATACATTGGTAAAATCTGATGAACTATAACTGATTGAATGCTTGAAGATGATAAGTTGGTGATCATCGAGCTGCAAAAGTGAATGCAAGACATTAAATTAGTTAATGTATTGTATTGTCATTGATGTCAACTTGATATGGTTTGATTGGTCTTACACATATTTTCATAACCTTGAAGATCTGAAGAGACACAAGTTTATGTGGTCGGTAAAACATAAAAGGTCTGTATATACCAAGTGACAATGAACACCGAGCAGTTCACAGTGTATACCGAGCACAACAGTAACCAAGCAAGAGCTAAAAACTGAGCATAACTGAAGTTGATGACCGAGCATAACTGGAGTTAAAGAACAACAAAATTGCTTAGCTGACAGAGCTACAATTTAGGGATTGACTGATTGATTGTTTTATTATCAATGATTAGTTAAACTAAAGTAAGGAAGGAGATTAAAAGTGTGTTTTATTCATATTTGTCAAGGAGAGATTTACGGAACAAAACTAAAGGAGAGCTTTATGAGATAAAGCAAATCATGGTAAGTTTTATGGATCAAGGAGAGATCTACGAAAAAACAAGGAGGTTGGGTGGCTAATTATGTCTATATAAATAGACAAGGAATTCATTATCAAAGAGAGGAATGTTGAGTATAGTTGTGTGAAGATAGAACTCTTCATGCAGATCTGATCATACATGTTGAAGAATAGAGCCAAGGAATTCTGCAGACACCAAGCAACAAAGGACATAGCATTCACCGAGAAGAATAAATAAAGAAAGCAAAGGAGATGAAGTATATATTGATCAGAGAGGTACTATTGGACTAAAAATAGATCTGAATATTTACAAATCAAAGTTGTATTTTGAACAGATCATTTACTGTATCAATTTAACCATTGATTCAGAAAATCTCTTAACCGAGTGGGATTTAACAGTCCTTATTGTATTAAGATACTTAATAGTATCAAAAGTTTTTCTTGTTGACAACATAGTGAGTGCTAGGTCAAAATACAAACTGATGGTTTGAAATCCTCTAACAAGGTCACACTTAACAGTGTGTATTGTAACCTTTAACAGGGCTGGATCTTCACCGAGCTCACTTCATAAGAGTGAAAATATTTTGGGTTACCGGTCCCAGGTGGTTTTTCCCATATTGGGTTTCCACGTTAAAATCTATGTGTCAAATGCGTATATGTTTCATTGCATTGATATTTTGTTTTACACATTATTGAAACTAGATTGGTCGGTTAACACTAAGTTTATTTGTTGCTACTCGGTAAAGTCCAGAAAAAGATAAACAATATATCTTACCGAGAAATTTATATTTCTTAATATTATTTATGGCATACATCTTGATGAAATTGTAACTATAAGATAACTGAAGGTATTATATTTGAGAGATAAGTTTTTGGTTGGATATTTTGGAATAATTGTTCAGGCCACTGATTCACCTCCCCTCTCAGTTATTCTAACAATTGGTATCAGAGCGTTGGTGCCTGGAAGAAAAGTTTAAAGGGACTTAAGCTAAAAATCACAAGATGAGTAAAAGGGATGCGCCTAAGTTGAACAAGGACAACTTTGCATCATGGAAAAGCATGATAAGACTTCATCTATCTGGTATTGGAAATGATGTTACACAACACTTGGATACTGAATATGTTGCACCTACTGGACCTCTAATTGTTGATCATTTGAGAGAGAAACATGAACACAATTATATGATGATATAATTTGCTTCTTCACTAACCGATGCTAAATTTGAAGATGTGAAATCAAGCACCTCTGCAAAGAAAATGTGGGACAAACTCAAGCTAGTACATGGAGGAGATGCCAATGTGTTGAGAGCTAAAGTTGAAAGCCTAAGAGGAAAGTTTGATGACCTGAGAATGAAAGAAGGAGAGAACATCACTTAGTACAGGGAAAAAATCAAAGAAGTTGTTAACTCTATCCATGGAGTAGGAGGAGTACTTGATGAAGAAACAATTGTAAGTAAAATTCTGAGAACCTTACTGCTTGTTTATGCTATTAGAGTATCTGCAATTCAAGAAATGAGAGCAGTAGCTAGTAACAATGTTACACTTGATAGTTTTATTGGTAGACTTGTTTCATTTGAGATGAACAACTATGATAACAGTGTCTTACCTATTATTGAGTCAGCATTCAAGTCTTCTTTGAAAATAAGCAAATCTAGTAACAAAAACACTATGATAAATTATAGCAACAGTGATAACGATGAGTAAGAACTTGATGAACTTGAAGCACTAATGGATAAGGCATTACATAGAGGTAAAGGAAGATAAAAAAAGGTAAATTACCATTGGTCTATTTTAATTGCAAAGAAATTGGACATTTTGCTGCAAGATGCCCTAACAAGAGAAAGGATGAAAGAGACAGTGAAAGATCTTATGAAAAGAAGTATGAAAGAAGTGATGACCGAGACTATAGAAGCAACCAACACTCTGACAGAAGAGATAACCAATATTACAAGGACAAAGGAAAGAAGTCTTGTTACCTAGTTGAGAACAAAGCTAAAAATTCTGATACTGATTCTAATGAAAATATTGAGGTAGTATTTGTTGCTATGAAGGATGATTCAGACGAAGAAGAAAGGTATGTTGAAACAACACTCATATCTAAAGTTATCATAAATGATGTATGGATTATTGATAGTGGCTTCACTCATCACATGACTGGAAATAAATAAAATTTTGAAACTTTTGAATATTATAATGGTGGATCAGTTAGGATGGGTAATGACTCACCTTGCCTAGTTGAAGGAAAAGGTGCCATCATGTTGAATAATATGATCAGATGTGAAAATGCATATTGGGTGAAAGGACTTAACTATAATCTGTTGAGTGTTTCATAGCTAAAAAATACAGGACACTAGGTTTCATTTGAGAACAGAGAAGAAATGATCTATAATGGAACATAAAAATTGATCGGTACTAGTGAAAAAACAAAAGGTAATCTATTCTATCTTGATAATATTGAGACCACTTGTTTATTGGATAGAAATGAAGGTGTTTGGTTGTGGCATAAAAGGTTATGTCATGTGAATTTTGACAACATGGTTAAGATAAGTAAGAAAAGAAAAGTGAGAGGCTTACCGAGTATTTCAAAGCCCGACCATGTTATGTGCAAGAATTATCAAATAGGAAAAATGACAAAGTCTAATTTCAAGAGAAAAACCTACACATCTAATGCCAATCTAGAGTTAGTCCATACTAACTTACGTGGACCAATGAGAACAAACAACCATTATGGTGATAGATACTTTATTCTATTTGTTGATGACTATTCTAGGATGATGACTGTCTTGTTCTTAAAAGAGAAATTTGAAGCATTTAAGATGTTCAAATGGTATAAATCTAAAGTTAAAAAACAAAGTGGAAAAGAACTAAAATGTTTAAGATCAGATAGAGGAGGAGAATTTACTTCTGGTGAATTCACTAACTTTTGTAATGAGCATGGGATTACAAGACAGGTTTCTGCACCGAGAACACCACAACAAAATGGGATTGCTGAAAGGAGGAATAGATCAATTTTTTATTGTGCTAGAACACTGATGATTGAAAAAGGCATCACACAAACATTCTGGAGAGAAGCTGTAAGTACTGTTGTCTATACACTAGACCGAGTTCAATTGAAGAAAGTCACAAATAAGACACCTTACGAGCTATGGTATGGATACACACCAAATGCGAGTTACTTTAGAATTCTTGGAAGTCAATGTTATATATTGAAAGATGATATAAATGGGAAACTTGACTCTAAAAGTGATGAAGGAATATTTATAGGATATCCTACTAAAATCAAAGCTTATAAATGTTTGAAGAAATATTCTAACAAAATCATTAAGAGTGCAAATGTTAAAGTGGATGAATTTGCTGAGAAAAATGATGAAGAAAGAAAAAAGGAACCTGATGATTACAATAGATTTGTCTACATTGAAGAACCTGACACCTTTCCTGAGAAACATAACAATGCAACCGAGCAACAGGCTGTACACATCGAGAATTCATAAAATACTCACAATGTTGAACCGAGTGATGAAGATCAAAATGAAAAATAGAGATTTGAACTTGTACTTGCTAAATATGTCAGAAGACACCATCCATGGGACCATATCATTATGGACAGAAGATTAGGAATGAGAACAAGAAGTAATTCACTTAACAATAAATGTTTGATTTGTGATTTTGAGCCTAAATATGTTAATACTGCACTTGAGAATCAAGAATGGGTTAGTAGAATGAATGAAGAGATTGAACATATTAAGAAGAACAAAACATGGACATTAATACCTAGACCGAGTGACAAAAATGTCATTGGCACCAAATGGATTTTCAGAAACAAACTTAATGATAATGGAGAAGTCACAAGGAACAAAGCAAGACTGGCATGAAAAGGGTATGCACAAGAAGAAGGTATTGACTATGGAGAAACCTTTGCACCCGTTGCTAGACTAGGAGTAATAATTCTACTTGCTTATGCTTCTTTTAAAGGATTCAAAGTATACCAAATGGATGTTAAATCTGCATTTCTGAATGGAATACTAGAAGAGGAGGTATACATTGAACAACCTGAAGGGTTTGTTGATCCTAACAAGAGGAACATGGTTTGTAAACTACATAAAGCCTTGTATGGATTGAAACAAGCACCTAGAGCATTGTATGAAATACTTCACTCTTATCTCATTACTATTGGATTTGTTAGAACAAGTGACAATAGTAATCTATATTTGAAAGGAGATACTGATGATAAGATTTTGATTGCTGATATATTTGTTGATGATATCATATTTCGAGGTAATGATATACTATGCAATTTATTTGCTGATGAAATGAACAAAGAATTTGAAATGTCAATATTTGGAGAGATCAATTTTTTTCTTGGTCAAAATATTCTACAACAGGCTGAAGGCATCTACATCACTCAATCAAAATACATCAAAGAAGTTCTGAAGATATTCAAGATGGAGGACTCCAAACCAATTGGAACACCTATGGAAACCAGATGCAAATTGACAAAGGAAGACAAGACAACTGAGGTAAATCAGACCTTATACAGATCTATGATTGGTAAACTAATGTATTTTGTACACACTAGACCTGATATAGCACATGCAGTTGGTATAGTTACAAGATTCTTTGCTAACCCTAAGGAATCACACATGACTGATATTAAAAGAATTTTGAGATATCTGAAGAATATTGAAGACTATGGTATGTGGTATAATAAAGAAGGCAAATTTGAGCTACAAGTTTATACTAATGTTGATTGGGATGGAAACATATATGATAGAAAGAGAACAAAATGAGGAGCATTCTTTATGGGTGACAGACTTGTCACATCGATAAGTAAAAAGCAAGGATGCATATCTCAATCAACTGCAGAAGTAGAATATGTAGCTGCTACTGCAAATTGCTCTAACATTGCATAGATCAAGCAATTGCTGAAAGGTATGAATGAGGAAATTCTTGACCCAGTAATTATCTATTGTGATAATACAAGTGCTATAAATATTTCAAAGAACCGTGTAATGCATGATAAGACAAAGCACATATCTATTAAGTATCATTACTTGAGGGAACAAGTACAAAAGAAACAGGTAATACAGAATATGTATGGTCCAAAGAATAACTAGCAGACATATTCAAAAAACCATTGCCAAAAGATACATTTGAATACCTGAGGAATAGACTAGGGGTTCATCCCTTGTCTATTGGTCACTAAGCTGACTAGGAGATTGCATCAACCTACACATTATTAGAAGAGTAATCATGTTGATGCAAACTGAGATATGGACTGCAATGACATATTAGTACACTGAAGGTACCTATCTGAACCACGTGCTAGATATATTGTTGGCTACTATAGAGCTCTATATTTTTTTTAGCATTGTTGTCAAAGGGAGAGAGAGATTCAATGAAATATCCATCAGGGAGAAGAGATTCTACAACATAGAGGGAGAAAATATCTAAAGGTTACTGTCAATAAAATAACCATCCATCAAATGGAGAGAATTAGAGAAGAGATTCTACAAAGGGAGAGATAGAATCAAAAGACAAAATTTCTACACCTATCCATTGAAGGGAATGAAGAAAGGGAGGGTACACAACAAAATCAAATCTATAGGGAGAGTTGTATTGTAAACATTTTTTTGTGATTAAACATATTAAATCTGAGCTATAAGAGCTTACCGAGATTCAGATATTTGAATTGGTTATAGAACAATAAGTTTGGTATGTTATGGCATGTTTTATACTGCATATTTCATATTATGTTATCATCAATTCCAAAGGGAGAGATTGATGAACTATAACTGATTGAATGCTTGAAGATGATAAGTTAATGATCACCGAGCTGCAAAAGTGAATGCAAGACATTAAATCAGTTAATTTATTATATTGTCGTTGATGTCAACTTGATATGGTTTGATTTCTCATACACATATTGTCATAACCTTGAAGATATAAAGAGACACAAGTTTATGTGGTCGGTAAAACATAAAAGGTCTGTATACACCAAGTGACAGTGAACACCGAGCCGTTCACAATGTATACTGATCACAATAGTAACCAAGCAAGAGCTAATAACTGAGAAAAACTGAAGTTGATGACCGAGCATAATAGGAGTTAAAGAACGACAAAATTTCTTATTTGGCAGAGCTAAAATTTAGGGATTGGCTGGTTGATTATTTTATTATCAACGATCAATTAAAGTAAAACAAGGAAGGAGATTAAAAGCGTGTTTTATTCATAGTTATCAAGGATAGATTTACAAAATAAAACTAAAGGAGAGCTTTACGAGATAAAGAAAATCATGGAGAGTTTTACAGATCAAGGAGAGATCTACAAAAAAAACAAGGAGATTGAGCGGCTAATAATGTCTATATAAAGAGACAAGGAATACATTATCAAAGAGAGGAATGTTGAGTATATTTGTATGAAGATAGATATATTCATGCAGATGTGATCATACAGGTTGAAGAACAGAGCCAAGGAATTCTGTAGACACCGAGCAATAGAGGATAGAGCATTCACTAATCAGAATAAAGAAATAAAGTAAAGGAACTAAAGTATATATTGATCAAAAAGGTATTATTGGAGTAAGAATAGATCTGAATATTTGCAAATCAAAGTTGTATTTTGAATAGATCATTTACTGTATCAGTTTAACCATTGATTCATAAAATCTCTTAACCGAGTGAGATTTAACAATCCTTATTGTATTAAGATACTCAAGAGTATCAAAATGCTCTCTTGTTGACAGGATAGTGAGTGCTGGGTCAAAAGACAAACTGTTGGTTTTAAATCCTCTAACAAGGTCACACTTAACAGTGTGTATTGTAACCTTTAACATGGTTGGCTCTTCACCGAGCTCACTTCAGAAGAGTGAAAATATTTTGGGTTACCATTCCCAGGTGATTTTTCCCATATTGGGTTTCCACATTAAAATATATGTGTCAAATGTGTATATGTTTCATTGCATCGATATTTTTTTTACACATTCTTGAAACTAGATTGGTTGGTTAACACTAAGTTTATTGGCTGCTACTCGGTAAAGTCCAGAAAAGATAAACAATATATCTTATCGAGAATTTTATATTTGTTAAGATTATTTAGGGTATACATATTGATGAAATTGGGACTATAAGATAACTGAAGGTATTATATTTGAGAGATAAGTTTTTGGTTGGATCTTTTGGAATAATTGTTCAGGCCACTGATTCACCCCTCCTCTCAGTTATTCTAACAAAATTGAGAAAAAATGCAAATAGTACTAAAGTTTGTTTTGTAGCCTGAAGTTGAAATGTACCAGCAAAGGCCTCCTTATGAACATTCACATGTATCTTCAACTGAGTTTACCAAGCGGTTGTACCACGACCACAGACAACCTTGGGAATAACTTTGTTATCATTTCAAGAGAGGAATTCAGATCTCAAATTCCTAGTAATTGACTTGTGTAAAAGAAATGCTCAACATGGTACAATTGACAATAATCTATATTTGAAGATTCAAAATGACAAATTATTGATTTTTCTTATCTATATTGACGATATCATATTTGGACAAGATGAGAATGTATGCAAAAATATTCTAAATAAATGAAAGAGGAATTTGAATTGTCTATGATTGGTGAGATGTCATTTAAATTCCTTGATCTTCAAATTGTTCAAAAGTAAGATGGTATATTTACCTCTTAAGACAAATACATCAAAGAAATGCTAAAAAAGTTTGGGATGGAGAATTCTAAACCTTTTGAAACTCCTATGTTTACTGGTTGTTAGCTAAGTAAGGATGACAAGTCTCCAAAAGTTTATAAAAAATAATATAGATCCAAGATAGGTGGACTATTGTACTTAAATGCTTCTAGACCAGGCATCATGCATGTAGTATGTTTGGCTTCCAGATATCAAGCCAGTCCAAAACAATCTCATGATGTGAAAGTAAAGAGGATTTTCATATATTTGAGAGGTACTCTAGGTTTTGGGATTTACTACATAAGAGATGATGATTTCTCACTGAGAGTCTTCACTAATGCAAATTGGGCTAGTTATGTAGATGATAGGACAATTATAAGTGGTGAAGAATTCTTGTTGGTGGACAAGCTAGTCTTTTGGATCGACATGAAATAGGATTTGATTTCATTATCAACTACATAGGCAAAATATATTATAGCAACCTCGTGCTATACTTAGATACGAGGATGAAATATACTTTAGAATATATAAAGGTAAAATCTGATGAATTTGTTCCAATTATGTGTGAAAATTGTAGTGCCATAAATATTTCCAAGAATTTGGTGATGCATTCAAGAACAAAATATATTTATACTCAGAATCATTTCTTGAGGGAAAAGGTTGCTGAGAAAGAAGTCATATTGGAATGTGTCAACCAAGGAACAAATTATAAATATTTTTGCCAAAGGTGCCCAAAAGTTAGGTTATGTTCCACCTACTAGGATTGTTGAACCTTCTTTGCCCATCTCTCTTCCTATTTTTAGCGTTCCCACTTATGCGCCACCTCTTATGACCACATTCGTGAAAGTTTCTAATCCTATGCATGTGAGTCTTCCTAATGCCTGTCATTTCATCTCTTTCTATGAGTGTTCCACCTGCTTCATTGCCTACCTCTAGGCCTTCTTATCATAGTGTTCCTTTTACATATTCTAATCCTCTTCCTACAACTGTTTCAAGTTTTCCTCCTATTACTTCTAGTATTCTTGTTGCTTCCTACACTTTTCTTGGTGTATCCAATGTGTCCATGCCTACTATTTCCTCTAATGATTCAACCATCATTATTATTGCTCAAATATTTTGTTCTTGCAACAACAACTTGCTTCATTGAATTAATCCAAGTTTAATGTGCCTACACGTGATATTGACAATCCTTTATACTTAGACATTATCCATGCGATTATCTATCAACAAGTTGACATGCCTCGTCTTGACATTTATAATGGTAAGGGTGACCTTGTGAATCATGTTAGGACCTTTCAAATCATATATAGTGACTTTGTCCATGATCATAGGCTTATGACCAAGTTGTTTTCTAGGACCTTTCAAGATAAGGCCTTGTAGTGGTATTGTTATTTAACTCCCTAATCTATTGATTCCTTTCAAAAACTTGCTAATGCTTTCATTGAACAATTTAAAAACAATATTGGTCCTCAAGATTCTTTGACTTACTTAATGCATTTCAAACAAGGAGTTGAAGAAATTTTTTGTGACTTTATTGGTATAATTAAACATTTTTATGCTCAAATTTATTATCATGTGCCTAAAATTGATATACAACATATTTTTATTGGTAATTTACAAAATAACATTAGAGATAAGATTATGCTTATCGAGTTTACTTCCTTTTTCCAAATTTATGCAGCACTTCACCATTATAAATTCCAGGTGAGTCAGTTTGAGAGCACCACTCCAATATTGGCTCCTATACCAATTGATAAGAGTGATGTCGCTTCACATCCGAATAAGTTCCATAAACCTAAAAGCTATATCAAGATCAACAATGCGTCAAATGTTTTAGATGAACAAGTAGATGTTACATCCAAGGGTGTCGCTTCTTCTTCCTTTATTTTTCACCCTAATCGTAAGTATACTCCTTTATCTAAATCGTTGCAAACTATGATTGAAAAGTTGTTAAATGCTAATATCATTAAAATTCTTCCTATTAGACCCATTAAAATAGATACGATGACTTATAAGTCCTTTGATTCTAAATATTTTTGTCAATACCATCGTCAGCCTAGTCATGATACTAAGAGGTGTTATTCCTTGAAGAATGCTATCTAATACCTAATTGATTTCATTATTATATCTATTGATGTTGATGCCAGCCTTGGAAAGAAATCTATAAAATCTCCTAACTAGAACCTGTATATTTGTAATAATCCTTTACCTTATCACTCTACCAACACCATTTTCCAACCTTCTTCCTCTTCTACATAGATTATCTATGGTGAAAAGATGGAAGAAGTTAACCATGTCGTCAACCATGTTGAACATGAACCCTTGCCTAACCTCAACCTCCACCTAAACCTCAACCTCAACCTCAACCTAGTAGATAGCTTATTATTACCTTTGACCATTCCAAAATGATTGAATCTCCTGATGTTCCTATTTATATTGCTACTAGGGTTGCTGGCACACCTTCCCGTGGTACTCTTATTGATCCTACTTCTATGGTGAATGTTATATCTAAAGAGCGTATTTTTATTAAACACTTGTTACAATATTTCTATGATATGGCTCAGGCCTGGATTCAAACTTGTAATGGATTTCTTTATCATCCTCATTGTTCTATTTCCTTGTGTATAGAGCTTTGTGGTAAAGTTATGGATACTACCTTTGTTTTCATCCCTACTTCCGATCAATTTCACGTTAATCTTGGTTTTCCTTGGTTGTCCTATATGAAAGTCATAACTTATCCTATCCATAAATACCTTAAGTTTCTTCATGATGGAGAGATCAAGACCATTAGCCATAGTCTTTACCATCCTTCCAGGCCTTGAGAGCGTGTTGATCTTGATTTCTTTTGGCCTTCTTTACCTACGACACCTCCAACGCGTCCTAATTACCTTTTTTGATCTTATCAAGCCTTTAAACATAGAAGTTTGATCCTACCCATGGTCTTTTACCTATTTTACCAGTTCTTCCTCTGTCTGATTCTTCAACTTTCGTTGAGCAACCTCATGTTCCTATCTCTCAACCTAGTGTGGTTCCTTCAATCCCCCCTTCACAAGGAGAAAAGGACCCGATGCTGATTGATCCAACTCCACCTCCTATCTCTAGAAAGATCAAATGTAACTAACATGCAAGTGGTCATTGAAATAAGCATATAGCTAAGGCCAAGGCACATGCACATGCTTCTAAAAAAAAATTACCTTCCTTTGACCAGAACATGATTGAGCCTGTGGAGGAAGTCAATAATCATAACATAGTTGAAATGAATAAACATGGTGATTCTATTCGTATTTTGGATTCTATTATAATTAATATTTGATGAAGAAGATACTATTAATGATACTATTGATGCTAACAATGATTTACATGATAGTGATTGTGATGAATATGAGACTATTGATCTTGATCGTGATTTGCCCAACAACCTTTCAAAACAATTATCAATCACTCCTAGTGTTGAACACAGTCACCCGCAACATGGTCCTTGTTTGGAACTGGAAATTTTTCCTACTGTGTTGGATGTTGCTCCTCTTGCAAGTTTCCCACCTCCCCTAAAATATACACACCAAGACGGGGGGTAGGCAATGTACTTCATTGGCTTTTCTAGCACGGTAGTCTTTGTGTGTTTTCCCCTGTGATGTGCTTCTTGTTATATGTTTTGTTTAGATATATTTAAACGATCCTTGTTGCTCTGTTGGTGCAAGGTGATAAAGGAATCAAAATGTTGTAACCATTCTTATATTTGTATCTTTCTTCTTCTATATGTTGTTATATGTTGCGTTGTACATGTGCTATTATTTGTAAATGTGCCTTTGTGTAGTCCGCTTGGGATATTGCAACATGCTAGCACTAAATCTTTTCGGTCACTGTGATGTCAGCCCAAAAAGACTCTTCTTCGTAACTCTTTCACATTTTTTCTCCATTATGTTGTAGTTCTACTCCCTTTGGGGAATGATGACATTTTATTTGACATAATATTTTATATATTATCTTATGATCATACTGACTCAAGAGTGAGTAGATCCCTTCGTGCTCTTTATTTTTTTTATGTGCCTATTTCTCTTGATACGTCTTCTCTTGGGGGCATTTCACAGTGGAAATGTCTCTAGTAGATACATGTACGCTATGTTAAAGTCATTGCTCCTATTGAGGCGGTTGCATTCGTTTTAAATGGGGGTATACACTTTGCTCATATTTTGTACACACGCACTATGATAAATTTTCTTATTTGAATCCCTTTATGGATTAATAAACAATCCTAAAGGCTCGATTCTCTTTCGAATCTCTTCTTGGATTACTAACAATCTAGAAGACTTGGTCCCTGCAGTTGCATCTCTTTTCGATCAATTAAGGATACACACATCCTTATACCTGGATCACCTTTTGCAGTTTTGGTCTTTTGAAAATACAATTTCGTGAGGGTGAATCCTTGATGGGTTGAATAGCATGCACATAAACTTGCTAGAATGTTCAACAACATATTTTGTTGCAACATTGCCTTTTGGTGTGGTTCACAGTGAGACACACACATCTTACTGGACGAGTTATTCACACTCCATTTTTTTTAGAAATATCTCTCTTGTTATGATTTTGGAGTTAACAAGGACTTAAATCTTTTGGGGGCTTGATGGATTCATTATCTCCTTAGTCATGACAAGATTATCTTATGCATTTTGATCTACTTTACCGAGAGTTTGAGTTAGGATCACACTCCCGCTAAAGTGGGGGCTAAATGTATCATCTTAAAATGGAAGCACCCATGTTGAGACATATTTATCCCTTCTTATTAGGATGCTTTGGACCTAATATAAATGCGTTTATGGACCCATGGATGTACCTTTGCTTTTGTGCTAGATTGGACCCTTATTTTTTGCCCTTTCCCGCTGCTCTTTTCTCTGTCCCTGAGATCCTGAACCATCCCCCGATGGACTGAACCATTAGGGGGTATGCCAAGGTTGGTATTTCCCTAAAGGGGTAGGCTTAAGTTTACCTAGTCCATGGGGTGAGGATGAGGTTGACCTCCCCCCAAGGTTAGGCACCTCGGGATTCCGGGCCCTTCTCTGGTTTCCAATTTCTTTTCCTGCATTGTGCAGTCAACCCTTTTCAATTTTGGTCACAAAATTGGTATCAAAGGATGCATAATCAGTTCATTTAAGAAGGGAATAGGTTCAAGAGTTTTACATTTTTGTCTATAAGAATTCCAATAGCATTCATAAGCATTCCTAGGAGCATTGAAGGAGATCTTTTGCAACCTTTTAAGACTTCAATATTTCAAGATTTTTTGCATTCAAGAAGCTTTAAAGGAGATTTGAAGGATTTCATTGGAGGCCTTTTCATCATATTTCCATGACCGTGCGTGTTCCTTTCAAGGTACAACTTCCTTCTTTGAAGATAGTGGAGTTGGCTATCAAGGAAGGGTTTGTTCATCCATTCTTCATTTGCATTTGCATATCCGATTTGAGCATATGAGTACATCTACATCCATAGATCCATGACTTGGTATGATTGATCTATTAAATTTTATGAGATATTTTATATTCCTACAAGATTCAATAAAATTGAGCACTTCTACATCCTTGTGGATTATAAATGCGGATCCTCCACGAGGGTTTCTACAAAGTAGGGTGAATTTGTACACTTGCTTGGATTTTACATACATTTACATTCAAGGTTAATTCCTAAACTAGGGCTTGATCGAGGAAATCCTCTTCCCGACATAAACAAACATTTTTATCTTGCAGATTCAGGTATATAGACTTGCAGATTTAGATTCAGAGCCGTCATAAACATGTTACTATCACAAATCCAGATTATGGAAAAACTTACAGAGCAGGTGGATGTCAACTTCGACCTAGTCCTTGGTGAATTTTTCGCATGTCACCATCCACCCTCCATGTCGGCATAGTCCCGAGACAGAAAGATTTTTGGGTTTTGAGGATCTCAAGTTTCTGGTTCCAGATTTGGTCCTATTAGGGTTTATGAGCTGTTTTAGGAGCATAATTGCATATATGAGTCTGAACACATACATTTAAAGCTTTTAAAGGTGAATTGGTGTAATTCATTAGGTAATTTGCGTATTTACATTTCAGGTAATTCATTAACTCTTTTTCACTCTTATAAAATGACATTCAATTTTCTTAAAATAACAAATTAATAAAATGCATTTCTAATTCTCAAATGCCTAATTTATATTCACAATGCAATGCCCATCAAAAATAGCACACATACACCATATTTAGCTCTTTTAAAATATCAATTAATCTCTTTCAAATATTTAACAAGTATTTATAGTACAAAATTCAATGTAATGATAAATCACAAAATTAATAAACAATCACTTCCTTTTTGACCCCCAAATTATTCCCAAGTGCCCCAAACAATATCCAGGCATTTTTTCATCATGCAAATATTGTATAATAATCTATTGAAACTCACTTAATCAACATTAACCATTAAATCATAACATTATTAATTTAAGAACTCATGATCTCAATGAAATTCCTAAAAAATGCATCTAAACACAAAGGCACTTTTCACAGGTTATCCACATAGGGTTAGGGTTATCAACATTTGCCTGTTGGAAATATATTACATGCAAGGTGACTGAGAGGGGGGGGGGAATCAGGAACCAATAAAACTTAATCTTCTTTATTCACAATTAGATTATCTAATCTAATTTGCATGTATAGAACTGAAATGAAAGAATCATATGTATAACACATAACACAGGATATGGTTACCCAGGAACCTTCCAAATAGAAAGTAAAACTGGGGTGGGGATGGTACGCACAAGATTTAGTACTGTAGTATAAATTTAGCCTATTAGAGCTTACAATGACCACTTCTGATGGCCTGCCCTGTTAAGAGCAATAAGGACTGTTAAGTCCACCTTGTTAAAGGATTTGATACAATACAAAAATTTAATGCAACTCTGTTAAGAGATATACGAAGGACTATTAGGTCCACCTGTTAGAATGAACCAGTATGATCTGCTTTGGCAACTCTGATTTGCTGAATGAGATCCTTTTTAATATAACTGATCACCTGACTGTGATAGATGAGTCTCTATTGTGCTTTATACTTCTGCAATCTTCTAATCAATATGCCATATCATATTCGCATATATACTTCTACTAAATACTCTTCTATTACATATTTTGGATAAACAAAATGTCATATATATATATCTTATTAAAAAAAAAGCTTCATAAGTCGGCTTCCATTAGACATAATGATATTAAACAATATATGCAAAGTCGGCCCAATACTGTCACTCGGGTCTAGAAGTATACTCGGGTGACAAACTGATACTCGGGCAATGCTGATCACTCAGATCACACTAATCACTTGGGCGATGCTAAATGACTCGGGCAATACTAATCACTCGGGTCACACTGGTCACTCGGGCAATACTGATTACTCGGGTCACATTGATCACTCGGGCAATACTGAGTGACTAAGTGTTTTGACACTAATTGACAACATGTCTTGCCATAAGGTCTACGTTACCATATGGTGGTAGCCAGATGTAATAGGGATCTTATCAAGATAAATCATGCTCAACTAAGCATGACGAGACTAGGCTTAGGAAAAATTGGCCAATGTGCCATCTCTGAATAACCACCATTGGGAAAATAGACACACTCAAACTTGTATCTAAGGTGGATGGTGTTTGGTACCCATTCACTAAAATACGCACCCATGAAGTGCAACTCCACACATACACACAATCTCTCTCCCCCTCTATCACTCTCTCTATGAGAGAGAGAGAGAGAGAGAGAATCAAATAATGAAGCAAATCAAGACATCATGTGGGCCTCACAAATGAGGAAAAATGACTTCATCCCTCTTCGTATAGGTACATCAAACATGATCCATAAGAACAGTAACATAAGCATAATAATAACTGAAACATCAATAGATACATGAATTTACACCAGTAAGTTGTAAAGATGTAAGTAACCATCGTCATATACCATCATGGCATCTACTAGCATACACATCATCTATGCATTATCATCAATAACCAATATTTGATAATTTCAATTATAAACTCTTCTACCAACTACATGATTTATCATTAACAATATTAAATAATGTTGATTTCATTCATCATCAGAATAACATATTATATTCTTTCTAAGTTAACATATGAGAATCATTAACCATCTACAACCATCAATTAATAAAAAAATCTCATCGAAGATCAATAACTAACATCACGACATTATACTAAATACTAGCATGTGTTTCTAGGGACATTAAATAGTATTTAATATCAAGTATACATACTTCATTTCACTTGCAAATCCAAGGTCCAAGACCATATTACCTCTTTGCAATGATTGGGTTGGAGCGACAGTACATTTGATTCTTCAAATCTTTCTCTTTGGCTATTGGTGGTGGTGGTTACTGAATAATAATTATTTTAAAATATTACATTTTTTTCTATGTAACATCTCTTCACAGGAGGGTATCCATGTGATAAATGGTAATGCACATCTCACTAAAGACTCTTGCGAAGTTATGGAGTTTTTATAGTTGACCAATTTGATTGGTTTGTAGAGAAGGCGACTTATGACAAAATTTACAAAGCACCTTGTATTTTATTTGTTATACTTTCGTGGTCTCCTTATTTGGATGTGTTATATGGAGAAAAATTGATTTTGTATTAATGATTTATGTTATTTTTCATTGGTGGAAGTTAAGGTGGACTTGGGCAATATTATAACACCATTAAATTTAAGAATGGGAGTTATTCATGACATCACATTTCATAAATTAAAGATAGGAGTTGGAGGATTAAGTGTTGACAGTTATAGGCTGAAAATAAAGTTTGGAGTGCGACTGTAGATAAAGGTTGGGATGAATTCCTTATAGTTTTCTCTTGCTCATTTTCTAGTTTTTATCATATTGGAGATGTTTATTTGAGGCCCATTTGGTCATGTGATGGTGATTCACAAGAGCTATGTAATTGAGAAGCTAGATCGTAGTAAAAGCCTAAGAGGAAGAAGATAAGTTCTCTTGATTATTCTTGTTTGCACGTGGATTGATTTTATATGAGTTTTTAACTAAATTTGAGGATTTTTCTAATGCTTACAAGGCTTCCATGCATTTTTTTATTTGAGATTTGCAATGCACTTCCAATTTTAGAAGTATCTAAATGCAAATTAGAAACATAGTCTTGCAATTTTCACATCTATTCCATTTTATTTTAGATTTGCTAATGTATATAAACCCATTATGTATTTGAGAAATCATATTCAAGTTAAATCCTTCGAGTGATTTGCATGTGTGTTGTGGGACAGGGGAGTACCCTACATCTGTGACATTAGGGCAAGATTTCTTGAGTGTGCAGACATAGCATCAAACATGAGACAGTTTGCACCAAGACTTGAGGGTGAAGTGTGTGTGAGTTAGCTGCATATGTATCTAAAGTTCTTGCAAGAGGAACTACTTAGAGGATTTGTTGAGTAGAGGTTATGAAGGTTGTAAACAAATCACTGAATGTGAGGCAAATTGCAATTGAATCTAAATATGTTGATAAGAGGATTATTATTGGGGCTTTGTGAAGCCTTGAGCATGAAAAAGAGAAAGAGGAAATGAATTTTTTCATTGGATGTATTCTTAGGGTTCCTGGACGTGAGAAAACCAAAGAGAGATTTTAGAAAAATAGACAAAGAGAGCAAGAAGAAATAAGAGTTGGAATGATAGAGTTGAGAAAACAAGTGAAAAAATGGAAGCAAAGTTGAAAAGGAGAAGATCCCTTCATGATAAAAGAGGCGATGATAATTCTCTTTATCTTTCTAAAGACATTTTGAATGCACGAGAGAAAGAAGATGCAAAAGAGTGTCGTGTATGTGACACAAAAGAGGAGGAAGAGGATGAATACGAATAAATTGATGAACCTAAAGTTGAATGCCTATTAGAAGAAATAGAGAATGAGGTTACATAGATTACATCAACAAAAGAGAGTTCTTTAGAGGATACAAATTAAGATGAGAATGATGATTTACTAGTTTAGAATGAAGAGGAAAGGGATAAATTTATTACAAGCAAAGAAAAAATTGCAACAAAAGGTAATGAAGTAAAATACAAATTTAATGTTTTCTTTGATGAGAATAAGAATGTAGAAATGGAGAGAGTTGTTGCAACAATAAATGATTTTGAGATGTTGAAATTGAGGAATGAGATGTGAAGGTGAAACTAAAGTTTTCTAATCATTCCTTGTTTGAGAGTAGTGAAGATGAAGGCTCCCTAGTTAGAGATATTTATTATTTGTTACAAAATGTGGACGATGAATCTTAGAATTAGTGCTTTAATATTTTTTTGGATGTGGAAGATCAACTTGCAACAACAATACGCCTTTATGAAGACATTGAAATAGTAAAGTTTATTTATTTTGAATATTATTCTAAAGATGAATGTGAGTGCACGATGAGATTGTAGTAGAAATAATAGTGATTCATATTTTATTAAATTTGAGAATGATGATGATTTTCATATTATGGATGAGTTAGCTCAAAAATATTTTTCTAGTGACATGTGCTATGCTGAGAAAGTTTTTTATGGTGTTGCAAAGTTTAATGTAGGTGCATTTTGGTAGAGGTGGTTGAACCATGGCAGGTTGAATAACAAAAGATCAAAGGAGAGTGTGATATACACTTGGGGGAGGTGATTAGTTTTATGGTAGAATTGATTCCACATTCAGGAGGTTAAGTGCAAAGCAGAGTTGCCAAAGAATGATACTTGTTTTAGATAGATGCTAAAAGAAGAGAAAGAAGAACAAATTAGAGGTGTTGGTTTTAGTGATATATTTTTCTGTAGATTGCATGCAATTTGAAAGGGTGGTACTACAACTCAACTCCATTTTGTGAATGCACATTCACCATTTTTTCCTTATCTTGGGTGTTTGATGCAAGAGCATCCATGGTCTAAGAAGAATATTGCATCGATCAAAAACATATTTAATTTAATGCTTTCTTTAGTCTATTTGCATTGTAGGATAATAAATTTGATACAATAAGGCCTAAAATATTTGATAGATCATTTGGAAAAGTCCTAAGGCTTAATCTAGCATAGGAGTTTAACACGTGTCAACATCTTCTAAGCATATTCTTGGAATCTTCCACTTTGGCTATTGGTGGTGATGGTTACTGAATAATAAATATTTTAAAGTATTACATTTTCTATGTTTAAAGAGCATCACTTCATAGGCGGGTATTGAGGTGACAAGTGACAATACATATCTTACTATAATTTTTGTGGAGTTATGTAGCTGTCACAGTTGACCAATTTGATTGGCTATTAGATGAGGTGGCTTATGATAATATTTATGAAACACCTTGTATTTTATTTATTATTCTATGGTGGTCTCCCTATTTGGATGTGTTATTTGGAGAAAATATAATTTTGTATTAATAATTTATGTTAATTTTTATTTGTGGAAGTTGAGGTGGACTTGTGCAATAATATGACAATATTCAATGCAAAAAGGGACTATTTCATGACATCACATTTCATAAATTGAAGAGATGAGTTGGTGGATTCAATTTTGATAGTTGTAGGTTAAATAGATAAATATTGGAGCGCAGTTCTAGCACAAGTGTGGCACAAATTCCTTGTAGTTTATCCTCTTTCTTATTTTTATTTATTTATGTTAGATTAGAGATGTTTATCTCAGGCCCATGCCATCATGTGATGATGATTCACAACAACTATGTAATTGAGAAGCTAGATTGTAGTGAAAACATGAGAAGAAGAAGATAGTTTCTCTTGAATGTTCTTGTTTGCATGTGGAATAATTTTATATGATATTTGTATCAGATTTTAGGATTTTCGTAATGCCTATTGGGCTACCATACTTTTTATTATTTTAGTTTTGCATTGTAGAGTTCCAATTTTAGAAGTATTTAAATATAAAGTAGAAGCACAATCTTGTAGTTTTCATATCTATTCCTTTGTATTTATGAGTTGGTAATGTGTTTAAATCCACTATGAATTTGATAAATTAGATTTAAGTTAAATCCTTTGACTGATTTGCATGTGTTTTGTGAGATAGGGGAGTACCTTGCATCAATACATCAAATAAAACCAATAAATATAAAAATCCCTTAACTTAAATATGACAAATTTGATTTAACTTATTGTTATTAGAATAATTAATTTGTGAATGCTACTAATATAATGGAATCTTATTAAATGCAAGTACTTTCCAAAATTGATCAATTCACCAACCCTATAATGAATCAAGATGCTAAACCATTTCCAATCACAATGTAAGTAGACATAGTAGCAGAGGGGACAAAGGAAAAAGCTCGTCTCACATACATTCTTATTATATAGCCTACTACAACGCCTCTAAAGTTTATAGCCATTAATTGGGGTATTAGTGTAAGATAACAACATAGATATCGATTTAGAAAATGGTAAATGGTTCTGTGCTTGAAGCTAGATCAATTGGATTAGTGTTTTTCTCAATCCATCTATAGATCAAAACACAAAAATGTCCTACCAATGTTTAATAGGCGACCTTGTTTATAATTAGTTAAGATTTGAGTGAATGCAATAGTATTGTCCATGATAAATACTAATAAAAATGATATAAATGATGATTTTTTTTTCTAATTTATAATAAAATTATTATAAATATTATGAAATAGGCATCACAAATTTATCTTCATCTTAGCATGCATTTCAATTAATTCTTCATGCTTAAAGGGATTGTATTTCTTGAGATACATTTATCTTCCATAAAAACCACTTCTTTTTTTAATCTTTCCATTATAATTCTCCGAGATTGCATAATGGCCAAAATGCATACTACACTAAAGAGTTTAACGAGGCTTGTTAATTGCACAATTGAGGACAAGATCACATCATCTAAGGTGTGAGACTTATAGGTGGAAGATTCCCAAGAAAATTTGGGAAGAAAGAACCTACATGTTGTGCAATAAGAGAGTGGTAGAAAATGAATGACATTTCATTATGAAATGCACAATTTATGAGGAAATTTGTACTCACTATGAAAAAGACTTGAAGATTGACAACACTACTCTTTCAAGGAAAAAGATTAAAAGATGACCAATTACCTTGTCAAAAATAATAATAAAAAGTTTAATATAAAAAAAACAGGAACATAAAATAAATATATTTTTATTCTCGATCCTAAGAATGTTTGGACTCTTGAAGATCATTAAAATCTTTCGTTCCTTCATTCATTTATCAAAATTTCAGAAACACAACGGAACACCTTCCCTTAACCGACAAATACTTTTCAAAGTGCCGGCAGACTACAACCACGCCTCCCTTCTCGTGTCAGATGGTGGCAGCAGGCACTATTTTAAAGCCTCCCGTTGCCTTCGCCTATCGGCATACTCGTTGCACTTTTAACAGTGCAGGTGCTAGGTTGAGTAGCTATCAAACTTCGATTGTGAATGTTGCAAGGCATACAAATTCACTGCATTGTTAGTTAGTCCATATCGATAGAATACTTCTAAACGCCATCCAGAATGGTTTGAATTTTTATTTGAGATATCATACAGAACACAACCAACCCATTTTCTTGACCGAAGTAGCAAATCCTAGACTAAAAAATGTCATGATACCGGACCATTCAACAGGCAATTAACGCAGGGGCCATTCACCCAGCTCGACAACGTGAGTAATTTTAAAGGGAAAATGCATCTAAACATGACAGAAAGTAATATAGAGATACAGCCCAATCAAGGCCACCGGGATAATCTTCATACTGACCTTAGACAGCCAATTTCTACGATAGTTTTTGGTATCCAGCAGCAATGGAAGGAAGCCCAGAATCATTTTCATACTCATTTGAGCAATTGCATCAATCAATTCCATCAAAAAATTCAAGTACCCAACGTGGTTCAAGGACTTGGACTGCCCTCAGGTCACTGTTGGCATACCCATTTGAAGAAAACATTCGAAATTGTAGGAAATGGATTGAAAGCAGGGAAAGAAAAAATTACAGAGGGAGTTCGATTGGGGTCTGAAGGAAAAACATGGAATGCAGGCAGGGAAAGGTTTATAGAGGCATTCCGAATGGGGTCTCAAGGAAATACATTGAAAGTAGGGAAGGAAAATATTAACAACCATTTTGAGCCTAGACACCTATTTGACCTGGCAATGTGTGCCGAAGACGTTTCTGAAAGGTTGGATGGAATACCAGTCTACACAGTAAGCAATTCTGCCAATGAATTCGTTTTGGTCTCGGATATGAACAACCAGAGGTCTCTTGCGTTGTTTTGTTTCAGGAAACAGGATGCAGACTCTCTTCTTTTCCAGGTGATTGTATCGTTTTTATTGTCTAGTAAATTTCTTACATTTTTTTATTGACAAATATATGGTGAGGTTATTGGTGGCTTTTAATACGGCGTAGGATAAGAGCGAACTACATTCTTATTTTCCAAATGTAACATAGAAATATCACCCCAAAACTCCCCAAATGTCAGCTGGATTTATTGGCTGCCCCATGGTTTTGTGAGGATTTGAATATGGGTCACATTGTTATGATTGTCTTATCCCCCACACATTTGGACCGCTGTCTTGAACCCCAAACTTAGCCGATGATCTCTACACTAAAATCTTGCCCCGTCTGCTGGGCATATGGGTTGCCTTATTGCAGTCGAGGAATTCAAACGCAGGACATGCTGTCAGTGCACCCCTTCTCGTTTGGGATTTGTCCATTGCATTGAGCTCCTCTTCGGCTGCAAACCTGTGGAGGGGGCCTACCACTCTTTCATTTGGTGGGAAAATGAAATATAATTTTAGAGCTTGTTGGCTTCCACTATCGATGGTCGTAGATATTATTCTCTGGTAAACCTGTGATAGAAAGTAAAACTGGAGCGGCCCAGTTTTAGTGGAGAAGATTTTGAGCGGCTATTAAAGAGGCGGGCCTTGTAGTTTGTAGCACTTACTCAGATGGTCTATGGATCCTTTTCCCCAAATGGCAATATCTGTGTCATTTTTGTCTCCAAGAAACTCTTTACCGGTTGTTTTGAATACAAAATTATGAATTACTATATTTGAGAGCTGGAAGTTTTATATTTTCAGGTGATTTTGCTTCCTAAGATAATTGTAAGTGCTCTAAATATTTTGTTTGGTAGAGCCTCTCTTGAATAGCTAGTCAAATTTGATGATGGAATTTTGAGTTCCGTTTACTTTTGTCATTTGTGGATATTAATATGAGTTGTTTTTGCTTTCTTTTTAAATGTTGTGAAGAAAATTGTCTTGTAGCACTGCAGGTTAGCAGAAAAGAGCCAAGTTTAGGCAATGGGGCGAAGGTGGTTGCAGTATCTCTTAATAAGGCAAGGTCTTTTTCACAAAAAAAAAATTATTGACAGCAGTGTGCTTTTGAGTCAGATGAATTTTGTTGAGTAATTTTAAGATCGTATTATGTTGGATTCTAATTATAATGCAGGCAACACCTATACTCAATTATTTCTCATAATAAGCTAGCATAATTTTTTTGTAAAATTGATGTTTTTAAATGGTGAATACCAGTTCAAACCTTTTTATGGTGATGTCGAATCATATAGGATACATCTCTTGCTGTATAAATGGAAATCGGACTATTGAACTACTTACAGTTTGCAGAATGGAGTTAATTCTTACTGCAACCAGGTGTGAATTGTTATCCTCTGGTTATTGCAATCACCTGGTCTCCTATGATTGGTGTATATCATCTGATGAGAGCTTCTCCGCTGTTGATTATTTGAACTGGGCTGTCCTATTAAGTGCGGTTTAGTAATTGAGGCACTAGCTTCATCGCCTCATATACAAGTGAATAAAGTAGCTTTAATTTAATTCTACATATGCAGTTATTTTGGAAGATGTCAAATTCTAACAGGGAAAAAGGAGTAAAATTTTAATTTTGTCATAGATTCTACATTTCTCATGTAAACCACAAAGTTATAAAGAACTCAATAGTTAATGGTGTTAAAACTCTTAATACTAAAAACTGGCTTAGAACTCTTATGCTAAAAGTGTCCATAGATGTAAATCCTGCAGACAAGCATGTTATAAATTTATAATTGGGCAATGTTCTGCATGACATTGTATTGGTTGTATTGTTAATCGTGTCTCTCTTCTATGGTTTTACATTTTCTTTTGTGCTTCAGTTTTATATTGCTTGATGCAGGTAATAAGGTAAGTTCTTAGCATAAAAAAGTAGACTTCCAAAAGTGCTTATGAATGTTAATATTTTTATAATAACTTATCTGATTGGTAATGATCTGATAATTATGATATTGCTATCAGGATTCAACTGTGTGGTTTTTGAGTCAAACTCATTGACCCATGTTTCATGAGTAGTGGTTCACAAGAAACCATCTCTCACGAGAATCTATGGTACACTTAGCACTCATTGGTAATGTCCCCTTTTTGGATTGCCCTAAATCTTGCCCTAAAATCACAAGTTCAATTAAAGCAAGAAATATAATATAGCTAGAGTTATAACTTTACTAATTAAAATGTTTTTCATATTAATAAGCAGCAAAACAAGGTTGCTGTCCCTATAAACAACAGCTTAAATGTTTTTTAACCGTAGCAGCACATTAACAGCCTACCAACATAAAAAACTAACCATTAGCAGCATCATGAAAAAACTTTTACCTCTTGAACCCTTGTTCAGCAAGCTATCTAATCTAAATAAAGTCCTAGCGTAAGACCACCTAGGGCCATAAACAACATTAACAGTATCTAAACTATTAAAAGTATCAAGAACATAAACAATATCTAAACTATTAAAAGTCTTAACATAGGGCCATCTATGGCCATAAATAGCATAGACAGAAAAACTAATGTTGAACAGTCCCGGATAACTGAGAGGGGGGGGTGAATCAGTTATCCAATTTTTTTTTTCAAACTTATTTGATCCAGTAGCAATATTAATCCAATGAGATAATCAAAACAGAAATGAACTTGAAAGCACATAAGAACATTATACACAATGAACACCGGATTTTACGTGGAAAACCCAAGATGGGAAAAACTACGGAGAATGCTAATTCTCAATTATGAAAACACTGCTGAAGGTGATTTTTACAATGGAGCCTCACTGCCAAACCGGTAGGGCCAACTGCCCGTATTACAAAAATTGACTGATTACCAAAAAGATCTTACAAACAAAATATGAATTGATGGAGCTGCATCTACACATGCATGAATTCAGTTTCGGTTAAGCGCACAATAACTGTCTGCAGCAAATCCAGATAGGAATCGACTGCAAAACTCCTCTACTACCTCTTCGCATGAGCTCTGTATATTATATCTCCTTATGCTAACTATCCTTTTCTCTTTCGCAAACCCCTATGCTTGCCTTTGCACAACTTCGCACTTCACATCCATTATCCACAACCATATCTGAAACCAAAAGGATGATCTATATATATACTTGTAGAAATGATATAACTCCATAATGAGTTGGCCTATCAAACATGTCGGCTTGAATAACAATATTCAAATATTCATTAAAGCTTAGCACGCTAGCATCGGACCCAAAAGATAGGTCACATGTTAAGATCTTCCTTCCACGTTACCATGAGACCCATAGATAGGTCATACATAAGATAAGTTCGATACAAAACATAATTGCTGAAAGATATTGAATATTGAAGTACACAATGTTTACCCGCTGGGGTAACCTAGTTTAAGCATAGACGTTACAGAAACACAAGTATATAATAACAGAGTCTTTATTGATCATTCATAACTGAAGTACCTTTACAATAGTAACCAGATCATGTTGTCGTCAATGAACAAGTACAAGGGTTATATAAAACCTGACACTGTGCGACCAAATGTCGCCACCTGTTCCCAACCGAGGGAAGTAACTAACCGACGGTGGTAACTAAGTACCGTCGGCGCATACCTAACTAACATCTGATATATGGCTAACATCATCCCCCCTAAAGAAAAGTCGTCTCCGGACAACAACAAAATGTCCGGGACAGAACAACAAAACAGGAGTGATGAACTACCCAACCCAAACTAGGAACGAGAAGAAGAGGGGGGCAGAGGAAGCGTCCCTGATGAGGAAGCACGTTGATTTGCCACCGGAGGTACTGGTGGTGCAGTGGATGACCCCAACCGAGCTCGGAGCTCATAAACCTGTGAAGTCCTCGTCTGCAAGTGCTCTTCAGCCACCATCTGCAACTCCAAGGCTGACTTAATCATCAAGGCGGCCTCCAAAAGTTCCTTCTCCTTGGCCTCATTCTCAGCCTGTGCTGCTGCCAATCGCTCTTCCCAAGCCACGGTCTCCCTAGCCAGTTTCTCATCCATAGCAACCCGTGCTGCTTGCTCAACCACCAACTCCTAGGTACGCTGGAGTAAGTCTCTCTCCACTGCCTCTAACCTGGTGCCTAGCTCCTCCCGAGCTCTCTGTGCGGCCACCAATGCAGTCTCACGGTCCGACAAGACATACTCCGATCTCCTCAACGTATAGTACCCATCCCGAACGGTCTGCTCAAGCTCTCGAACGTTGAGTCTCTGCCTCACTCTCCAGTACCGGCGTAGGAACAACCCAGGCAGCCAACATCTCCGCAATCTCCTCTGTCGGCCACAACCCTCTCTCAAAACAATCGGCAAATGCAGCACTGCACCCCACTCGGGCAAAAGCTAAAAGACGCCTCAACTCCTGGACCACAGTGGCCATAGTGCGCGACTCAGTCACAACCACCAACCGACTACCCCGAGTGACCATGTCAGCTAAGTAGGCCTCCACGTCCTCGCCCTCCAGTGGCCCAGATCTAGTAAGGGTAGCCGGACAAGATAACTCAAAGCCATAAGGGACCTCCGTCGCTACGCCTTCCCCCACGGTCGGCTCAATGACCAATGGAGCCACTATCTCTACTGCCCCATCCTCCTCGGACACAGATGGAATATCTGTAGCTACTGTCACATCGACTGAGTCGATACTGATGATCTCTGGAGGGCCCTCTCGACGAGGAGAAAGAACTGCTCGTGGTGGAGCAGGGACCAACTGAAACCGTCGACTGATCCATGAGCGCATCGCCCCAACATGAGTAGGGTCAGCCGGAGGAGGTGGGTCGTGTGTAGGGTCGGCCGGAGGAGGTGGGTCCATCGACGGGGAATCCTGCAAAAGTTCTGCTGCCACTGTCACCACGGCGTCCAATCCCACCACATCCATCCGAACCTGTCCCTCCGGTCCCTCGCAGACATCCTGAGGCACGGCCTCGGCAACTGATACACCTGCATCATCCTCAACTGTGACGACCGTGGCCTCTTCCTCAGGTGGAAGCTCGACTATGGGGACTGTCTGACTTCCCACCCGTGAGGAAGTGAAGTGGGCCGAAGTAGACAACACTGGTGCGGCAAACTGAACCAACGGAGCTGCGGTGGGTTCCACGACCTCCATGCCCACGGTCTCCGTGACCCTATCACTATCCTCCTCGGAGACTGTCCCAGAAGGCTCCGGAGTGGCTTCCCGGCCACTATCAATATCGGGGTCGGACTCCATAACTGACTGCCGTCGGCGCTTCTGTCCACTGGTGGTACCTCCCGTATCCAAATAGGTCCAGTGAAACACCGAAGGGGCATTTGCTGTAGGTTTCCCCTAGGGCTTGAGCTCCAACTCCGCTATGGGGATATGCCGGAGTGCGGCCTCCAGAAACAACCCAATCGCGTAATGAGGCATATAAAAGATCCGGTGCTGCAGGGACATAAACTCTAACAGCCTATCCAACAGTACTGAAGCCTAATCGTATACTACCCCATTCCTCAGCCCCTGCATGTAGACAATCTGGGGTAGGGCAATGTCCGAGGCGCGACTCGAGCCTGTCAACCGACTCTTGATAACGTCGAGGATGCAATGCCATGCACCTGCTGCCACGAACTCCTTCCGATGGTCTCGGGCTTTTGTCGCCTTTACCATAGAATCCAACTCCCCCGGGGTGAGAGGACGGCAAACCTTCTTTATCCAAGCCTCCTTCCTTTCCGCTGGCATTTTCTGTGTTTTAGTTTCCACCTTTCGCCCGTTGCGTCCAGGAATACCAAACACACGTGTGAAGTCCTCGGGGCCACATGAGACTGTGATCTTGTGATTGTGGTACACAAAAATGCTTTTCCTTGCTTGCCTGTCGAAACCCTTGATCATGACCCTCAGAGTGGGTTCAAAACTGCGCACAGAAAATAAGGGCATTTGAATAGCCCAATGAACACCCGCCTGCCGTAAGGATTTTTTCACTTCGTTGTCCTCTGGGGTTTCATTCCACCACTTTTTGCACTCAAGTTCGTTGAGCCCTTCAAATGCGACCGTTTGGTGGGTGACGGTATCTCTTCCCTCCTGCGTGGACTTGAGTTTTTTCATGGTACTCCCAGTTGCTTTGTGTCCTGCAACTCTGACTCCAGAAGGTAATATGGTAGCCTTCTTGTCCATGGCTCTGTTTCCTGCACTCGAACTCCCTGCTTGCAACTGAGTTTTCCACTGACTCCTCTTGCCGGCTGAATTCATAACTGTTTCCAAAAAAAATGGTTAGGTCTTTTCAGTAATTTTCTCCTTCGACGGTTGTCGCAGCAATTAATCCTGTAGCGGCTGGTTCCGTGGCTGCTCGCTTCTCTCCTCCACGGCTAGTCTTTCCTTTCTTCCCCGCAGTTGCTCACTTTTCTTCCGCTGGTCTTCGTGCGGCCTTGTTCTTCTCTCTTCCCACGCTGCCGGTCAATGTTTTTCTTGCTGTTTTTACAGCCCACGGCCTTTTCCTCTTATCTCTCCGCAGCTCTTTTTCTTTTATCTCCCCGCGGCTCTTTGCGTTTTTCCGTTTGTGTGAGCGGGCTGTTTTTTTTCCTGTTTTATCTTGGGCCGGCCGCGATATACGGCTAACACACAAGATATATTCTGGTGCCGATAGGAACGCCACAACCAAGACCATGTCTTGATATCATTAAATGCCGAGCCAACTAGAAGAACATGAATAACGACATCTGTGATATACCAAAAACTTGTAACATACTGCATGAATATTTGGATAGCAATAATACCCGGAGTAAGTTTTGGACACAACAGTTAAAACCAAAAGAATGATCTTCATTATTTTGCACTGACTGACTTCCACTGAAGTCACCAAAAAGAAGTACTACCACAATCGAATCAAGGATCAACTCCTATATCAGCTTGGCATACTATAGGATAGATCAATATTTGTAATGACCTGCCCCTTTTTCTTACAATTTTTTTTTGTTTACCAGTGATTGTAATTTTGACAAACAGTTTGCTTGCGATCTGCTTATTCAGTTAACGTCTTGGTGGGTACTTCTGACTTAGTTTGCAATCGTTTGGGGAGTGGCAATTGATAAATGACAACAATATAATGGAAATACAAATTGCTTTCACTAGATGACAATAAACAATAAACGATATTTGTTCAATTATTCAATGCTGAAGATAATAACATTACATTCCAAATCTTGAACAAACACAGCTCACATATTTCATATGCATCACCTTCTACTCCTTAACAGAAACAATATGAATGCCTACCAATAATCGCTGCCAAATAACTCTCTAGCAAATCTGGACGGCACTATGGATGTGTTCAGCAGTACTCACGCCCAGCTACAACTCCAGCACGTCCTCTATTTTCAGACCTGTATGGCTTCCTCCTGCTAAACCAGCATTATACAGCTTTGCCTCTGTACGTTTCAGATTGTGGAAGTATTTACCAAAATATGCAGTCCCAAAAACATCCGGATTGAACCCCTCTCAGCCCTTTTGCAAGCTACAGCAGCTCTATCAGTTGTTATAGTGGTACGGCCAGCATAATAGAACAAATCTGATGTACTTCAGTCTTGAATAGCAGCGGTGGTTCCAAGCAATATCAAATCTCTTCTCAGTCCTTCCTTCTTGAAAATTGAACCCCTTTGCAACTCAGAAACAATTCAAATGAGATATCATTCAAACAGCAAATTTACCATTGAAAGTTCCCAGATCTCCCTGACTGTATGTCTCAACAGCGAAGAAGATGTAAGCCTAGAGGGGTGACGTCCTCAAAGCCCAAGAATGCAAACCTCCGACAAGCTCTCAGATTTCGTATCATATACAGCATGCCTTTATTCGAGCCACACAGCCATCTTTATATCCAACTTAAAGGAGTCGTCCCACTTGACCAAGCAATGTGGGATAATAGAATGCATAATATAATAATATTATTTCACTTGAAGTGGGACACCCAAGTACATGTCTCAAAGGGGACATTTGTTTAGTTTATAAAACATTACTTTATAAGTGACCTTTTTATAAAGTATCTTTTAAATTTAATTCAAATAGTCACTTTATAATAACTTCGGGCATTAAAATAAAATAGCAAATGAACTTGGAAAACCATGTGTGATAGCTCGTTGGAAAGAGCTCGACGAAATGCTCCAAGTCCCATTACTGAAAATGTGAAAAGATTGAACCCCTGCCGACTTACTAAAAATAGTAAAGTCCTTCCTAACTCCATCAAATGAACTCTATTTGGACCGAAACTGAATTTGACCAGGCCAAATAATCTCAGGATCCCTCTAAAGTCCTGGTTAGCTCTCGGGACCATGATGAAATGGGATAACAAGTCATGTCATAACTGGCTAGAAAGGGGACATTACAATACTCTACATCATCTGGAGCACAACATTCCAGATCATAGGCTATGTTTAGCTTCGTGGGCGTTAAAATTTTATCTATCTATCTATCAATGATAACAATGCCATATCATCTCAACAACTAAAGGGAATTTATTCCTAGCGAACATCCTTGAATTTGCAACTAGCTTGGCGGAGGACATTGGACTAATCTTCTGTGAGGAATTTAAGCAGTTCCTTTTAATTTCCTTCATCATTGTCATCTGTTCCCAGGATCTTTTTTTGTAGGAGGCACAGGGAGGTGGCGGAATTGGGTATAAACCTCAAGCTAAACTTGGAAATGCTCTCGATTTTTCTTTCAAGTTTAGTGACTCTGTCTTTAACCTTTTCCAGCTCATTAGTAGTGGTGTCGCATTTAGAACAGGTCCCATCGTGCTGGGTTCTATTGGTCCCTTCTGTCCTTGGTTTGTTCATTTCCTCTTCTTCTAGCATCATATCGTTTGTGAGATCAATTGGCCCCGTTTTTATACTCTTCAAAATATGGGTAGAGTTGGCTTCTGTCGCAGAGCTTTCCCTCTCTTCCTTCTCCCCCCTTTGTCCGCTTCCTCACTTTTTCTTTCCTCCTCATTATCCTCACTTCCCCTCTCCTCATCTTCCTCAGTATCATAGTCCACCAGATTCTTCAATTTTCCTTTCTCAGTAGAGTGGGTCGCCAATCTATGTGACCTCCCAGTGTTACTTTCATTCTTACTATTCTCTTCCCCCGCTTCCACCTCCTCGCGACAATCTCTTGAATGGTCAATTTGGCTTTTTTAGCCGAGGGGGCAGTTTTTTTTCCTTTTTTTCTTGCTGTGAAGCAAGGCTCTACGTTTTAGCCTTATTATGTATTCTATAGGGATTATCTATGATCATAATATTTGATGTTAATTAATTACAATTTTCCCTAACTTTTGTAGCAATTGTGTAATTTATTTATAGAATATTCCTTGTAAATAAATTGTATTGTTGGAATTGCTATTTTTGGGCAAAAATCAGGTATATCACAAAAGGGGACATTTACAAATACACAAGCCGTTGATAAACATGGGACAATGATTTAGTGGGAAATCCTTATGGTAAAACACCCAGTAGCAAAAGAACCTTTACAATTGTATCATTCAGGAAAGGTACATCTAGGGACCAGTACAATGGGTTGATTCCGCATTGTCCAATCTGTAGACCAATAACACACAACTTCTAATTAGTACATCACACCTTCAAGATACAACACATTAGATTAATCTCTCTGTGTCCAACCTTGGCACGTTCACACGAGCAAATAGTTATACTCACCTTCATGGAATACCACCCATCTAATTGTCTAATTGCTACTTAGAATACCAGCAATCACACAACCATGTCATAATTGTACTAGGACATCCACATAACGTACAATACATGCAACATAACCTCTTCATATGAATGATCACCATACGTAATCATGTACATGTCTTCCTGTAGAGGAGGAAAACACTATCCATGGCTTGCTGTTGTACCGCTGTAGAGACAAACACTTGATTGATATTAGTTGTTTGTAGTATCTCTATGCGCTCCCTAGAACATCAACATGCCTCTAAGCAACATCATATGTACTCCAACAACATCACAAATGCTTCTTCATTGCCATACACACTACTAGTGTCACACCTACAATTATGCGGCTGTGAATTCTTTTCCAATTGACTTGTGGCTGGAAACATAACAACTCCAAACTAAGATAAGTTTCCATGCTAAACCACCACATCCGAAACTCACTATGAATTTTTGTAGCTTACCACAATTGTTTACTAGTCTGTGACCAAACACTTGTCAACATGAACTTAGAGCAAAGTTTGTCAACTTCCACAATCAGAAACTACACTAGAAACTTTTTGTAGGTGAACAGTACACCAAAGTTCCAACATTCTCCCACTTGATATTCATTGCAAGAGAACTTAAAAGTATCCCAAGAAGTTAACTTTATGTGTAATGTTGGAATTAACCCATCTCATCTCTACACCACCAAAACTTATTAGCAGTATTCATAGGTTTTGTCAAAGAATCAATATTATTTACTTGAGTGTTAATTTTTGCCATTAGCATTTTTCTTGTTTCCACCATCTCTCTGACAAAACAATAGTGTACATCCACATGTT
Source organism: Thuja plicata (assembly GCA_018584345.1). Taxonomy (NCBI): domain Eukaryota; kingdom Viridiplantae; phylum Streptophyta; class Pinopsida; order Cupressales; family Cupressaceae; genus Thuja; species Thuja plicata. The sequence continues at coordinate 1,310,653 of MU224451.1, forward strand.
TAGTTTAAGTGTGGTAAGCATGATTTTTTGCTAGACAAATTGCATTCTGTGAATCACAATTCAATATTTTATGCTCTTAAGCCAATATTGTTAGCTATTCTTTGTAACCATACAACTTCTTTGCAAGCATGTGCTACTGCTGTACACTTTACTTCAGTAGTGGACAATGCAATTGTCTATTGTTGCTTATTCATCCAACTTATTGTACTTCGAATGGAGTAAAGACATAACCACTTGATCTTTGACTATCCAAATGTCTAGTCCAGTCAGAATTCACAAACCCTTGTAAATTCAACACTTAGACCACATCACTAGTGATAACACGAATAGTAATTTAGAGTCCCTTTTAAGAACTGTCACTAATTGGAAATGTTTGGCCTTGTATACACCATTGCATACATAAGGTTGCTTTCCACACTTATAAAGAACATTGCTTATGTCCTCCAAAGCTTCCATAGACTTAAGACATTGTTCCAAACTCAATTTTGAACCTACTGGTAAAGGAATACTTACAGGTTGTCATGCATGATGAACCATTGTAGAATAGTCTCAAGATACTTCTATAAGTTTAACCACAACATCTTGTTAGCCTTCTCTTTATGAATCTCCATATCAAGTATGTATCTTGGAGCAGCTAGATCTTTCATCTCAAACCTACTAGGTGATTGAGCCTCAAGTTCCCTAATCAATGCTTTATTGTTCCTAATTATTAACATATCAACAAATAAAACAATGATAAAAAATTGATCATCACCTTACTTATATACACATAATGATTAGCTTGATTCCTTGCCAAACTCAATTTTAACCATAGTAACAAGACCTGAACTCGGCTCACAGACTCGACAAGCAGATTTGACTCAGACTTGGACTCAACGGTCGAACTTGGGAAAAACTCGGTAAATTGAAAAATCCAAGAAATTCAAAGATATTTAAGGATTTAAAACTTGTGTAATGTCCCCTTTCTAAAAGAGAATTTAATATTAAATAATAATAATAAAATTAAATAAATAAATAAATATAAATTATATCTACATTGATATCAAAACCAAATAAGCAAACGTTGAGTATCTTCTGTTGATGTTATAGCTGCGGGAGTTATCTTTCTCCCCTGTATTCAAAATAAATAAATATATTATTGAAGCCAACTCAACACAACATCTTCTTTGTAATGTCAAGACATGAAGGTTCAAGACAACGAAGGGTCTTCACTTTGTAATGACAAGACAATGAAGGGTCAAGACAATTTTATATATTCTTGCAGGAGGAATTTGTATGATGATAGATTCATATCTTTTATTTTTTGAGAGATTGATACTAAAGAATTTATTATGATTTGCATATTGATAGATGCTATGATCATCACTTTAGTTTAGCCTAGTGTTTGGGCAAATTGTAAAGCAGTCTTCTGCTCTTTCATTATATATATAAGTGATATATTTGTGGCTGGGTTTTTCTCCCTAAGGTTGGAGGGTTTTCCCAGGATAATTCGTTATGTCCATTGTTGTATCTGTTGTGCCTTATTGTTCATTATTTTTTGTTTGTTGTTTATCTTCATTTCTGATATGAAACATTAACATGGTATTAGAGCCAGGTTGGATAACAAAAAATAAGGGTTTCAAGCAATTATGCTCTGTTGGCTGCATGGAGACGTTTTTTTTAGTAGTTTGAATTAACGTTCTCTGTAGATGGTGTGCCAGAGTTTTCCTCTGGGAGCTGGTAATCAGTTTTGGGTGTTTTTGGTTCGGCATACAGGGCAAGGATGGGTGCTTGAAGCATATAAAGAAAGAGGGAATGATGATCAGGGGGGGCCTTTCGGTTTTGAGGTTGTAATCTACCAGAGTCTTTTAGGAACAAAGGTGCGGCCAAATGGGTGCCAGTTGGACAGCAACTTTTTAACAATGCCATCTCTCGAGTTCGAGTATGGTGCTGAGTTAGCGTTTGGGGGAAAATTTGTTCGTTTGTCCATGTCCTTCTTTCTGTTCTTGGTGGATTCTCGGTTGGAAGTTAGTTGTGTGTAGGGCTTCCATTTCGATCTGCAACGTGAGGTAGAGGAATCTGAAACTATCCTCCATCATCCTTTGCTGGTGAACAACAATAAGGCGCTGCAATAATCATAGTAATTGCGAGGATGAAATGCTTTATTGCAAAGAGGGGATTTGATTTTCAGAGTTACAAAAGAAGAGAGCGATAGCATAAGGAACTAGGACAGATTAGAAAGTGAACAAATAGTTGATTGGTCTTTCATCTGTGCGTAAAGAACTGAAATGGATGGGCTCTTGAACGTTCAATGCAACGATAACAATATTTTTGGTTGAATTCCTCCCAAGCTCGACAGCTGTACATCCTCGAAGATGATTGATTTGCCATTTAATTCATTGCACGACATCGTTCCTGGTGTTCTGGGTAATTTGCAACGACTCGTGAATCTTACATCAATCTCTCCGGTTGGATTCTTGATTCGAAGCACCTGCATTGAAGAGTTTGTCCGCACTATCTTCCTTCATGAATTTTTTTTGGACTTTGTATGTTGTCGGTCATCATTCCTATCCTTATGTGTATTTTTTACCAGATATTTTGGAGTGAAGTCATTCTTGTTTATGCCGTCCAAGGTTACGCCTTTGGATACCTTGCAAACTCGTCTTACTTTGTGGGTTTGCTATGACCCCATATGGCCCTGCCGAAGGACGTCATCATTGTTTCCTTGGTTAGGGCACACTATTCATCTTTGCGGCCACTTTCATTTGTATGGCCATCTATTTTTGTTTGACCCTCTCTATTCCATATTTAAGTCATTCATGTAAATCTTCAGAACCTCGCCTTCCAGACCACTTATCATTTCGGCTCAATTATTCTGCGCCGGTACATGATCATAAGCAAGGGCACTTGGGGTAGTCAATTTGCAGAGAAAAAGTATGTCTATCATGGCACGCCCTGCGAAGATGCTACACTGTACTTGGATGGAATTGAGGACTCCACAGTCGTGTTCAAGTCTTATTTGTTCACATTTGTAGAGTTGTATGATTTCTAGGTCAAGCTTGCTGGAGTCTCCTATGATCACCATAGCACGTGTTTGAACTTTGTATTGCTGTAAAGATTGTAGTTGTAGACTGGGAGTTTTGAAAGACCAAACTTCTCGTCTAATTTTGGAGCTATTGAAGACTTTCAGTATTTTCTGAAGATTGCAATTGCTAGTTGTGATGCCATTCAAGGTTGAAATGACTGTTTCATCTCTGTAGATTATTCCCGATATATGTAAACTAAAACATCTGGGGCAAGAATTTTGTATCGGAAAACTTCCCAGCTTGAGGTCTGCCATGATTTCCTGGTGTAGAAGAAGCAGATCTTTGTTACACAAAGTCTGTGGAAGAAGTTGGAGCATACACGGGTATAGGGGTTGTGAAATACCATTTGGGTACATCGTATGATAGACCTATAAGGGATGGTAAACCGTAAAAGAATTCATCTTTCTCTGGTTGCTAATCTCAATCATTTGGGAGCAGTTGATCTTGTTGTCATTGGGAAGCACCCTGAGGGACATGAGGCTCCTCAGGATACAGACATATCTCCTGATGATACCTCTTACATTCAGAGGGAGTCTGATGTACCATTCGAGTCTACTGATCCAGTTGATGTACCTAAAGATTTTGCTTGGTGTTGTGGAGAACGCTGCTCTTGCTGAGAGGAGTCTCAACATCAGTGACCCTTACTATGTGCTAAAACGTATATTTCTCTGAGACGAAGAAATATGAGGTGAAAGCCCATGTAGTGTATATTTCTCTGAGACAGAGAAATATGAGGTGCAAGCCCTTGTTCATCTCTGAGAAGAGACGTCATGTTGAGAAACTCCATGACGGCATCACGTTGAGAGACTCTGTGATGTACCTTTGTACTTGTGTTTCTTTCCACACATGGGAGTAGCCATGGTGGACGTCATGTTGAGAGACTCCATGACAACATCACGTTGAGAGACTCCGTGATGCACTCTTTGACATCTCTGAGACTGAGATGTGTTCTCCATACATGGGAGTAGCCATTATGGATGTCATGTTGAGAGACTCCATGACAATATGTTTCCTTCCACAAATGGGTGCAGCCATTGTGGACATCACGTTGAGTGACTCCGTGATGAGTACTTGTGCACATGCTACCTTTCACACATGGGAGTAGCCATGGTGGACGTCATGTTGAGTGACTCCATGACGTTATCACTCTTTGATCACAAATGGATGTAGCCATTGTGGGTGTCATGTTGAGAGACTCCATGACATGAATATCTGGAAAGATACCTCCCTAGCTAAGAGGGATTGTTGATGTTATAGCTGCGGGAGTTATCTTTCTCTCTTGTATTCGAAATAAATAATTTTTTTATTGAAGCCAGCTCAACCCATAACATCATCTTCTTTGTAACGTCAAGGCAATGAAGGGTCAAGACAACGAAGGGACTTCACTTTGTAACGGCAAGACAATGAAGGGTCAAGACAATTTTATATATTCTTCCAGGAGGAATTCTGAGAGATTGATACTAAGGAATTTATTATGATCTGCATATTGATAGATGCTATGATCATCACTTCAGTTTAGCCTAGTGTTTGGGCAAATTGTAAAGCAGTCTTCTGCTTTTTCATTATATATATATAGGTGATATATTTGTGGTTGGATTTTTTCTCCCCCATGTTGGAGGGTTTTCCCAGGATAATTCTTTGTGTTCATTGTTGTATCTGTTGTGTCTTATTGTTCATTATTTTTTGTTTGCTGTTTATCTTCATTTCTGATATGAAACATTAACATCTTCATTCTAGCTCTATGAACAAATGTTGGTTCTTAAAGAAAGCAGCAATGAAGTGCATAAGTTGGAGGAAAGCTGATAACTTTGAATTATTGACTAAGGCATATATATTAAAGAATTACGATTGAAGAGAGGTGAACAAAGAATTGTGATTGAAGAGAGATGAACAACGGTTAACATATGGCAGTGATCACTCTAAATTCCATATCATCTATCCATCTTCAGTGACAAGAAATTGGATGTAATGTCCCCTTTTCTACAGTAATGCATTTTATGCCTGATTAGCCTATCTAGCCATCCGGATAGTCTAATGGCCGCTTTTCAGAGGAGCCCAGTCAGTCACAGGATTACTTGGGCATTTATTTAATATCTGAGTTCAGACTCTATAGTTGGGATACTTTATTTCATAAAGTTATATTATAAAGTCACTTTAATATTATAACTTTAAGTTACTTTATTTTATAAAGTGACTCAAGTGACTAAAAGATGAAAGTGCCTTTTTATCCCACATTGTCTAGTTGATGTAATGGCTCTCATTTTGAGGTTATAAAGGAAGGATATCTTCCTTGGGAAAAGGACAATGAGAATTTATAAAAGTAAAGTTTTTATATTCGGTTGCTTGAATGTGACTGATTTCTTGAGGACGTAGCCACTTGGGAAGAACTTTGAGAAAACTGGACGTAGCCCCAACATTTCTCACTTTGGTGGAATTACTTCAGATTTCACTTTGGAGCCTAATGAGTAAGTAAGGAAAACAATAACTCAGTACCAGCTTGATGTATTTCTTGAGTCTTTTCATTGCGCTGTAATAGAAGTTTGATAAATAAGAATAAGCTATCTGGAAAGTGGTGTGACATTTAGTGAACACTCAGCCCCCATATTGTAACGTCAACATCTACACCTATTTCCGCACCAGTCTGGAAACACAACACAGGCTTGCAATTTATAACGTGGACAGACTGTGGCAATAAATCCGTTGGGAGGATCGCAGAGTATGTACGTGGGAGAATTAGTGGAGTTTGGTGACACCCCCGCGCTTTGACAGGGATTACGACAGTCAGGCCACCAGGGTGGCTGCACGGGCGTCCAGTTAGGAGTGCCACGCGAGTTAGCACCCACTTGCCTTCACCCGCAATACCACCGTGGGGCAGTTGGTAGCTACTGCGGAAACCAGTGGAAGGCAGCTGCGGGATATCTTGGAATGATATCGGGTTATGCTAAGAGCCAGTGATAGTGTGAGCTGACGGTGACAGCAGATATTACCACGCCAGCCACCTACACATCTTCTTATCCAACAAAGGCGTTATCCAGGCAGCCTCGGTTTGGCTTGGAGCTTGGTTTTATTGTTTAGCATTTATATATATTGGTCTTCATATTGTAATGGTTAATTCGTAGGATGAAACTATTTCATGAATGTAGTATCAGCTATTGTGTGTTATGTATCTTTCCGTCTATCAAGAACTACAAAAGGAGAAGACAATGAACTCTTGGATAATCAGAAATTTCATTACTAGAAGAATATAATATATGCAAGTTTCAGAATAGTTTGGATATTAAATATTGATCATTTAATGCTGGCGAAAATTCTTATCCTGCAAACAAGAACATTTTCAGTGTAGAGAATTATTTATAAAATAGTTACAGTATTGGCCACGAAAATTTCAGAGCCTTGCAGACATTATTCAGTACCAGCTGGGTTAGTATCTTTACATTGGAGTAATTAACGATCAAGAGAATTAAGTCTCAAATACAATCTAAACTCTGAATTGACTATTGCAGCCAATGGGAAACTCATGGGAGATAGAAATGGAATATTTAATACCGAACGTTATAGTAAAAAATATCCAATGTGAGTAAGAGAGTGATTAGTGTCTAAGTCTCCAAGAGGTATGCTGAAGACACAATCGATAAAGACTTAGAAAATAGTAGCACCAAGTAACACCAACTTAGGAAATGTCAGTGATTATGTTAACCGCGATTAAGTCAGAAGATAATATGTGCAATTTGATGAGCATCACGTTTATGAAGAGATGCGATGCAAGCAAATGGGGGATTAACTTTAAGAGACACAATGATGATCTATGTTCCTCGGTTAGAGATTAAAGGATGCATTAATTACTGTATATGCAGCGATTAAGAATCGCTGGAAGGGATGCGATTACCATAAGACATGAGATATGTCTTATCCCATATAACCCTTCATTCAGGAATGCAGATATATGAAGAGCTTCCCATCATTCATGGAAGGCATGGGAGAATCAGATTATAGATTATACCTGGCCAACATGTAAGGATCAATAAGAAATAATTATTTATATTTGGTATCCAGTAAGGAATTTATATATACCATAAGGTCTCATCAACCATAAAGAAGGAACTCGATCTATACTTTGTTGCCAAGTAATCTTGCATAAGCAATCTAATGATGCTTAAATAGTTAAGGAACTCAGTTGACACTTAATGTTTAATGTATGAATGGATTTTGTTCTTAATCTCTCTCTAATGCCTATGTAGGGTAGGAGGTTTGTGTAGGGAGAGGCAAAGTAATTTCGGTCACATGACGGGTAAGAACCTTGAGGGAGCCCTCTTGTAGACTGTTTCATGTGCCCTACCACAGTAATTCCACCATCCTCCGTTGCAGTCAGCTAGGAGGGATGGGGATAGATTCATTAGTTAGCAAGAACTTGGTATGTTTCAAAACCAAATTCTGAACATAGGGTTTTCTTGGTCAGACTAGTGCAGTTTTGAAAAGGTGACATTACAATCTTAAGTATGTATTATAAATCAGTAGTTGTTTCTTACTTTAATCTGATTTGAATGCTTATTGGTGTATATCAATCTTTGGTAATTGGCAGCCTCCTAGTAGGGAACGTTACAAATTGCCATTCCCAAGCACAATTCAAACCCTAGTCGGAAATTTTAGGTTAAATTAAGTAAAGTCCTAGTTGGGGACATTACAAATGGTATCAGAGCTTTTATCCTACCATCTTGCAGGGCAAAGATAAAACAATTGATCTGACAATGTGTATGGTGTGTATACTTCGTGTTTTCATTATTTATGCTCCATGTTTGGCCCTATATTTGTTGTTAATCTATAATGTGCTATGTTACCCCGAGTTTCTAAGACCGAGGGACATGGAAACGGGTTTCTGGGACTTTTTTTTTTCCTAGAGCACAGGATGGTAGGGGACGGCTGTATATATATAATGAAATCTGAAATTTCAAATATATTCATGAATTATATAACATTGTAACATTCATCATAGCAACATAACAACATATATAAATCTAAAATCAATGATCATTCATCGAATTATCATAGAACATAGCATCAAATGATTCAAATCGAATCATCATGGAATAAGAACGTTGGATAGCATCAAATGAATCAAATGAGAGTTCAGATTTCAATTTCATACATCCATAGATATAATTCATTGAAACAATGAAAAGTATCATATCATATATCAAAATGCGCAAAGGTTGCAAGTTTCAACAAAATGAGAAGTTAAAGAGTTAAAGTATCATATCATATATCAAAATTCAATTATCATTGCATCAATGTATCATATAATATTAGAAGACTCAGTCAAAATGAAAACAAAGATAGTATGTTGCTGCCCCTAAGATTTGGTCAGAGAATACTAAATATTGCTCAATTTACACTCAATCTGCAGACTTTCACCAAAGACTTCCAAAATTCACAGATAGCTCTGTTCACATTCTAACAATAGCAAGAGCAAATGATTATTCACTCGGGCGTAACTTTGTTCAGTCAGGCCAATCTATATACAACTTGCAAGGAATACACAATTTGATATTTTCGATTATATGCTTAATATTTGATATTAGTAATAACACGCTTTAATATTTAGGGTTGCCTTGAGGTCTGGGGCCCACACAAGATTAAAAAAATTTGCAAATATTTTATTAAATTATCTTACTTTTTGCCTCTTGTTGCTGGAAATGGCCATCAGTCCCCGCAACGGTTAGGGTACGACTTAGCCGTCCCTAGCTATCCCGGGGATGTCAAAGGTTTCCGAAACTTCTGTTGATTGTTGCCGAGTTTCCGAGACGGTTTCCGAAAATTTTGCTTCATCGAGAATGGCTTGGAAATGTTTCTGGCCATCCCCCTGTCCCGAAAACCGTTTCCGTTTTTGAAGCGGGTGCATTTAGGGTGGAAATGCGTTTCCGGGTAACACTGATAATGTCAGAAGACTCAAAGTCTCAAACTTCAAAGTCAAAATGAAAACAAAGATAGTATGTTGCTGCCCCTAAGCTTTGGTTTGAGAATACTAAATATTGCTCAGATTTACACTCTCAATCTGCAAATTCTCACCAAAGATTTCTAGAATTCACAGATAACTCTGTTCACTCAGGCCAATCTATACACAACTTGTAAGGAATACACGATTTGATATTTCCGATCATATGTTTAAGATTTGATATTAGTAATAACATGTTTTAATATTTAGGGCTGCCTTGAGGTGTGGGGCCCACACAAGATTTAAAAAAATTGCAAATATTTTATAAAATTATCTTACTTTTTGCTTCTTGCTGCTGGAAACGACCACTAGTCCCCGGGACGGTTAGGGGAAAACTTGGTTGTCCCCAGCTGTCCTGGGGATGGTCAAAGGTTTCTGAACCTTCCGTTGACCGTCCCCGAGTTTCTGGGACGGTTTTCAAAATATTTTCTTCATTGGGGAAGGCTTGGAAATGTTTCCAGCTTGGAAACATTTCCTACCGTCCCTCCGTCCCCGAAACCATTTCCGTTTGTGAAACAAGTGTGTTTAGGGTGGAAACGCGTTTTCAGGTAACTCTAATAATGCCAGAAAACTCAAAGTCTCAAACTTCAAAGTCAAAATGAAAACAAAGATAGTATGTTGCTGCCCCTAAGATTTGGTCTAAGAATACTAAATATTGCTCAGATTTACACTCTCAATTTGCATATTTTCACGAAAGACTTCTAGAATTCATAGATAGCTCTGTTCACATTCTAACAATACAAAGAGCAAATGATTATTCACTCGGGCATAACTCTATTCACTCCGGCCAATCTATACACAACTTGCTAGGAATACACGATTTGATATTTTCGATCATATGCTTAAGATTTGATATTAGTAATAACATGTTTTAATATTTAGGGTTGACTTGAGGTGTGGGCCCACACAAGATTAAAAAAAATTGCAAATATTTTATAAGATTATCTACTTTTTGCCTCTTGTTGCCGGAAACAGCCAACAGTCTCCAGGAGGGTCAAAGGTTTCCGAAACTTGGTTGGCCGTCCTGAAGTTTTCGGGATGGTTTTCGAAAATTTTGCTTCATCATGGACCGCTGGAAACATTTTTCGGCCATCCCCCCGTCCCCAAAAATGTCAAATTGGTTTGCCTAGACTAGTCTCTGATATCCGATGTAATGAATTGCATGACCTGTTGCACGGCATAGTTACAAGAGGTTACAGAGCGATTATAGGATAGTTCATATCCCATTAACTGTTCTTGGACCTTTCAGTTACTGATGGCTGGATTGCTAATGGTTGATGTTCCAGTTCCATGGTCTACAAATGAAATGTTGTGTAGATGCCATATGTGTGAGGTGGTTGACTATGCAGACAACTGACAGGTAGCTCATGAAGAGCTGCTGATTCATGGATGATGACATGCGATCTTGTAGATGCTTGTATGGTAGCAAGGGGTGTTGCAGGGACCTGTGTGCTGGTGCAGAGCGCTGTTGAAGCTTGCCCATTGGCATACAGAGTTATAGTCATCTATGTGGCTGTGCTCTAAATCAATTTTGTTGGATGTTGATCATAATCTAAGCTTTCCAATACATTACAGTTTCAAATTCTGAGAATCACTAGAGTAGTTTTTATTTTTTTCAGATGTATAGCAATATCTTTGTTCCTTCTCAAGCCTCAAGGTAACACTTACCACGTGATCTTTTAGACTCTTGATGAGAATTGCTTCACTTTCTATTTTCTAGTCATTTTGTTTCTTGCTATGCAAAGCTATAAAAGAGGTCACACACAAATGTAGAAATCAGTGTGTTGTAACTTCGCACATCTTCAAAGAGATCGGCACATTTTGTAAGAAAATTTCTTCAGTACAGTTTTCAGAATATTGCAAATTTACAATATTATGCTTTGTGTGCGTTTATGCAATTCCTTAGCTCTGAACATTCTTTCTTTAGGTCTGTTTTTTGTTGTAAACACATTTGGTGCTTATCCATCGGATTGCCAATTAAAATTATAATTAGTCTTCAAAAAATTCTAGAATTTCTATGCATTTTAGGTAGTTGAGTGTTAAAATAATACTTAATGTGTTGTTATGTTTCCCCTGATGAGAACATTGATCTTTTTAATGCTATTTTGCAATCAATTTGTCTGCATTTTATCCTTTTCTGCTAAGGTCTGAAAGTACGAGAAATAATCTTTTGAGTTTTTAAGAATATTGACATATTCAATTTTTTATTTTGATGAATTTTACATTGTTTTAATACAAACCTCTTGTTTTTCTGTATATTGAATATCCTATAACGTAGTATTTTTATATTCACAATATTTCCTGTTTCTCAGAAAATAGAATTACTAAAGGCAATCATTCTAAATGGTTATACATGATAGGTCTACGAGCTTCGGAAACAGGGAATGGCCCTCAGGTTTTTGCCCGATCCTCATCAAGTGAAGAATGCTCTTGAGGTATGTTTAGCTGAGCCTCATCTTAAGAAACGAGGATATAAAATGAGTAGAACTTGGTAAAAGAAGAATAATTTGTTCTTGGTATTATGATCTGAAGTTGTATTGGTTAGAGAAGAATGAGATTAAAGAATATCACGTGACAAATAGTTTGGAATTCTTGTGATATGGTATAAAAAATGATGAAAAGTAATTGAATAATCTGTTTCTGGTATTTATGATCTGAAATGGTATTGGTAAAGAGAAGAATGAAATTAAATAATATCATGATACAAATAGTTTGGAATCCCTGTGGTGTGATAAAAAATTGTTGAAAAGGAATTGGATAATTTTTTCTTGGTATTTATGATTTAAAATGGTATTGGTTAAGAGACGAATAAGATTAAAGCATATCATGAGGTAAATAATTTGGAATTCCTGGTCATATTAAGAGATCTCTTTCCCCAAAGAATATATTATAGTCAGCAACACAGACTACTGTTATTTTGAACTCAAAGATACAAAAGAATGAGTCAACAGCAGAGCGTGCAGGTGTGATTGATTATTCTGATTCCATAAATACTGCTTTAATTTAAATGGCAACATGTCTATATAAGTTATTGAAACAACTAGTTATGTGTCTTACCTATTGGTAGGCTAAGGGCCAAGCTGTAGTAAAGCTAGATTTAAAACATCATGCTTGAAAGTCATTGGTATTTTGAACCTGTTGCAAAAACTGGAGATTAAATTAGTTATTGCATTTGTTTTATTACAAATAACTTGATTTATACAGTAAACTGCTGCAAATTCATTGATTGTGAAAAATCACTTTTTTTTAAACAAAAGAATGTAAAAATTGTTAAGTTTCCTGATCAGATTATGAAATATTTCTCTATATGATAAGTTTCCTGATCTCAATCTATTATATATATATGTATAAATGTCTTTACAATAATATATATATTATTATGTATTGAATAATTCTGAATAGAACTGTGATAACCTTCGAATGCTATGAGACTGAATAACTTATTTTTCACTGCATTTAAAGGTGATAATGTCTGCGACTATATACCTGCGGACCTGACTGGGAAGGTCACGTCCACAATGGACGTGACTCTTCATTGAGTCACGTCCATGGTGGACGTGGCCTTTGTTATGCCCTTCGTGCTCAATCGACTTAAAGTCGATATGT
>MU224451.1:1341043-1363650 GCA_018584345.1 Thuja plicata
AAAAATTATCTGCAAGATAAACATGTGGAGTAAGCATTCAGACTGTTAAAACAATGTCATTAGGATGCTAATAACTTGGGTGATGATTTTATTTATTATGAATTAATATGCCTTAAGGATGAGGCAATATATACATGCCAAAATCACTGAATCTTGTATTGATATATATATATATATATATATATATAAATAAAAATATACATCAATTATAAGAATAAGAGGAAACAAAATGAAGGTAAACAGAGGCCCAGATTTGTAAAATCAGGGCTCCATCAGTCCACACCTATGGAAACAAACCTGCATAAACTAAAGGAAGTTGGTGCAGTCTCAGAATTTGCAAACCCTACACTCTATAGACAGATTATTGGATCCTTGATGTACTTGGTCAACAATAGACCTGATATTTGTTATGTTGTGAATGCACTCAGTCAGTTCATGTGTGAAACAAAAGAGATACATCTTGTTGCAGCAAAACACATCTTGAGATACCTTCAAGGCACTATTGGATATGGCCTTAAATATAAACAAGTAAACCTTGACCTTCATTGTTACACAAATTAAGATTGGGCTGGAAATGTAGTTGACAGGTAAAGCACATCTGGATGTTGTTTTAGTTTGGGATCAACAATGATTTCCTGGATTAGCAGAAAGCAATCATCTGTTGCATAGAGCTCCACAGAAGCAGAATAAATTGCTGCCTCCATGAGTGCAAGAGAAGCTGCGTGTCTTAGAAAGCTACTAGTAGGACTGTTTGGACAACCCTTAGAATCCACTGTCATCCATTGTGACAATTCAGAGTTGTATGAAGTTCTCTGTGAATCTAGTGTTCCACGACAGGTCTAATGTAATGTCCCCTTGTCCAATTGCTTTGGAAAAGCGGGAAAATCTCCTTATAATGTCAATTGCGGAAAAATTCTTTTTATTAAAGACCTTACTTACAATGGTAATCTTGATGCCATGCACAATTAGATGGTCAACTATACTTGAGTAAGCCTTGACTTTTGGGTCTAATATATATTTAGGATGTAATGTAGTGAATTATTGATAAGATAGATGTCAAATTTGTCATTATAATCTTGCCATATACATTAGGAAAGGTTTATCTTGATAACAATATGGTCAAATATCTGCTCCCGACATATATAAATGATATCTTGTGATATGAGAATGATTTTAAGATCTGTAGCATATAACCCTTATTAATATGTTGATGTGAAGTTTGTTTCACCGACGTTAACCAATGTAATGATATTACTATCATTGTAGGTGCATATATTGATCTCCTAATTATTTATCAGATTTTATCTTATGAAATGATGGTGAGATATTTATTGTGGATGTGACAAATCCACTTATTAGTTTGTCCTCTCTATCAATGTCTGTCCCTTATTGGATGATGAGCTCCTCTTTGATTTGTTGTTCTGATTATAACTGGGAGGTAGAAGTAAGAATTGTTTTGATGCCCTGAATACTTCAATCGATGATCTCCTATGGATTGATCTATAACTTTGTATGATATCCCTCAATCTTCTCCGCTGGTGGGATGTCGATTAGATATACACGTGACGCTAAATATTTATTTTCTCCTATATTTGGATGAAATATTTCACGGCTAATTATATGTAGTAATAGCCAAAGTCACCGCTATGATTAATATTCGAGATACTAGTTTCTGAAATATTATTGTCAAACTCCTACCATGTATAAGGATGGTCTACCTAGAATCCTTTGTATTACATTGAAGTCTCTCAACGTGGATGTTGGTTTAGTTTGCAAGAGCAACTATCTCTACTCTTAATGTGAGTCTGGTGTAGGTACCAAAATTATCAAATGATGATTTATTGCCCCCCAATAGTATCTACTCTGAAATGAAGATACACGGTCTCATGTCTATCCCTCTGAAATATCAAGGTCGCTGATCATATGTTGGTCATGGTTTGTAACCATAAATTGATACATATCATTTATATGTATATCCTTCGGTTATTGATTCCCTCATATAATATGGCAGTGTATAGTTCATATATTACTGTTCTTTTCTTCTTTTTGATGTTTTCATTTTATTAATTGCAGTTATTAATTTACAAGGATACGGGCATCTGCAAATTTGATATATGTGATATTTTTATTACATCTCTATTTTTGTTAAGGCTATTTGCATATGCGATTTTGGCTTCCTGTCGATGGTGTATATTCATTCCACTTAAGCATGGAAGTTGTATAAATGATTAGTTTGAATATCCCCTTCCTTAGGTTACGACTTTTAGTCGCTGATTTTTTTTTATTATAATTTTGTATATATTGTAGTTTATTATTCATTTATTATTATACTTAATTTATGTAATATTTATTTATTTATTTCCTTTATATTCTAATATTATTAATATTTATTTTATTAATAATATATTATATTCATACATGAATATATTATATTTAATAATAAATCATATTATAATATTATTATGTTCATTTATTAATATGTAATATTATTTCATATTTTATCAATTAATATATTATATTTCTTCATAATTATATTAATAATTTACAAGGATACGGGCATCTGCAGATTTGATATATGTGATATTTTTATTACATCTCTATTTTTTGTTAAGGCTATTTGCATATGCGATTTTGGTCTCTTGTCGATGGTGTATATTCTTTCCACTTAAGCATGGAAGGTGTATAAATGATTAGTTTGAATATCCCCTTCCTTAGGTCGCGACTTTTAGTCACAGATTGTTTTTTAATTATAATTTTGTATATATTATAGTTTATTATTCATTTATTATTATACTTAATTTATGTGATATTTATTTATTTATTTCCTTTATATTCTAATATTATTACTATTTATTTTATTAATAATATATTATATTCATACATGAATATATTATATTTAATAATAAATCGTATTATAATATTATTATGTTCATTTATTAATATGTAATATTTTTTCATATTTTATCAATTAATATATTAAATTTCTTCATTATTATATTAATAATAGAGTATAATAATAAATTTTATAATTTATTATTATTTTTTTTCGTTCATCAAATTATTTATATTATTTATTATTAAAATCTATTCTAGAAAGGGGACGTTACATCTAAACACATCGAGATTCCTTATCACTATGTTAGAGATATGGTGGAAAGGAATGTGATTCAGTTGAAGTATATTAGTACAAGTGATTAAACTGCAGACATTCTCACCAAGCCCCTCTCCAGATCAAAAGTTGATTACTTTCGAGATAAACTTGGTATGGTTGATAATGTATATTGAAATAAAGATTGAGTCCAATTTTTTTTTCTATATTGTACTAATATATAAAAGATGTTTAATGTGTAAACTCTTTTGTTGTCATGTGTGTGACTCCATGACTTAATGGGCCTCCTCCTATGTGCATTGTAGCAAGGTGACGATTTTTCAACAATATACCCTTGCATTTGATTGATATTGTAAGGTGACGACTTTGCAATATTCAATCTCTCCATCATGATGGATATCATGTGACTTGGTATCCGTGGAAATGTCATGATGGTTAGGACCTCTTAGAAATCATGGTAGATATCATAAGGCTGATATCATTAAACAAACCATAGATGATTTAGAGATCTTCATGATGGATATCATGTGACTTGGTATCCATGGAAATGTCATGATGGTCAGGATCTCTTAGACATCATGGTAGATATCATAAGGCTGATATCATTAAACAAACCATAGATGATTTAGAGATCTTCATGGTGGATATTATGTGACGTAATATCCGTGGACATGCCATGATTCAATATCCATATGTTAGACATCATGAGACGTGATGTCAGTGCACATACCATGGATATTTATGAGCTATGGTGAATATCATGTGACTTGATATTCCTGCATATACCATATCTTCTGATATCATGGTGAGGTGATATCTCCTCTCTTTCACAATTAATGGATTCATCTTGATGGAATTTATCTTCCCTAGCTAAGAGGGAGTGTTGATGTTTGTAGCTTCGATCAGATAAAATGAGTGAGATATTAATATTATCAGAAAAGACCAAACTGTGTTGAATGTATATATATCAACATATTGATATATATAATAATAATAATAGATATTATTATATATTTATATATATTGATATATATGTATAAATATATTTGTATTTGATAAATATTTTACATCTTCTCATAATAATAATATCTCAGATCGATTAACATCACATAAACAAATGAATTATCTTATGATCATTGATCCATGGAAGAATTGATGTATATCGGTTTTACTGATTTGCATTTGTTTATATCGGTTAATAATACCAATCGATATTGTTTTGTTCATAGTAGCATAAATCGGGAAAAAATCCCAATTATACCCGATTAATCGGGAATCGGGCACGCTGCCGATTTTTTCCCCCAAAAAATCAGAAAAACTCGGTCAACGATTTTTTATCCGAAAAATCGTGATTAAATCTGGTTTAAATCTGATTAAAATCATCAAAAAAACCCCCGCCAAATGTTGTCCTTCGAAACCTTAAACTGCGGGAATGAAAATGTCACAATTTGTAATAAAATGGCGCAGTGCGACAGTGAAAACCACAGAACAGACAACGGGTAGCCATTAGTTTCGTCGTTTTGTAGAGGGTTCGCCATTATCAGAGCAACCAGATCCATAGTTTCGCTGTTTTGCAGAGTATCGCCATTTTTTTGCCTCCAAGTATTTTTCACCTCCATTCAATCCATGGTATATCGTGTTCAAATCCGTAGTATATCGTGTTCAAATCTGTGGTATATCGTGTTTGTTTGGTATATTATGTTTGTTCACGGTATATCGTGTTTGTTTGGTATATTGTGTTTGTTCACGGTATATCGTGTTTGGGCCATGCTTGCTGATTGTATATATATCATAAACCGTGTTGTATACCGTATACCGTGTTTGTCTATCCTGCGATACACCCCTGAGAAGCACAACAAACAGAAATAAAAACGAATTGCATCACTTCTTCAAACATGACCGTATATTGTATATTAATCAGTCTCTTACTGTATCTTAATGTCTAAATTGTATGATTATTGAATAAGTTATAAATTTATTTATAATTTGTTTTGATACAAAATTAAAAAAAACAAAAACATAGAGGATTGTATTCTATCCATTGACATAGTTCTGATTCTTCTGATTATTTATTGAGGATAATATCTCAACTTTTTTCCTTTTAACACTATAGATTATAACTTGCAGAAGAAAATGGCTTATCAATTTAATGTTTTTCTACTCATGAAGACTCTAAAAATATAATAATTGGATTATATAAATGATTGTTAATTAAATATTGACCATTTAATATGAGTAGATTGGTAAAATGTAGCTTAAAATATCACAAAATAACGTATTTTTAATGATTATGAAAATAAATTGAATATTTCTATGTATACTGTTTTAGTTCTATGTACGTGAATTAAGATTATGGCTATATTTTCAAGATTATGCTATCCAAGTCCTTTCACAAATGCATATGTTGACACATCAAAATATTCTGGCACTATGGAGATTTATCAATCTCATTTAGCAATTCTTATGGAGATCATATCAATCTCTCATACTGACGTTATTATCTCACTTAGCCATTCTTATGGAGATTATATCAATCTCTCATACTGGCACTATGGGGATTGAAACAATCTCAGTTAGCCATTCTTATGGGGATACATTAATCTCCATACTGGCACTATTGAGATTATATCGAATTCTTCTCTATAAGAAATTATATTAATCTCTTTATATTTAGTTAATGAATAGAGTATCAAATTCTAAGTAAAAATCTAAATATTAACTCTGAATTGAAGTTCCTTCCTCAGACAGAGATATTTGAATCATTAGTATTATTTAAATTATTAATACTATTCATTTTGCTATAATTGTATATGTATATACCAGTACGTTGTTTCGCAGGAATTATCATTTCTATAACTATTACCTCAGATATAAATACTCGCTGCTGAGTATTTCCTGTCGTCTAGGTCTTTCAATATAATGGGATTCTTCACTTATTCCCATCGGCGTCCTTAATCCTTTTTTTGATTCTACGTCTTGTTAGTAATGGTGCGGATGTGGACTAAGTCAGCACTTCTTCCACCATGTCACCATCTGTGGACCGATCTTTTAGGGTCTTGATGATATCAACGGTTTGCCTTATGAAATCTTGTGCGCATGGTACCTTGCTTTCTTGGGTGACCAGACTCCTGAAAGATGTATCCTCGTACCCATAAAGTGCCTTAAATGGGCTCATTCCTATTGACATATGATGGGTGGTATTGTAGCAATATTCCCCTAAGTGCAACCATTTAATCCAGGCATTTTGTTGTCCAGTGACATAGTTCCTTAGGTATCCTTCTAACCATTTGTTTAACACTTCTATTTGTCCATCGGTTTGAGGATGGTAGCTTGTACTAGGGGTTAAAGTTGTTCCTGCTAGATGGAAGAGTTCTTGCCAAAATTGGCCAAGGAATTTGCTATCTCTATCACTTACAATATTATGAGGAAGTCCATGGAGTTGGAAAATTTCTCTAAAAAATAACCCAGCTATCTTGTGTGCCTTGTATTCCGTGGAGATAGCGAAGAAATGAACATATTTTATCAGTCTATCCACTACCATGAAGATACTATCCTTCCCATGGACCCTTGGTAGCCTTGTTATGAAATCCATGGATATGCTCTCCCACATTTGGTTGGGAATCGGTAATAGCTGTAGCAACCCTGCTAGGTGTGTTAATTCTGCCTTATTTCGCTGACAAGTCATGCATTCTTGCACATATCTTTGTACATCCTTTTTCAAACCCTTCCATGAATATTTTCTCTCTAATGTGCTTATATGTTTTATAGTATCCTTGATGCCCTGCTAATGGGTTATCATGGTACTCTTTTAGAATTTTGCCCTTAACTTTTGACTGAGGAGCCATGTATACTCTTCCTTTGTAGAGAATGATGTCATCCCAAACCTTGAAATCTCTGTTGGGTAAATTCCCTTCTAAAATTTCCTTTGCCTGGGAGTCCTTGACACATTCTACTATGATTTCTCCCTTCCAATCCTTTGAGATGCTGGTGATAGTATTGAGATGAGGCCACCTAGAAAGAGCATCGACAACTCCATTATTTATCCCTTTTACATATTCTATATCAAAATCATAGGCTTAGATTTTGCTCAACCATTTTTTCTGTCTATCATTAAGATCCTTTTGATTCAAAAAGTACCGTAAGCTGTTATGATCTGTTTTCACAATAAATCTTCCACAAACTAAGTATTGCCAGAATTTTGCTAAGACATGCATTATGGCTAACATTTCTTTATCGTAGATGGAATAATGTTTTGTTGACTCCTTGAGCTTACGACTTTCAAAGGCTATTGGATGTTTCCCCTGCACAAGGACTACCCCGATTCCTTCTCCTGATGCATTGCATTGTAACTCAAAAGGCATGGTGAAATATGGAATAGCTAGACCAAACAATAACTCATTCCTTAAGTTGTTCAAAAGCTTGTTGGGCACTATCATTCCATGTAAAGGGCTCCCGTCTTTGTCAGCTCTATGAGGGGGGCCGCAATCCTTGAGAACCCTTTTACAAAACGTCGGTAGTAGCTACATAGGTACACAATCCCCCTGAGTTGGGTTGAGGTTTTGGGTCTTGGCCACTCTTTGATGACTTTTATTTTCTCTTCATCCACACTTACTCCTTTGGTACTGATTTTGTACCCTAGGTATATAATCTCCTCTAGTCCGACTTCACATTTTGAGATCTTGGCATAATAGTGATTATGTCTCCAAATTTTTCAAAACCTCTTCAATATGCCGGAGGTGTTCTTCCCATGTTTTGTTGTAGATAAGTATGTCATCAAAAAATATGAGTAGAAACTTTCTCAGCTGTTGTCTGAATATATGGTTCATACAACATTGGAAAGTTGCCGGAGCGTTGGTAAGACCAAATGGAAGGACTAGAAATTCAAAATTTCCATAGTGACACCTAAAGGCTGTCTTCGGTACATCTTCTTTCCTCATTCTAATTTGATGGTACCCTGTTCGAAGATCGATTTTTGAAAAATAACATCCTTCGTGCAACTCATCCATCAATTCCTCAATCTTGGGCATAGGATACCTTTTTTTTATAGTTTTCGTATTTAGGGCTCTATAATCAATGCACATTCTCACAGTCCCATCTTTCTTTTTGACTAGCACTACCGAGGATGCAAATGGACTGCTGCTAGGTTGAATGTGCCCCATTTCTAATAACTCTTTGATTATTTTTTCTATCTCTTTGAATTTCCGGGGGTACCTATACGGAGTGGTTATTACAAGTCTTGCTCCTTCCTCCAACTTTATAGAACATTCAAACCCTCTTTTTGGGGGAAGACCCAGGAGAATATCTTCAATTTTTTATTTTGTACCTTTTCAAGATAGGTTGGATATCTACATGGATAGTTTGCCCTTCCAGGGTTGACTTATCTACTACCATACATTGTGCAATCCATTCCCCTTGATCATGCTTGAGTATTCTTTCCATCTTCGGGGAGCCATTAGGCAATCCTTTTAGTGTAATCTCCTGTCCTTCATGTTTGAAGCAAATTCCTAAATTAGGGCTGTCCATTGTGAATCACCCCAAGGAGTTTATCCATGGCATTCCTAGGATAATATCATTTTGTAAATTCGCCACGTAAAATTTTCTCTAAATTGTATGTCCTCCTAAGGTAACCTCCAATTGGGGCACGATCTTTGTACAATGATCTATGGAACCATTTGCAATGGCTACCTTGAAACCTTTGAAATCTTGGGATTTTAGTCTTCTTGCCACAATGTGTTTACTAATGAAGTCATGAGAAGCTCCTGTATCCACTAAGGCAATTACCTTTTGTCCTTTAAGCGTTCCCTTTATTCGAAAGGGTCTATTCTCATTCTCTTGAGTAATGACGACTAGTGATCCATGTTCTTGTTCATTGAATCTTGCCTTTATGCTAGGGATCTCCTCTTCATATGTCTCTTCTATCTTATTAATTTTTCCTCTTTTACATTGATGGCCACATTTCCAAGGCTCCTTACATCTAAAGCATAAGCTTTTCTGGATTAAATCCTCTCTTTTTGACACCGATGTTCCTTGTCTCGTGGCTCTTTGCACAAATAGCATGGCTTCTCTGGGCGATTCTTTTTCGGCCCTTCATTCTTATAAGATGTTTTGGATGTGGAGTTCTTGAGTCTTTCCTTGGGTGTATTAGATTCAACCTTGCCTTTTTGGTGGCTTCCTCCAAGTTTTGGGGTTCTAAAGGATTTACAATGTTTTTGATGGAATCTTTAAGTCCTATAAACATATAAGTGAGCCTCTTTTGGGAAAGATCTAGGACCATAACAGATAAACCTTGGAACTGGCGGGCAAATTCCTCAACAGTTCTAGTTTGTCTAATGTTGGTTAGCTCTTGGAAGTACCATTCGGGATCTCTTTCGTCAAATCTACTAATGAGCCTTCAAGTGAATTCACCATAGGTAGTGATTTTTTTATGGCCTAAAGTAGTGAGGTTGTGGTGCCACCAATTGTGGGCTGACCCGGTTAAACGGAGTATGGCAAATTTGATGGCATCCTCTTCGGTCATGGGGCTAAGAGATAGGTATGTACTAAGTTTCTGGACCCATGATTGAGCGGTTTCCTTCCCTGACCCTATCAAAGCATGGTAGTGATATTTTACTTATTTTTGTTTTAAGATTTTGTCAACATAATTTTTCCTTCTATTTCTGTTGGCCATGGTTTTAGTTTCATAATATTCTTTAAAGGGGATAAGCTTTGGGATACCCGGATCTAACCTCACATACATCTCTGCAAGTTCTTCCACACTATTTGTGGTTGGTTCCTCTTCTTCTATGACGAGTTCTTCTCTTGGAAGGAACGCAGGAATGGTGTCCCGGGGAATGAAACTTTGGGTTGAGGGCTCGTTTTTTGAATGATTAGAGTATCTCTTCCTGGATTTGAGTGGGGTCTTTCATTATGATTACTATTGTTCATATTTTGAATGGCTTGGAGAATTAATTATTGGTTCTCTCAAATCTCTCATTGGTTTGTTCCATAAAGTTTCTTAGTTCATTCGCAAACTCTTCGGCCATCGCTTTTGTGCCTTTCCTTCGTTTATACGTTTGCACAAACTATCCTCCACAGGATGGCAAGATTATGCTCTGATACCACTGTAATGTCCCCTCAACTAGAGTTATCTTTTTGGACGAGTAGACCTGCAAAAGCAATGTCAGAGTACAACAAATAACAAATTCAATTATAATATTCTATGTGCAAGTGCATTCCTAATTCTAACCAACCCTTAGGGGAAGTCTACCAGATCAGGTTTCATAACCCTTGCGAGGATCTTCAGAGTTCTGAATGACATAAGGTCAATTCTAGAACCATCCTTGGTTATTTCACCATCTTCTCTGGAGTGCTTCCGTTAAGGTTTAATCTTGGAAGAGGTATCCTCTATCCAAGTCCTTTCAGATATGTATATGTTGACACATTAGAATATTCTGGCACTATGGAGATTTATCAATTTCATTTAGCCATTCTTATGGAGATTATATCAATCTCTCATACTGGCACTATTATGTCACTTAGCTATTCTTATGGAGATTATATCGATCTCTCATACTGGCACTATTATATCAGTCTTCCTTAGCCATTCTTATGGAGGTTATATCAATCTCTCATACTGGCACTATTGAGATTATATCGAATTCTTATGGAGATACATTAATCTCTTTATTGGCACTATTGAGATTATATCGAATTCTTCTCTATAAGAAATTATTTTAATCTCTTTATATTTAGTTAATGAATAGAATATCAAATTCTAAGTAAAAATCAAAATATTAACTCTGAATTGAAGTTACTTCCTCAGACAGAGATATTTGAATCATTAGTATTATTTTAATTATTAGTGCTATTCATTCTGTTATAATTGTATATGTATATACTAGTTAGCCGTTTCACAAGAATTATCATTTCTATAACTATTACCTTAGATATAAATACTTGCCGATGAGTATTTCCTGTCTGGGTCTTTCAATATAATGGGATTCCTCTCTTATTCGCGTCGGCGTCCTTAATCCCTTTTTTGATTCTATGTTTTGTTAGTAATGGTGCGGATGTGGACTAAGTTGGCACTTCTTCCACCGCGTCATCGTCTGTGGACCGATCTATATCAGATGTAATTCCTTATCGCTGTGTGAGCATATCAAATATGTTATATAGAAATGTTCTCCGTTTTTGTAGTCTTCGTTGTCAATATTCTCGCCCTTTACTGCCAAGTAGACCTTGTATGAAATGTCTTTTTTCCCTCCTTCCTTTCCTTTACACTCGAAATGACATATATATGTCACGACGATAAGGACTGGTCGCGACTTTTAGTAGTCGCTGACTAATTATTATTTGACCATAATTATATTCGATTTGGTTGTGTTCTCTTTCGATCATATTTCATAATTTGTAATGTATAATATATTTTAGATTTATATATATATGTATTTATATATATTATATGTATATTTATATGTTTGGAGATATTTAATTAATAATAATAAATATATATATATATAAATATTTTATTCAAAATCATTCTAAATACATATATATGTATTTGACGAGATTAAATACTCTTATGATATTAATATTGTGATTATTTATTGATTCATTTATACAACTAATTTTCACAATTGTGTACATTTTATGGATTGACTATTATCTTAATCAAGGGCCATCACAGAAGGGAGACACAAGGTCTCCTTTGCGCAAACCACAGGAAGCATTGAAAGGGAGAGAAGGAATACCATTAATAAGAACAGAGTATGAAGGAGAGAAGACACAATTTAGAACCCAATCAAACCACAACTGAGAGAAGCCAAAAGTAGTCAACATTTGGGCCAAGAAAGTCCACTCCACTATGTCGTAAGCTTTAGACATATCAAGTTTAATGAATATTCCTCTTTGATTTAAATGATGTAACAAGTGTATAGCTTCCTGCGCAATGACCACTCCATCAAGAATCTATCTACCTTCGACAAGGCCACCTTGTTCCGGAGAGATAATCTTCGAGAGAAGGGGCTTGAGTCTTTCAGCCACCACAGAAGTGATAATTTTATACACAACATTATATAAAGATAGAGGGTGAAAATTGGAGATTTGAGACCCTTCCCCCTTGGGAATAAGAGCATTGAAGGTGTGGTTCAGAGTTTTCATCATCCTTCTATTGCTGAAAGATTCACTGACCACATCGAAGACACCGAATTGTAGATCATTCCAGAAGGCCTGAAAAACTCCACCGGGAACCAGGAGCCTTATCAGTGTTCATACCAAAGACAACCTTCTTAACTTTTTCCAACTCAATAGGTTTCATCAAAGAAAGGTTTTTAGCAGTAGAGATTAAAGTTGGAATAGCATTCAAGACAACTTGTTGAGAGGCTCTGACATTCTCATTGCTAACTGAAAACAGATTAGAGAAGTAATCTCTAGCATGGTCATGCATTGCTTTTGTGATGAAAAGATCTGACCAGTAACATCTTGGAGAACAGTCAGATCGTTCTTTTGCCTTCTATTACAAACAGTTCTATGAAAGAAGGTAGTGTTTTTGTTGCCCTCAAGAAGCCAAGTTGCACGAGTGCGTTGTTTCTAGTAAATCTCTTCTTGACTAGCAATCTCTTCTATAGCCTTTCAAAGGGAGTCATCTTCCAATTTGAGTTGATTAGTGATAATACCTATTCTAAATTGGTTGTGAATCTTATCCCATCTCATCAGCAAGGGGTCACACTGTGATTGAAAATTAGATTTGTTGTGCCTCTTCCATTTTTGAGTTGATCTTTGACAAAGTGCATCTGTTTATGGATTTTAAACATAGCTGTTTCAATACTTGGGGCAGCCCTCCTTCCACCACACCGGAATTTGTAGCCTCAAATCCTGTTTTTGAAACCAAAAGTTTTCAAATCTAAAAGGACGAAGATGAAAGCTAGAGCATATGCCATCTTCCAGGAGAATCAGAGAATGATTAGAGATAGGTCCTTCAAGAACATGCAAATTTAGCTTCCATTTAGTGAAGGCAGCCTCTTAAACTAAAAATCTATTCAATTTAACATTTCAATAATGAGGCTCAACTCTCTTGTTGGTCCACGCGAGGCTGGAGGAAGGATCAGACACATCAACCAAACTTAATTCCATAATTTGAGCGATCATAAAATGATCCCCGAAACTTAAGAGGGAAGCCCGCCTTCTTGATCATTGGGAGACAATTTGGTGTTAAAGTCACTGGTAACAATCTAGTTCACTGCCACCCAAGAGTGTCTCATGCAAGGAACAGAGGACCATTGCCTTTTAAATCCATCTAAGGGCTGAGCACCATAAAAATTAGTGATAGCAATCTGTTCTGAAGTTTCTTTGTTCTGAAAAAGGGAGGAGAGAACATCTCTACCTGCAGTGTGGCCCGGGGCAATCCACTCTAGCGAGTTCCACATTGTAACAATACCTCCAGAGGCTCCCCGAGAAGCCACTGCCATATGATCAACACCTTTTCATATTTTGCTAATGACTTGAGCCATGGAATCCAAAGCCATCTTTGTTTTTGGAAGACGAAGAAAGTCAGTTTTTTTATTTTTCCAAAAGTCTGCAAACAACATTTTGATGGGATCCGTTGTTTAATCCCCTAATGTTCCGTGATTGTACAATCATCTTGAACCCTGCGATAGATAGGGCTCAAGCGGCATAAATGTTCCTTCATGGATCATTTTCTCTCCCTGAGAAGCCAACAAGTCTTGGGTGGATTTCCTTCCCATCCCGGGAGAGCTAATTTTTTGGGCGTTTTTCTATTCGGTTGAGACCAAGAGAAGGTTTCTCTCAATTCTTTTCATGGTTCCCATACTAGATCAGGTTTTGGAGATCCTTTTGGGTTGATCACTTCCAAAATCACTTGAGAAACTAGAGAATCAAGGGGGTGGCTATTGAGTTCCTGCATTTGCGAGAGCTCGAAGGAAGGGATTGCTAGCTGAGCAAGATCTACCAAAGTAGCTTCATCTACAAAATCTTTTGTTTGATTAGTCTCTTGATCCAAAAGGGTATTAAAAATCTCATATCTATTGGCAGATTTATGAAATGGCAGATCATTGCCATCCTTTTTGTTTCTCTTTTTTTTGTTTTGTTTTTCAAAAGCATCGTGCATTTGGACACCCTGAGGAGTAGGAAGGGGAGGATGTTGTTTGTTAGTATTGCTCTGCTTCTCAGAGTTGGACAAATTTAAGCCTGAAAGTTTGAGGGGGTTTGAAGAGAGGGCAAAATCTAGCAAGATGCCCTTGCTTATGACAAAGTTTGCATCTAAAGCGCAGGGCCTCATAGTCTAGCTATTGAAGCCAAACAGATTCATTGACAACAAGCTCAAGTTCAATAGGAAGAGGCTAGAAAAGATCCATTTCCACACAAATTTGCGCATAAACAACAAAAGTACCTTCTAGGGTATCTCTAGAAACCCCCATACATTGGTCTATTGAGTTGCATTGTGGGAAAAAATCTTCACTTCGGAACTCCATAGGTAGGGCGTACATCAAAATCCAAACAAGCATTGTTGTTGGTTCAATACGGTGGTCAAAACCAATTTTCCATGGTTGAATAAAGAGGCCAGCAGGCTCATAGTTTCTTTTCAAAGACTCAAAAGCCTTAGCACGATCGCCTAGGGAAGAAAAACTGACAATGAAATAACCATTTCCTATAAACCACAGGGAGTACTCACTAAAGGGTTCCCAATTGCTTCAGATCCATGAGTGGAGGAACGAAATAGACAGGCGAAGGCCAAAATATTTGCAAATGAATTGTGACTCTTTTTTTACGATACTGTCTTCTATCAGATCTTGATCAATCACAACTTTGAGTCGTTTCTCTGTCTAACGGAGGCACCCATTAATCTAATGGGAAAAACCAGAGGCGAAAACATCCTAAGACGCAGAGCCCTTCAATGCAGCACCAAGATCATTTCCCATAGAAACAGAAGGCCCACCAAAGAGGCCAGCATAGGAAGAATGAGCAAGAGAGGGAGGGGAGGGAGGAGACTCCAAAGGAGTCTCCATTAGAGCCCGTCGAGGGAGCTAGGGCACGACAGAGAAAATCAGGGCATCAGCGAGATAGAGCACGCGTTTTTGAGCAATTATTTGCTTGTCTAGTCGATCGCTAATAATTACAGCTATTTACCTTTTATCAAGATGGTTAAATACTAATATTATTAGATAATACAAGATATTTTTTACAATAATGTACTCTAATTGGAGCGCGTTGTTTGTTCCTATAATAAGACAATCTCTTGTTTATAGATAGGCACATAGTCATACACAACATAAAATATACAACTAACGTGTCAAAGAAAGTTAATTTGGGGTACAACTCTTTTATGTATTTTGGCATTTCAATAGCTTGAAAGAATATTATTTAAGTTGTTGATACGTGTATGGGTACGACTGTACGAGAATCGGGTACGTCAGTATGGGCAATTTTTTTGCCCTTGGGTACAATACGTTTGGGTATGTGTGTGTGTATGTTATATACAAAAAAAATTAAAAAATGATGTAATATACAAAATCGTAAAACTAAATACATTTGATAGTATGGGAAAGGAGAGAGTGAAGAGACAAAATGTGCTTTGTTTAGGGCGAAATGATGCCTTAAGGGGCGTATTAGGGTTTTAGTCAAAAGAAAAAGTAAAAAAGTGGGCATGCCTAGGCGCGCCTAGGTTACATCCTAAATGCCCCAAATGCATTGTGGGTATGGAGGAGAGAGTGAAGAGACAAGATATGCTTTGTTTAGGGAAAAAGATGCCTTAAGGGGCGTACTAGGGTTTCAGTCAAAAGAAAAAGTTATTTAAAAAAAAGTGATTTGTTGGTTTTTAATGTGATTTGACCTTTTTTATAAAGGGGACCCACAGGTTCCTTGTGAGTCTCCCTAGGTATCCTTTGGTGTTCCCAAGGTATGCCCTAGATGCCTCAAGTGCATTGTGGGCACGTGGTTGTGCACCTACAACATATTTGGTGCGTTTGGGATGTACCTTGAGTGCACCCAAGTGTACCCTCAGATGAACCTAGACTTGGGCAAACCTAGTGTGGGTGCACTAACTTGCGTACCCACAACGTACCCGATGCATCTGGGGTGTACCTTGCGCGCACACAAGTGTACACTGAAGCGAATCTGGACTCGGGTGAAGCTGGTGCGGGTACGCTAGCCCAAATGCTTGTACCCCGCAACATAGAATATTAACACAAAAACCCCTTTAAGCATCCATAGCCTTTTATTGACCTCGCAAAATTTGCTATACACTTAGAATCATTTGAAACCAAGGGAAACCAACATGAATGAACCATAATAGTTTGAAGGAAAAGGATTTAGTTATTATGATAATACCCAAATTTACTTTTACAAGTTAAACTATTCTCACTTGAGGATAAAATTTAAGAAAAGTCCATATGCAAAATGAAATAAGGAGATTTTGTAGGAATGTTGCATAAAAATAAATTAAAAAATTAAATCTATCCTAGGTCTTAGGACGTAATAACTACGAGTTTAATGACCAAAGAAAGATTTAATTCTAACATAGAAACTGTTGCATATTATGAATGACTATCTTTTGAATATCAACATTTGGCTTTGAGGGTAAACATGTTTATTTTGTCCCATAAATGCAATTGGAATGACAGGTTCACAAAAAAAGATGCTATTTTCACAAAAGATGATATTATATACATGAATAAGGGATGAGCATAGCTACCATCAATAAAGGATTGGAGAATGCCACAGAAATTGGGCCTTGTGTTCCCTGTTAAGTGTTTTATTATAGCATTTCTTGTATATCTCTGATACTTTTTCAGAACTTTTTCTCTTATATGTAAGTATTTTCTGTAAATATTATCTGAGCAATCCTCACTTCAAATACTTGATTTCAAATTATGCCACTTTAGAAAGAACATCAATAGTAATGCATCATGTTTCAATTGTATTATCTTTTTTTAAGGGGAATCTTGGTCAAAATGATTTTGCATATGAAATGTAATGAATCTGGAACTGCATTGTTAGATGTGTAGCACTCTTATGACTGCATTTATATCCTACAGGCAGCTTCCAAAGCAGGGATTCCTGGACAGACATTTCCTGGGGTACCTGTTTTTCAGGTTTGTCACATGAATACACCACCATTAAATTTTTTGGGTTCGTTGTCAGACAGTTTTAGATATTCAGTAATACATCTTGTTTTGAGCCATTGCATGATTTTTTTTATAAATTGCTAGAATGCTATGTGCAAAATAAAGTTGTATGATTGAATTTTTACATCTTGTAATGGTTTTCGATTGTGGAAATCTATTGGGTCCAATAGCTATGTGAATCACATGCTCATTAGTGAGGGATGTTACCCCCCCATGGATCATCTCTTCTTTAGGAGAATTTGTTTTTGACTCATTTTAGGCTTTGAAAGAACCTTGCCTCATCCCTGTCTGTCTCTTCAATGGGGAAAATCAGTATAGAGCACCTTCTGTTCTGGGTCCTTTATCATACACTTTATGGGTGATGGAACCATTTGCTTTGCAATGTAAATGAATGTTAAGGAAAGGGAGGCACTTATCTTCATCTCCCTCCATAGTGAATCAAATATGCGTTGATTGTGCATTGAGATGTGGTAAAAAACAATCCATGGTATTCTTACCATGAGGTCATCAAACATTAGTGTCATCTATGAACCTATATTGCCATGAGTTTTAGGAGATATATTTTGATAGCTTTTTGTTCAAATTTATCCATAAACAAGTTGGCAACCATTGGGGAGAGGGGAAATTTCATCTCCACTCTTTCTGTCTGCTCATAAATCTCTCCAAGGAAACAAAAGTTCGTGGACCTAAGGCAGACTTCAGCAAAATTTTCTTTCTACTAAGGCTATAAATTGGCTAACAGAATATTTCATAGTTTAAAGTTTGATTCTGCATGCTCCTTGGCAGCCGATAAGCAGTTTTTTCAATATTCAGCTTAATTGTGGTAGTTGCTGGATCTCTGATAGTTTGTTCCTAGATTTCTGATGTGATATCTAGATTGGTTCTCTTTGAGTGTTCAGTTGAGCTAGGCACTTCATAATGTATCTTTTTAAATACAAAAAAGCCCAATGCAGATACACCTTACCTTTTAAGAAGTTATATAACTGTATGCTAATGCAATTTATGTATGTGAGAGTGGTCCAAATTATGGAGGTAGCAATATGTATGCATTGTAAATTTACTAAAAACGTAGGCACACTTTTAATGGGACAAACATCTACCATCCTTGTGGTCATAAGGGATATAAGCCAAGAACAAATAAGGAAAAATTTCACATGACTACCATCCATTCATATATGAATTATTTTCCTTGTGCTATCTAGCATTACAAAGATATATCCTCATAATTTTCCATATGCTTAAATTGAATGGCTATTTTAAGGAAAAAGGTATAACTTATTTTAGGTTACATATAAGACAAACGGCAATTTAGTCTATGACAGCTCCCTTGTAGAAGCTGGCTAGAAAATTTCTGCTTCTGTTTACCAGGACTTTACCTTTATATTGTACAAATTTGTATCGCTTGATTTTGACCTCATAATTATGTTTGAGAGTAAACCAAACCTTTCTGAGCCATTTATATCTGGAGTACCAAACATGACTACATCAATTTGGTGATGCTAATATATTCATTTGATAAGGGTTCAACTTATCAATATTAATTCATATTATAGAATTATGTTAGTATGACTATCATGATTCAGCATGACACATTGTCCGCATGTGTTAGTCATCATTCAGTATACAACATCATTTCATAAAACAACAGTCATTATCTGTCAGGTAAAAATGTAACACAATTCCAATAATATGTAGAGTTGTAACATTTGTAAAGATCCATTTCTGGAGGGACCTAGCCAAATAAAGCCAGAATAGCCTCATCACATCATAAGTGATAAAATGCCCCAGCAACTAATTTTTCACCCCAAAATTACAGCACTTGAAGAGAAATTAGATATATGCTCTAGAATTGACTACAGCCTCGTCACATCATAAATAATAAAATCCCCCAGCAACTAATTTTTCACCCCAAAATTACAGCACTCGAAGAGAAATTAGATATATGATCTAGATTTGCTGACTACATGAGAGAGTGCACACATCATTTTGACGGAATGAAAGAAAAAGTTTCAATAAGTAATTATATGCATTGTTTGCAAACTCTGCAAGAACCCTTCGAGTTGCCGCGAACTCTATTTTTTCATTGGGTGAGTTTTTACAAGTTTAACTCACATTTTTATAGATGCAGCAAAAAATGTGGGTATGCCAACGCAGGTAAAATTCTGGTTAGAATTTGTTTTTCACATGTTTTTGCTATAAAACTATGCATTTTCTCTTTCAAGGTGTCAATTTTTAATTTAATACATTTTGTAATTGAATTTTGCAAAAATAAAAAACATTTCTTTATGAAATTTTAATTTTTAGTACTTTCTAAGTTGCTGAGTTTTTGCCATTTTTGTTGAGTATTTACTGGCTCGAAAATTTTGGGCTTGCCGAGTACTCTCCATGTCCGAGTCTACGAACTATGATTATATGTATTTATTTCAAGATGGGGCAGGTATATGCCATCATCATGGGCCTCTTCTAATGTGCGACTGAACCAAGAAATAATTGATAAATTTATATAGGGTAAGAGGGCTGTTTGTTGGCTTCTTGCTCATTCTGTGGTTTCTATTCCATTTTAAGCTGCTTATAGGTACTGTATGGGACCTTTGAATCATGAAAGGCCTTTCTATATGAATTTTTATTGCTACAGGGGTTTTCTGGGTATGTTCAACATCCCCAACATTGAGCAATGTGCCCAATCCACTGAATGCTTAATAGTGATGTTATGAACTTATGGCATTCCACTTCAACATAATTTTTTTAATAAAAAATAAAAAAAAGGGTAGGGGGGGGGGTGAGTGCATTTTTCAAATAGTTATTTTGAAAATTTTATGATTATTGTTAATATAAAAATCAGATATTCATATTAGGATTTCGGATTCATACATCAATGTTTCACTCAATTTCCAAAGGTCAATGTTGAATATCCAAGGCCATAGATGTTAATCTTATTTAAAGTTCAGCTTCTAAGTTTCTAAGAATGTTTAGATGTTGATGCTATTTGAAATATTTTGAATGCTCTTTGAAGTTCAATTGCATTGTAATCATGTAATTGATAAGCTGTAATATATGGATGAGATTAAGTTCAAATTACATTAACTTGAGATATGAAATTTTCCTTTTAGTTCAGCAACACTATTCCTTAGAATCCTGCAGTTTTTTGCCATCTTGGAAATGTATCTACCTATTACAGTGTCTGGTAAACTCAGATAGACAGATCTAGAACATTATTTTTTCCTCATTTCAAACATTGTTCATTATTTCAACAAACAAGCCCATGGATCATGACTGTGGGTACATTGCAAATATTCTCGCCAACAAACAATAAAAAGGGGCTTACCAACAACGAATTTATCCAAAATCCTAGGTCAAGCATATAAGGTTCATAAAATCACACATTCGCACTGTTTACCCGCTGGGGTAACCTAGTTTATTGATGCATAGACGTACGGAAATGCAAATACATAAGATAGATCAGAGAATACCATAATCTTTATTAATCATTTGTAACTTGAGTACATTTACAATAGTCACTCCCTTCTATTATATCTCCGAAGAGAAAGTACATTGCTTATATAAAACCCGAAGGGGTGTGACCAAACGTCACCACTGATTCCCAACCGCCGTCCGGTAGTAACTAAGTACCGTCGGCTACACATAATATAACTAACACAGCATAAAGTAAGTACTATGGCTAACATCATCCC
Organism: Thuja plicata; assembly: GCA_018584345.1. Lineage (NCBI taxonomy): Eukaryota > Viridiplantae > Streptophyta > Pinopsida > Cupressales > Cupressaceae > Thuja > Thuja plicata. The sequence continues at coordinate 1,361,965 of MU224451.1, forward strand.
CCCTAAAGAAAAGTCGTCTCCAGACGACAACAAAATGTCCGGGACCGAAACAAAATAGGAATGAGGAACCACTACATACAAGAATCAAAACATGCTGCTCAGTCTCAGCCTCTACCAAGTGTTGCAAGTGATACTGCCTCCGTAACCAATCTGTCCTCAATAGCCGCCTTCTCCACACCCAACTACTGGGTACACTAAGCCAAGTCTTGCTCTACTGCCTGCAACCTGGTGGTCAGCTCCTCCGAGCTCTCTGTGCCTCCACCACGACAGCCTCATGTCCAGCCAAGATATACTCCTCAAAGCGTAGTACCCTGCTACCTCTCTCGCCACCGTTGGCGCGCGGACAATCAATGCTTGTAGCATCTCTGGGTCTCATCTACTCAACGCTATGTGTTCACAACCTCCAAATCCATCTCCGTCGGCGGCTTATGGCTTCCCCTCCAACACTTAGCTTCAAATTTCTTTCTCACCGAGTGGAACAAACCCAACACTTACCCTGACAGCGCAGGTACTCCAAACTCTATGTTGTAGTGTGCCTCAAAAATAAAATGGGGGTCTGGGGGCAACGCCCCCAACAGGGGGGTCGAGGGGCAGCGCCCTAGGCGGGGTCCTGAGGCAGGCGCCCAAGACCAATTTAGCACCTTCAAACCCACACAAAAGTCCATGGCGAACATTGTTTTCGTGATTGTCGTCTGATGCCCTCTCTGCTTTGTCAACTGCGGTATGGTGCCTGTGCAGATAGCCAATAACTTGATTTTCTTCCCTGCCTCTGCTGTCGTCGTTTTTTTTTTTTTGCTCTCCGATGCCTTCTTTCTGTCGTCTAGTCGGACGGTTCTCTGTGTCTGTGTCTTATCAACTCAATACTCCAGTCCGTACGGGTGTGCGGTCACCCTTCTTCCTCTCAACAATCAATAAGTCCAACGTTTTTCTCCTTCCCTACGGCAATATGACATCCTTTCTCTTTGTAACCGGACACGCCGTACCGTACGACTTCCTTTTTCTGTGGGACCGGACCGTACGGTGCCCATACAAGTGCTATTCGCGTATGGCGGTAGGAGCCACGACTTAAGGAAAATGGCCGTACGGCCAAATGCCGTACAGTAATATAATGTCTAAGTTGCTTGCCACTCACACGACCATACGACACCGTACGGGCCACTTTTGCTTAAGTTATTTTTTTGTGTCGGTCGTATGACACTGTACGGTCCGTACGGCCTTCTTAAAGAAATCCACAGGTGCTTCCGCCCGTCCGTACGACTTCACTGATTGCTTTGTCCGCACTGCCTTGTGCTGTACGACCTTTAACATTTCACCCCTTCACTCTCGTTCCCCCGTCTGTACGGCACCACAGTACGACGTACGGTCTTCCTATACCAGTCGGTCGCATTGTTTGTTTTTGCAGTGCTCGTCCATACGGGTCGTACGGCTTCCTTGCAGAAGACGTCGCTCTTCTCTTTGCTTTCCTTGTCGTATGGGCTCCCAACACTCGCCGTACGATTTAATAGCTTTTGTTTCGTGTTTGCCCACTCGTGAGCTCTTGTGGGCCAGTACAGCACCTTAAGTCTTCAAGTCATTTGTCGTGCGGCCGTACGACATTTGGCCGTATGGTACTGTGCGGTCACTTTTTTTTTTTTTTGTTTAATTTTTAATTTTTTAATTTTTTTTTCATTTGCCTAATCTAATTAC
>MU224451.1:1363714-1376349 GCA_018584345.1 Thuja plicata
GCTCTGTCCATCCATTCGGGTGCTTTGCCCATCCTCTCCGGGTGAGGTTTCAATTTGGAACTGCTAATGGCCTTGTGTATCTCCCTTCCGTCGAGATTCCACAGTTGGATGGCCCTGTCGTAGCCGACTTCCCGAACTTTCCCCTTGGGTTTGTTTTCGATGGCGATCCAAAGGCTGGAAACCATAAATTCTATAGGGATCACCATCGCTGCCCCGTACATAAGAAGGAGAATAAAGAATTTGAAGGCTGCGGCCACGGTGTTCCAACCATCGCCGATACGAGCGTCGTCACCAAGGTTTTTCCTCTTTGATTTTACCTCCTGGTATTTGATGGGTTCTTCCTTCGTAAACTGGTGTGCGGGGGTGGCTTCCTTCTCCCTAATGCTTAGCATGTTACAAGATGGTGTGAAGAACTCATAATCTTCCATTTGTCAATGAAAGAGGCCATTCATTGAATCTCCATCATCCCCAGAACATTCTTCCAACTCCAACACCCCTTCGTCATTGGGCTCCATTCTTCTTTGCCCTCCGTCTTCTCCCAATTGCTCTCCTTTGGATTCTGAGTCCGAAGATGCTAATTCCTCGCTCACCATTTGCGTGCGGAGGTCAATCACGTACTTCCTCCCGGCTTTCTCCATGGTGAGTGTGTTCCGCTTCCAGTTGTGGTTCACCTTTGCCGAGGTGAGCCACCCTCGTCCCAAAATAGCATCGTACCCCTTTTTCTTAAGTGGGATCACCACAAAGTCGAGGACGAAGGGCTGTGTCCCAATCATCACGCGTTGAGCCATGAGGGTTCCGATGGGTTTGATGCCGTGCTGGTCGGCGCCCAATAAGTTGAAGGTTGGGGGCCACAATGTTGGCTTGCCCAATTTCTTCCATGTCTCCTCTGGAAGGACGTTCACTCTTGACCCTCTGTCTACTATAGTGTCTGTCAGGATGGTGCCAAGGATGCCCATCTCGACGACTGCTGGGTACCTCCCGTTGTTTACAACAAGTATCATCGGGTCAATTGCAGATCCTCCGGGGATGTCCGTATGTGTGGTATTTGGCTGCGTGGCCAAGTTCCCCAACAATGTCGTTCCCAAGTGAGGCATGGTGTGAAGGAGGTCCTGGAGTTTCACCGGTACCTCTAAATGTAATAGTTGTCTCAGAATGTTTTGTTCTGCCTCCCTTCGGCCCAAGGTGGTGGCCATCTCCCATGTTTCTTTTTGTGCCTTCATCGCCTTCTCTATTTCTTCTTTAGCCTCCTGTGCCCATTGTTTTTCTGTTCAAGGGTCTGGATACGTGGCTTGCTTTTCTTGCCCTCGGGTGACGGTCAGTACCGTACTCGTGCTTCCATCTAAGTCTAGCCAATTAATGCTGGATTTTGGGCAGTTGGCATCCTCGTGGTTGCCGGGACCACACCAGCGGCATAGCTTCTGTGGAGTGTCGCCCTTGTTGCAGTCCCTTGCAAAGTTGCCCCATTGATTGCAAGCTCGGCACTGGATCATCGACCGACCCTTGGAGTCATATTGTATTCGACTCCTTGTGTTGGTGTTGTTGTTGTTGTTATTGCCCCTTCTGCCACCGCGTTGGTTGCCTTCGTACCCGCCTGATGTAGATGGTTGCTCTTGAGTAAATAGCACTTGTTGATTCCTCACTATCATGTTGTATGTGCATTCCTTGGTGGAATGGCCCATGATCTGGCAAATGTCACAAACTACATTTTTGGGACATGATCCCTTCGTATGACCGCTCTCCTTGCAGTCCATACACCACATGTCATCTTCCCCCTTGCTGGTACCCCCTTTCATGGTCTTGAACTCCATCATTCTTTCCATGTCCTTTTGGAGTGACATGACTTTTTTCTTCGACTCACCGTCACTACTACTGTCATCGTTGGCAGTGTCATCTTCGTCGGAAGAAGACTTGCTTCTTTTCTTCTTAGAGGTCTTCTGTTCGCTCTCCAAGTCCATCGCTCGGTTATAGGCATCTTCATATGAGGTGGGGGGCACTATCTTCATTTTCCTCCGTAGGTTCGATTTCAGGCCCTCCACGAACCATCTTTTCTTCAAACCATCCGCTGGCTGACTCCATTTTTCCTACTAACTCCTTCAGTCGGCGACTTTAGGCCCGCACAGTCTCCTTCTTGCCTTGTTTGGTACCGTATATCTCTGAAACAATTTCATTGTCATCCCTCAGGAGTCGAAACTCCTTCTGGAATTCTTTCTTGAGTTCGTCCCAAGTGGTCACCTTTGTTTGTCCACATCGGAGTACCAGTCGATGGCTACCCCTCTGAGTGTGGCGGGGAACTGTTTCATCCATTCTGTCTGGTCGGCGACTCCATTTGCCGACCAGATTGGCTCGCACGTATGACAATGCCGTACTGGATCTTCCTTCCCATCTCCATGGAATTTTGGTAGCTTCTCTTTGTTAGTCTCCATGTTTACTTTTCTAGGTGCCGACTGTGTTTGCAGCACCGGTTGTGTTACAGGCTGGGATGGTACTACCGGCGTCGGCACCCGGGAAATGTTTGGTACTGTACCACTTGATGTCCCCGAACTACTAGAACTGTCCAGGCCTGGTGGGCTACTGTGATCCTAGTGCCCCTCGGTCACTTCGATACTCGCGGCGGCAACGGTATCCTGAGCCTCCCTCCGTGGGGCTTCCTCTTCTTCCTTCCTTCGGGCTTCTCTTGCTTCCGTCCGTGGGGTTAAGGTTAAGGACCCGAACAAGCTCCTTGTTTCCTCTAGGCGGTCCTCGTCACTTCTCCCGACCTCCCGGTCAGATACATCCAGACTCTCGCCTTCACTTACTTCCTTCGGTAGTCCTTCGGCGTGTCTTCTGTATCTCTCCCTTCGCTCAGCTTGTTGTTGTGCGAGCACGGATTTTCTTGCGGCTTTTTCCTCCTCCAGTTCCTTCTTTCTATTTTTATTCAATTGATTGGGCATGAATTCTTTGCTCACTTCTCTACAGGGCAATAATTAACACATCAATTTATTTTTTTGCCTTCCCGAGTACGTCTAGGCAGCGGCGCCAAATGTTTACCTGTTGGGGTAACCTAGTTTACTGATGCATAGACGTTGTATGAAAATGCAAATACATAAGATAGATTAGAGAATACCATAATCTTTATTAATCATTCGTAACTTGAGTACATTTACAATAGTCACTCCCTTCTATTATATCCCCGAAGAGAAAGTACATTCCTTATATAAAATCCGAAGGGGTGTGACCAAACGTCACCACCGATTCCCAACCGCCATTCGGTAGTAACTAAGTACCGTCGGCTGCACATAATATAACTAACACAGCATAAAGTAAGTACTACGGCTAACACGCACAAAGGCCACAACTATTAATCAACAAATGCCTTAGTTGTATAACATTGATGATGAAAAGCAAATGAGATAACTCTATTTGTGAGATGAAACTAAAGTGGAAAAGCCAAAAATAATTGTCCAGTTAACTGTCAATCTATTGTTAATGCACACTTGGTGAGGGAGGAAAACAAACGTGAGTGATTTGTAATTGTACTGGGGGGGGTTGAATCAGTATTTTAAACTCTTAAATGTACGAAATCACATAAAAGAAGAAATAAAATAAACATCAAGACAAGAACACCAAATTTCACGTGGAAAACCCTTTCGGGTAAAAAACCATGGCAGATCAATAACTTTCATTTATGAAATGGGCACCAACCCAAATAACATAAGTGATCACCAACTCATAGAAGCATCAACCCTCTTCGAAGCACCAACGGCGATTCGTTGAAGCACCAACTTCAGTTGGAGCAACAACTCAATTGCAAAACTCAATAAATTTTTAAAACATGCACAACACAACAAACACCATGCAAGAATTACACAACACCCTTAATCTGAAATATACAGCAGCAGCACACCATTCTTCAAAACAAAAGGAATTCAACCTCAAAGTCAGCAACCCACGCGAATCTCTGCAAGTATCTAATGTTAGAATGTGAGGTTGATGTGATCTATGATGTGGTCATTGATGTCAACATATCTTTATTCCAGCCTTTAATGTATCGGTTGCTGTGGAACCCACTGGATTGGCGTATCAGTTGATGTGCACCGATAGTCTGTTTGCTTCGGTTAAGGTTGTCACCGACAGGTTTCGGTGAGTGTTCTTTGTTGGATGCAACATATGGTTGTTTGGATCGATCCTATTTGGATGCGTATCCTTTGTATTTTTCGGTCCCAGCTATGTGGATGTAACGTGCTGATCATATCTGTTGGAACCGAATGCTTTGGAGATGGTGTAACGTGTTGGCTTGAGCGAGGCATGTTGTAATGATCAAGGTGGTCCTTATTTCATTCCTTACCACCGTGGGAATGTATTGGTGCGACCTATTTCAAATTGTCTGGCCGACATGGGGGATTTCATGATGCTGTATATATAAGAGCGAGGAGTTTAGTTGTTGGAGATATCACAAGGATAAGTATCCGTGTGTGGATCAATATCCGTATCCAATAAGTGTCTCATGCATGGTGGTATGCGAAGCGATAGTGAATCTGTATTCCTGTGCAGCAGTGTGTTGATCTCGGTGGTGGATTCTATCTCTTTTCATATTCTCTAGCTGTGAGCCTTATTGTACTGGTAGTGAGCCTTTGTGTATCGGGAGTGAGCCTTTATGAATCTGGCAGTGAGCCTTTGTAAAAATCACCATACCGGTGTCACCTTAACATGTGTTTTACATTTCATGAGAATTAGCCTCTTCGTGGTTTTTCCCATCTTGGGTTTCCACGTAAAATCCTGGTGTTCAGTGTGTCGTTGTTCTTAATGCTTACATTTTATGTGGATATTTGGTGTGCTTAACCGACAAATCTAAAGTTGATAATACTGTTGATTAAGTGTTGACCGACAAAAGAAAAGTTTTATAAGTTGTGTGGGAATAGCTGATTCACCCCCCTCTCAGTTATTTGGCCTGTTCAACAATTGGTATTAGAGCTTGGTTCCTCGGTGAAGAAGTTTAACCGCTTGAGGCAGATCCAATGGTGCACAAATTGACTCTCCCTTTGTTTGATGGATCAGATTATAGTTCATCAAAAGATCAAATGAAAGGATACGTGGTATCGATTGGTTACAAGACTTGGAAGCATGTGGAGACCCAGTGTGTATTTTCTCAGAATGAGCTTACCACTTAGGATGAAATCGAGGCATATGAGGAAAATGAAAAGGCAAGGTATGCTATTACTAGTGTTTTATCAAAGACTGAATTAGCAATGGTTATTTCTTTGAAAACTACATATGAAGTTTGGGAAAAGTTGAAAGATATCTATGAGGGGAATGACAGAGTTAAGTTATGTAAGAAACTAATAGCTAAAAGGCATTATGAGAATTTGAGAATGGAAGACGGAGAAGATATTAAAAGCTATTTTCAGAGGGTTGAAAATGCAGTGAATGTAGTCAAGAATCAAGGAGGAACTATTACCGATGAAGACTTTGTGGAGAAGATCTTGATGACATTATCAGACAGCTACAGTGATAAGATCTCGACATTGAAGAGGTATATGATCCAAAGAAGTTTACCACAGTTGTTTGGTACCCTAACATCATTTGAGTTAAGTTTGGAAGAGACAAGAGCAAATCTGAAATGACATTCAAAGAAACAAAATCAGATGATGATTCAGATGGTGATGATGAGGAAGAATTTGAAGCAAACTTTGCAGAGAGATTGAAGAAAGGTACCAACAAGTATAAAGATATGTTACCTCTAAAATGTTTTAGATGTGGTAAAATTGGTCATGTGGCAACTAGGTGTCCAGAGAAAGGTCCAAGACAAAAGTTTAAGAAGGTCAATAAGAAATCTTACTATGTGAATGAAGATGCTAGTATCTTAGATGATGAATCAGAGACAGAAGATTGTTTGTTCTATGTTGAAGAGGATGAGAAATTAGAGATTGATATTACTAACATCTGTGGTGAAGTTGATAATGATGTTGAAACTGCTTTGTATGTTAGAAGAAAGAAAAATGAATGGTTGATTGATAGTGGTTGTTCTCATCATATGACTGGAGATAAAAGTAATTTGTATCACTTAGAAAGTATGATGGTGGTCCTGTTAGATTTGGTGATGACAAAGCAACTTACATTGTTGGTAAAGGCTCTATTACTTTTGATGGAAAGAATGATACTGACAATGTCTATTATGTGAAGAGTTTATATGAAATCAGGAAAAGATCAGGAGATCTGATTGCAATTGGGAAAAGAACAGGAAGGAATATGTTCTAGCTAGAAGGAGCATCAGAAGGATGTTGTTTACTATCTCAGGTCGATGACAATTGTCTTTGGCATTGGAGGATGTCATATAAACTTTGATAATCTGGTGAAAATAAGCTCATCTCGTGTGGTGAGAGATCTACCCAGACTGCGTAAACTAGAAAACATTATGTGCAAGGGTTGTCAAGAAGGGAAGAAGAGAAGAGAATCATTCAAGACAAAAGACTATTCATCTACCAGTGTACTGGAGATTGTGCACACTGATCTCTGTGGTCCTACTAGAACAAAGAGCTATCAATGTGAAAGGTACTTTATACTTTTTATTGATGACTATTCAAGGATGACATGGGTTTCTTTTTTTAGAAACAAATCTGAAGCATTTGAGAAGTTCAAGATATTTAAGGCTAGAGTTGAGATTGAGTGTGGTAGAAAGATTAAGTGTTTGGGATTTGACAAAGGAGGAGAGTTTACATCTGATGCTTTTGAAAGTTTTTGTGAAAAGCATGGTATTAAGAGATAGTTTTCAGCAGCTAGAACACCCTAGCAAAATGGTGTTGTGGAAAGAATAAATCAGACAATTCAGGAAGCAGCAACAACTATGTTGAAGGAGGCAAGCCTACCGGAAATCTATTGGAGAGAAGCAATACATACTTCTGTGTATACGCTTAACAGAGTTCTGTATCGGAGGAAATATGGAAAGACATCGTATGAATTATGGCATGGGAGAGCACCTACAGTTAATTACTTAAAAATATTTGGTAGCAAGTGCTACATTCGGAAAGATGAAGACAATTTTGGAAAATTTGATAGCAGAGCGGATGAAGGAATATTTCTGGGTTATTCTACAAGAAGCAAAACGTATCGGTGCTACAACAAGAGACTAAACAAAATTGTGGAGAGTGCGAATGTGAAGGTTAATGAAGAATTCCAGAAGGTCCTTGAGCGATACATTGAGTATGAATCTGATACATAGGACAAAAGAAAAGAAAGAAGAAGATGAAACTCAATTGACATCGACATCTACAACTAAGAAACCAAGGTATGTACAAAAGAATCAAATCATTGGAGATAAGAACAGAGGAGTTGTTACCAGAAGTAAAGCATCTCAAGATCATGCTTTGTTATGTTTATTGTTGAAGATTGAACCCAAGTCTGTAACAAAAGCTTGTAGTGATTAGTTGGATTAATGCAATGAAAGAAGAACTCAGTTAGATAGAAAAGAATTAGACCTGGGAATTGGTGCCCAGACTGACAGACAAAAATGTGATAGGCACAAAATGGGTTTATTGAAATAAACTAGATGAGAATGGCAAGGTTGTGAGGAACAAGGCGAGATTGGTATCCAAGGGTTAGTCAAAAATTGAAGGCATGGTTTTTGAGGAGACTTATGCCCCTGTTGCTCGGATGGAGGCTATTAGGATGTTCTTGGCATTTGCAGCGTTCAAAAGATTCAAGGTTTATTAGATGGATTTCAAGTTTGCGTTTCTAGATAGAGAACTGAAGGAAGAAGTGTACATTGAGCAACTGGAATGATTCAAATCAGAAATAGATCCAGATGCAATCTGTAGGTTGAGAAAGGCAATGTATGGTTTGAAGCAGGCACCTAGGGCCTGGTATGGAAAACTAGATAAATATCTAATCAGTCAAGGATTCAAGAAAGGTTGGGCCAATAACAATCTATGCTTCAAAATACTTTCAGCCAAAATTCTGATTGTTGTTGTGTATGTTGATGATACCATCTTTGGAGGTAAAGATGATGTATGCAAGAAGTTTGCTCAAGAAATGCAGAAGGAATTTGAAATTTCCATGATCGGTGAATTGAAATTTTTCCTTGGATTGCAAGTAAATCAGAATGACAAAGATATTTTCATTTCTCAATGAAGTATGTGAAGGAGTTACTAAAGAAATTTGGCTTAGAAGATTCAAAACCTATATGTACTCCCATTGTTACCGACTGTAAGTTAACTAAGGAGGATGATTCACCGAAAGCAGATGCAACTAAATACAAATCAATGATTGGAGGATTGTTATACTTGACCGCTACCAGACTAGATATCATGTATGTTGTATGTTTGGTAGCAAGATTTCAGAAAGAACCGAAAGAGTCACATGTTATGGCAGTAAAAAGGATTTTCCGATACTTGAAAGGACAAAAGATATGGGATTATGGTATCCAAGAGAATCAGATTTTTCACTGATAGCTTATGCAGATGCAAATTGGGCAGGTTGTGTAGAAAGCAAAAGTACTAGTGGCGGAGCAGTCTTTCTTGGCTCCCGGTTAGTTGCTTGATCGAGCAAGAAGCAAAGTTTTTGTAATGCTATCTACTATTGAATCAAAATATTTTGCAACATCCTCATGTTGTACTCATGTATTATGGATGAAATAGACCTTGAAGGATATAGGAGTTAATTCTGATGAACCAATTCCTATCATGTGTGATAATACCAGTGCTATAAGTATGTCAAAGAATCCAGTAATGCATTGCAGAACAAAACATATTGACATCAGATATCACTTTATCAGAGAGAAGGTTGAAGGTGCAGTAAAGCTTGAGTATGTGCTCACAAAGGATCATATAGTAGACATATTTACAAAACCTTTGTGCAAGGATACTTTTGAGTATCTCAGGGGAAGTTGGGTGTCTTGCCCCTTCCTTGTGATCACTAGATGCACCGGTGTGTGTGCATTGGTCCAATGCTTTGCATTTCTATCTTTCTGGATCAGTGCTTGATGACTTTCTCATAGGGGGAGCATAGTGTGTTAGCAAGGGGGAGTTTTTTGTGCCCTTTGTCATTGTTGTCAAAGGGGGAGAAAGTTGGAGAAAGGTTGAAGTTTGTTTTTGTGATTTGTTATTGATGAAATGTTGCCATCAAAGACAAAGGGGGAGATTGTTAGAATGTGAGGTTGATGTGATCTATGATGTTGTCATTGATGTCAACATATTCTTATTCCAACCTTTAATGTATCGGTTGTTGTGGAACCGACTGGATTGGCGTATTGGTTGTATATCAGTTGATGTACACCGATAGTCTGTTTGCTTCGGTAAAGGTTGTCACTGATAGGTTTCGGTGAGTGTTCTTCATTGGATGCAACATATGGTTGTTTGGATTGATCCTATTTGGATGTGTATCCTTTGTATTTTTTGGTCCTAGCTATGTGGATGTAACGTGCTGATCATATCCGTTGGAACCGAATGCTTTGGAGATGGTGTAATGTGTTGGCTTGAGTGAGGCTTGTTGTAATGATCAAGGTGTTCCTTATTTCATTCCTTACCACCGCGGGAATGTATTAGTGCGACCTATTTCAAATTGTCTGGCCGACTTGGTGTATTTCATGATGCTGTATATATAAGAGTGAGGAGTTCGGTTGTTGAAGATATATCAAGGATAAGTATCCGTGTGTGGATCAATATCTGTATCCAATAAGTGTCTCATGCGTGGTGGTATGCGAAGAAATAGTGAATCTGTATTCCTGTGCAACAACGTGTTGATCTCGGTGGTGGATTCTATCTCTTTTCATATTCTTTGGCTGTGAGCCTTATTGTACTGGCAGTGAGCCTCTGTGTATCGGTAGTGAGCCTCTGTGTATCTGGCAGTGAGCCTTTGTAAAAATCACCATACCGGTGTCACCTTAACAGGTGTTTTACATTTCATGAGAATTAGCTTCTCCGTGGTTTTTCCCATCTTGGGTTTCCACGTAAAATCTTGGTGTTCTGTGTGTCGGTGTTTCTGCGTTCTTAATGCTTACATTTTATTTGGATGTTTGATGTGCTTAAGCGACAAATCTAAAGTTGATAATACTGTTGATTAAGAGTTGACCGACAAAAGAAAAGTTTTATAAGTTGTGTGGGAATAACTGATTCACTCCCCTTCTCAGTTATTTGGCCTGTTCAACATCTAAACACCCATGAATAGAATTCTGAGAACCCACATAGTTGATTGCCATAAAGCAGATTCACGCCATTTTATATGTTCTTTTGCATCGACTACAAGTAAGATAGCCTCCTTATCATTCTTATTTGACTCCATAATACATTGACTCATCACATCTCAAAAATAGGCTGAAATATCTATATTAATCCCTTCAAAATTCAAACAACGAAATGGCTCTTTAATGCTGACGTTACATACTGTTGTTGTTAGGAATATCCCACCCTACTTACAATCAATTGAAGAATTTGTAGCCGCTAGGCACAAAGAAAGGATAAATAATAAATAAATGAATCAGTTTCTAAAAGAAAACAAGCATCCAAATTTGACACTGTCAGAACACTTGCAACTGCCAAGCACAGAGAGCCATCGCCCCAAAAAAGATTAATTGCATACTCATTCACTAACGAGGTCTGAAACTGAAACTCTATTCAGTTACTCCACAAACTGTTCTCTTAAATGCTCAATGCCCTTAGAAATTTCTAGTGCTGACCACTTTTGACATTGCAACAATAATATTGAAATGCTGACTAGCTTTGACATCAATGAAAAAATACTCAACAATCTCCCCCTGACTCTCTACCCCCCCTTACCCCCTCGTTGACATCAATGACTGAAATCAACCTGCATTACTGAAATGGGGCCGATAAAATATGACAATTAAAACTCCCCTTGAGTCCAAACAACAATTCAATGGAGTGGAATCACTCCCAACTTCTCTTTTTTGATATCATCAAGAATGTATAGATTGTTAGCAACCCTACTAGCATCAACAATATGTTTACCATATTTTCTAATTTCACAACAATCTGAATTAAAAACTAAATTATGATGTTGATTACACAATTGACTCACACTTAAAAGATTGTGTTTCACACTTTCATATAAAACATTCTCAACTTTTGTTTCACCATCATTCAAAACAAGTGTACCTGTACCTTTGATTTTTGCAAATGTATTACCACCAAATCTTACTTTAACCTCCATTAGGACTTTTGATAGTAAGAAACTTGTTCTTGTCTCTAGTCATATGCCTAGAACAACCATGTCAATATACCATTTGTCTTTTTCATTTTGTGCATGAAATGCTATTTGCACAATCAAGGATTCCACTAAAACTTCTTTCTCCTTCCTCCAAACCTTAGCAACCTAATTTGCTTTGTCCTCTTTTTCAAACTCCTCTTTTTCAAACTTCTTGTTTTGCTTAAAGAAATCTGCCATACCACTTCTACAAGGTTTTGCAGTGTGACCAAAGTTATTACATTTATAACACAACATTGTAGTTCCTCGAAGGAGCAAAAAAGTTCCTACTCATAAGTCAAATCATTTCTTGCAAACAATTTACAGTTGATTGCCTTGTGTCCAAAATAATTGCAAGGGAAACAATAACCATAAAATAAAGAATTCATGAACTTGTTCATACGTGCTTTGTCTTGAGATAAGAGACCTTATGAAAGCATCATTTTTGTAAAATTTTGATGGTGAATCCTTTGTGCTATCAATGTTGATCTTCTTTTGTCCTTCTTTTGTAGACATAGAACTTTGACCTTCTTCAAGACCAACTCCACCTTTATCAGTAGGCAAACTTTGTGAGCCAATGATCTTGTCCAAGGACATGAAATTTTTCTGATTTATCTTCTCCTGATTCCGCTATGTCAAAGATTTATCTAATTTTCTAAGTGAAACAATTTCAGCTTCAAGTCTTTCACAGTTTTCTCCCTCTTGAGCTTAAGCTGATTTCTAATTTCTTCTTCTATTTTCTTTGCTTCTTTAACCTGAACCTTCAAATCAACTATCAGTCTTTCTGCTTCTCCAAGAGCTTGAGATGTCTTGGTTTTTTCTTGATTCTGTTGATGTGAGTTTTGTACCACTACATAACATATAGGATTAAACACTTGATACAGGATATCAAACACTCAACCCTCTCTTGAAAAGTATATACTCACGAAGGACATGAGGAAATACTCCAAGGTTCCTTACACCTGTGGATCCTAACTCAGTTATAATGATGTGATTTGCTGGTAATCACGTCGGCAGGCTTACGTTGTTCCTTCAAGGATATTGGATTCTGGCTATGATGGTGATGGGACTTAGCTTTTCAATGTATATTCACTTGACTCCTCCTCCTTAATTTATATCACTTTCAACTTCACTCATCAAACTCTCACTACTAAGCTACTCACTGCCTTACTACTATTCCTAAGGATGAAGAAGTTAGCAAATGGACGGGGATCAAACCTAATGAAAGCTTACCAGTGGTGCTACCTTCATAGATGCAATGATTCAAAGGGGACGAGACTAGAGTACCACACAAGGCTTCCTAACAAGCCGCTAGGATGCTAGTGGCCTAGTATAGAGATCCCTATCAAACACTTGCTAACATCACCATGCAACTAACCATTTACTCTACTCTTACTTAAACACTTTCTTGAAATGAAATCTATTCTAAATCAACTCAATGAAATCTAACTCTAACAATTGGA
>MU224451.1:1397601-1422891 GCA_018584345.1 Thuja plicata
AGATTATCGTGTCTTTAAGGTTAATTTATTAAATGATGCATGAAACAAGTTTTAAATCCTTAAAAATCTTTCAATTTGTTGGGTTTTTCAATTTGCTAGTCTTTGTCGATTTTTTGCTGAGTCTAGGCGCCGCGTACGAGTCTGAATAAAAAATCGGCGATGAAGACTTGGAATGGGTTCATCAGGTGGATCGAGAGGCAGAGGTAGTAGCGATGGCAGAGGAGGAGGTTAGAGCACGAGGAGATCCATTGGAGGACTCCGAGGATGATGTGGATGTCACCGAGGCTGAGCCTGAGACAAACATATATCATGGCTGTAGAGTCATTCAGGTGCTATCTTAGGCATACACGTAGGAGGGTTGCGGGGTTGAGTGGTCACTGATATAGGCTCCTCTGAGCCTTAGCCTTCTAGGCTCTAGCTTTTATTTTGATATATGTTTTGAACTTTCGATTCCATGGATTTCATATTCCATGAATCTTGTAGACATTTGACACTTTATATTTCTAATGTGTTATTTAGCTTAACTTATTTCCTTCATGTAAGGCCTAAAATTTGCATTTATACTTCATGTGATCAATGTAAACTTGTGTATGTGTTAAACGTAACTTTTGTTTGATGAGATTATCGTGTCTTTAAGGTTAATTTATTAAATGATGCATGAAACAAGTTTTAAATCCTTAAAAATCTTTCAATTTGTTGGGTTTTTCAATTTGCTAGTCTTTGTCGATTTTTTGCTGAGTCTAGGTGCCGCGTATGAGTTTGAATAAAAAATCGGCTTGCCGAGTTTGAGCCAAGTTGAGGTCTTGTAACACTAGTTAAAACATCAAAATTTCTCACTGAGTGGGATTGCCACTTGAAAGTTCCAACAATGAGAAAAAAAGACAAGTTAGGAATCATTTTGAGGTGGCAATGCCACATGAAAACTCTTCTTAGTCGACAACTTCAATTTTCAATGCTAAGTCAAGTATTTTAAAGAAAAAAATTAGTAAATCATAGCCATACTGCCATACTTTATCTCCATTGGCCTATGTTAAGGAGACAATATGATTGAAGCAAAAAAGAATCTATTTGAGTGATTTATTTTCTCTTTACTATATGGATAGAGAGAGGGTTTCTTTAAAGCGGGGATTTATTTATGTTATTTTATTATTATTTGATTCCTAAAGTCTTCCTTTGATGAGCTTATAAATAAGTGCCTTAGGAGCACATCTAAGTTACCGATCCTAGTATTGGGTTGGGTTTGGGTTCGCTGATATAATAAAGTAAAGTTGATTAAAATGTATTAAAATGGGATCCTAGCCTAGAGATATAAATTAAAATCCAAATCCAAATCATTTATTGGAGGAAATGGTCGACAAGATCCAACTTAAATCCTAAGAGCTGGATGTTATGTGTGATTATTTCCCATTTTTTATTTGAAATGATTATGATCAGAAATGATGCAAAATTGACAATATTCAGCATAAACAAACAAATGTAGAATTAGAAGCAAACATAGAAGTACAAATCTGGAAATGAGATGCAGAGAGGAACCTGTTGCTAAAATCTGGAGTTGAAAGTGTTGGATTATGGAGATAGGCGCCCTTGTCTTGTAGGTGTTTGTAAGAACCCCTTGTGGTTCTAACTCTGAAAAAACATTGGAATGTTACAATTTTAGATGTTTGACATTTTATCAAACACTTTGCAGGCAAGCTCTGATACCACTGTAAGAACCCTTGCTGGTTCTAACTTTGACAAACACCAAATTGTTTTATTTTTCAAATGTTTGACATTTTATCAAACACTCTGCAGGCAAGCTCTGATACTACTGTAAGAACCCTCTCCAAGTGAATTCTTGTAAATACAGATTTTCTGCCTTGTTTGTGTTTGTTTTGATGAATGCATGTGGTATATTTGCAATGTTTGATATGACAATATAATGCAGCGAAATAGAAGATATTGCAATAATAATTTTCCAACTCAAATCTGAAATTGCATTGAAAATATACAGCTGAAAATTTCATATTTTTATACCAGCTTGAATACTCAGATTTTTCACAAAATAATGACAATCTAGTTCATTAAATAACCCCTATTATCTAAAACAACAATACCCAGAAAATCTAGGGGTTACAATTAATGAACTCACAGGTAATACATGCCTGGGAACCCTCTGAAAGGATGAATTACAATAGCAGATGAATTCTTCAACAACAAATGCTTTTAATCTGATTTATAATTGCAACAATAATATATTTAGGATCCACAGCTGATAAACCTTCAAACACGTGGTCAAACCCTCATTCAAAATCTTCAAAACTTCACCAATTAAGCTCAAACATGGCTTCTATATAAAGCCATCACTAGATTGCACAATTAGTTGGATGTTTCACCAATTCAAAGTGCTGAAGCCTATGAAGAATTCACAATTCCGCCACGCTGAAATTCTTCAAACCCTTGCTTCTTCATTGCACCCAAATCAACAAAAACAAATGCACAATAGAATGAATTGCTTTTTTTGCACAAGCATTGCTTTTATAATAATAAAAGATATCTTCTTCAAGACACCAAAGGCAAATAGCTTCTCTCACACACTTTTCACCAAAGAGCCTTCATCAATACACTTTTCAATTAGAAACCTTCATTTAATAACTTTGAATTATTAATAAATAACTCTAAAGCTAAAAGCTTCATGAAGACACGTTTCACTTAAAAGGCTTCTTCAACACACCTTTCACTTAAAAGCATTGCTTTTAAGACTTAGAATTATATTCAATGTGAATTAATGATTAATACCGCCACTAGGCGCCCAAAATCAATTTATAACAAACTCAATATATACCACTGAAAGTGCCAATATCATCACTGACTGAATATAGCGCCTAGGTGCCTGCCAGAA
Organism: Thuja plicata; assembly: GCA_018584345.1. Taxonomy (NCBI): domain Eukaryota; kingdom Viridiplantae; phylum Streptophyta; class Pinopsida; order Cupressales; family Cupressaceae; genus Thuja; species Thuja plicata. The sequence continues at coordinate 1,400,480 of MU224451.1, forward strand.
ATGGAAACTACCATCATTGACTTACTAAAAATAGTAAGTCGACTAACTAAGACACCCTCAAATCAAGGCGTGAGCTCACGAAGCTTGCGATGATGAGCTAACCTTTGCATATTCCTGGAACCTGCTAAATTGGGGACATTACAGTCCTCCCTCCTCGAGATTGCTTGTCCTCAAGCAATTGTTAAACAAGGCATATATCAATCCACTTGGATCCCAAGGATAAGTATGTATAATGTCTCAGGCATCACTTGCAAACTCCTGTGATGACAACTCCATCCATGGAGTTGTCCTGATCACACTGTCACCATGCCAACCAAAGTGACCCACACAATCAACAATGCTAATCCTGCCTCCCCCTGGATCCCGGTAGAGACGAAACTCATATCCATCCATAACAAGGAGAATGGATATCCGATACCATCTGATAGACCAGAACTTCCTGCACACCCTACTAATCTGCTCTGTGTATGAAGTCCATCTGTGCAACAGGGACAAGTACTCCCCAAAACAGCTGTACCATAACCCAGATATCCATCCTCTGCAAAACCATCATGGATATGCTGACCCTGCAAGTAGCCTCCTACTAACTTGTAGTAACCAACCCCATCAACTGCAGATGGAGAAAACCCATCCCATAAAGGATGGTATAAACCTGGAGCCAACCCACACTGACGTGCAACCAAATCCTCAACCTGTGGGTCAAAAGAGAAATGATGAGCGCTCCTCACTATGTAATTACAGTAAAATGCTCCAATTTGTGTGGGATGCTCATAAATATCAATCCGAGAATCAAGAGATGGCTCCAATCTCTGACTCTGAATAACTGGTTGGGCAGGATCCTGGGTAACCCTCTCCGCAAACCCAACCACAAAATCACTGTGAGGAAGCATTGTAGTCAAAGTATCTACAATCTTTCCCACTAAAACCCGAATGCCGCGAGAACCTCGGATGAGAGTACCCTCAGAGGCCCTAAAAGATCCCTCCCGCGATTCCAGACTCTCAAGTAGGTACTCCATAAATGACTTCATGCAGTAGAAATCATATGAAGAAGCATCAACCTGCTCCCCTGCAATCCACAACTAATCCCTCTGAAACTGTGGCACTACCAACTACCTATCGCTACCAGCTGTATGAGATGGAGTAATATATTTCCTTCCAACAGAAGGAAACAAATCACCGTGAGAGCTCGTCTGCAAATCAGATGATACCCAGCCCATGTCCTGTGAATTAGAGGGAGTAGTGTCATGAACTGGCACACAACTCTCTGATGAATCCACTACTGCTACCTCGAGTCTCTCAACGACCTATTTTGTATCATCCGTCATCGTGCTAACTACTGGAGGACCTGGTACCACAAAAGCTCACTGCAATCCTCCATTGTTGCACTCACCGCCTATGTATCTACTGCACCTGCACCAAGGATGGATGTAACTGTGTCCCCAACACACCCATCACTGCCATTCATGGAAGCCGACTCACCACCAACCACCACTATATCTAGCTGAACTGGATCTGTGGTTGGCGTAGACTGAACTCGCTCCAACTCCGCAGTCACCTTCCCCAACTGCATCCACGACTCTTGAAGAGCCAACTGGGTGTTCTCTAACACCCTAGAAGTTGCCTGAAGCTCATGGGTGAGCTCAACTACCTCCTCTTTCCCTAACAATGCCTCGTAACAGGTGCTCCCCCACTCAAGTAGGTGTTCCGTGTCAGCTTACAACTGTACTAACTCTACCTCAAAATTCTGATAGCCTCTCGAAGCGAATGAATCTTTGCTAGGGAAAGATAGCTGCCACCGTACTCATCTGACGTAGGAGCATCCCAACCGTAAATAGCCAACAACTGTTGGATAGCATCATAATGCTCAAGAGCCGAAGAAATATCTCTATCGCTCACCCTCAACTATCTGGACACAAGATGCCTTTGCATGCCCTGGCTCCCCTGTACACTCTCTGTCTCACTAATCGCACTATGGTAGGAAATTGTATCTATCAGACTCACCTCATGATCACTCTCCTCATGTGCGCTAACAACCTTGCACATGTCCACCAACGAAGTACTGCCACTGGGTACCTCTACAAATACCTCCTCTGAAGAAATGGAATCCACTGCTGTATCAAACTCCTTGCACACATCTGCTTCCTCATCCTCATCCGTGAGTCCCTGTAAAATAGGATCCTGGGACCCATCACTATCAGATGACAACTCTGAGTCAACACTCAATGTATGGAATGATAAACTAGACTCACTTTAACACACATCATCCTCATACCAAACAACAGAGGCATACATAACGCTAGTATTAACATCGTCTAACTAAGATCCCTCTGCTATCTCCTGCTGCATACATGACTCAATGTCATCATGTGAATCAACAACATTGGGACATGAATCTACATCACCCGACTCCTCCGTAACACTCGAATCACGAGTGTCATCACTGGGTAGCTCCATGCTCACATCCTATATACAGGAGAAGACTGTTGTCTCTTGCACTGACCCAACACTACGATTGCTGCTATAGAAATCAGAGCTGTCATAACTCATATCCTCCTTGCAGTCCTCAAAGAAAACACCATCATCTTCCGCATTCACACTATCCACAACATCATCAACAGGTTCACATAAGGGACTGCTGTCCTGAAAATCAAACCCTGTAACACTAGTACTACTACCAACTGATGTAAAGCTGCCATCAATGGTAGTGAACATGTCATCAACCTGTTCCGTGACACTAACTCTGATATGCTCAAGATGTTGAGACTCAGTGCCACTGTCCGCCAACAAGTCAATCACATCCACATGTCCTTGTAAAGAGTCTCCAACATCATGTGTGCAAATAGGACCAGTGGCTGACCCACTAAGTACAGGATCATCTCCACAATGATCAGTAGCTGCTGAAAATTCATCATGAAGATTTCTGGATGCCTCACTTGTAAGGATCTCACGTCTCTCCTCCAGTCTTTTGTGAAGAGGACTTATTGAAAAACGAAACCAAAAATTTTGTTGCCTTATCAACAATTGCCAGATCTGAGAGTTTCACATTTAGCCTTTCCTGAGTTTGCCTTAGTTTCTCCATTTCTTTCATCATGACATTTGTTTTCTTTCTGAGATAAGTCATACTATTTTCCTAGTTTTCCCGTTTTCTTGGTTTCCTGTATTTGTCCATGATTGTAACAACTGCAAGAGTGCTGGTCACTCAAGACAAACAAGTGAGTTCAATGATTTCCACCCCAACAGGATGACAGGAAACCACTCTGATACCACTGTATGAACCCTTGTTGGTTCTAACTTTGATAAACACTAAATTGCTTTACTTTTCAAATGTTTGACATTTTATCGAACATTTTGCAGGCAAGCTCTGGTACCACTGTAAGAACCGCCTGTGGTTCTAACTTTGAAAAAACACTGGAATGTTACAATTTTAGATTTTTGACATTTTATCAAACACTTTGTAGGCAAGCTCTGATACGACTGTAAGAACCCTTGCTGGTTCTAACTTTAACAAACACCAAATTGCTCTATTTTTCAAATGTTTGACATTTTATCAAACACTTTGTAGGCAAGCTCTGATACCACTGTAAGAACCCTCTCCAAGTAGATTCTTGTAAGTACAAATTTTCTGCCTTGTTTGTGTTTGTTTTGATGAAGGCAAATAGCTTCTCTCACACACTTTTCACTAAAGAGCCTTCATCAATACACTTTTCAATTAGAAACCTTCATTTAATAACTTTGAATTAATAATAAATAACTCCAAAGCTAAAAGCTTCATGAGGACACTTTTCACTTAAAAGGCTTCTTCAACACTCCTTTCACTTAAAAGCACTTAGGATTATATTCCATGTGAATTAATGATTAATACCCCCACTAGGCGCCCAAAAGCAATTTATAACTTAAACTCAATATATACCACTGAAAGTGCCATTATCATCACCAACTGAATATAGCGCCTAGGTGCCTGCCAGAAATGGAAACCGCCATCACTGACTTACTACAAATAGTAAGTCGACTAACTAAGACCCTCAAATCAAGGCGTTAGCTCACGAAGCTCGCGATGATGAGCTAACCTCTGCATATTCCCGGAACCTGCTAAATTGGGGACATTACAGTGTCTTCATCAGTTGAGGCTTCCGATGTTGGTTCAGGATGCCCTGTAGGTCTCTCTCTCCAAAATTCAGCCAAAAAGCTTCGAACTATGAAGCTAACCGGATTAGTCTCAGGGTTTTCACCCTTTCAAAGTCTGAAATTGTGTCAATCTGCTCTGCACAAATCCGCAACTTTCTATTGTTGGATGTATAACTTGCACACAGAGGGAAAATGTTGTGTTATGTAGGGGCTTGCCTAAGTCAAGCTCCTCATTGATGATTCTACCTCCACTACAACTATGATGATGAAAAATACAGCTTACCCTTGGCAGGGCAGAGGCTAAATCTAAGTTTAAAATGCAAAAAAAGGCATGGGGTCAGCTCTCCTTGTTTCCCAAAAGTTGCCCCCCTTGGAGGTAAACGTTCATATAAAAGTAGATAGTGAATCCCATTCAAATACAAATCAAATCAATTCAAAGCAAAAATCAGATCAGAAAATGTAAAAACCAAATCAGAGCAAGTCAGCAAAAATCATAGGCAAACCCTACGACATAAACTTTCAAGTAAAATCTCTAAGTGATCTGCAGTGAATTCATCTCAAGCAAATTCCATTACCATAAGGAAAAATCAGAGGACAAAAGTGAAATTCATGAGCAGAACAGATGTGAATTACATCAGCAGCAAGGGTGAACTTTGAAACAAAAGGTTAAAATACAAGAGAAGACCTGAAGAATTCAACCTTCAAGGGCAAATTTAAGAAGTGAACAAGACAAATTCCCCAACCTAAAACTCAAATTACAATCAAGCTTGAAAGAAATGCGAAAATCAGAGATAAATCAGAATTCCTAAAAAAAATCAATTTTTGCAAGAAAGACAAAACAATGTCATTGAGGAGGGTTTATACAATGAGTCTTGAATCACGTATTTCATTTATGCATTTAGGATCTTATATAAAATCATGATTTAAGTTATCTCCTCTTTGCAGATGTGATTACAGGTGATCATTCATGGTGGTGAACAAAGGAAGATAAGGCAAACTCAAGGGAGGAAAAGGAGATGAGCGACTCAAGGAATCCAATATCAAGACACTTTAAGATGGAGAAGGTGGTGTTTCGAGATAAGTTTGAGATCAAGGCGACATTAAGGCATAATCATGATGATGAAGGAAAAGGACAAGGCAAGACTCTACACTTTGAGAAGGAACTTAGGGATCATACAAGGAACAATATAACTCTAGAATGAATAAGACTATCGTAATGTTGGATTTCCTTGGGAAATCCAAGATCGACGTGAAGGTCCCAACAACATGAAGGTCCACAAACTCAAGACATTAAGGAGGATCAAGGCAAGATATCAAGACACGAACAATTTCAAAAACAATTCAAGGAGAAGATTTTCAAAATGACGAAGGATGAACATTTATGAAGATGAAGCAATTTGGGAATATGGGCCATCACCATCAATCAAAGGCTCGAAAATGTTGAGTATTAAGAGATATTACTAAAGATGCTGAGACTTCTTTATGATGATGAAGAAATGGAGTTGAAACAAAGATACAAGGTATGCATGCTGAGGTGACACCTATTCATCTTCATCCAATCAAGTTACTCCAAGTTGACATGTCCAAGCTCATCAAATTTAGCTCATTTACAAGTGTACATGTGAAAGGCATTTAATGAATTACCACAATGAATTTTCTTATTAGTTAATCCTTGAAAGGATATGTATTTCAAAGCAATGTAATCATCTCATTGGATGACATTTAATATTTGTAAGCAGTGGTTGTAACTAACCCTAATTAGGGTTTTTCTAAATTATCTTGGCCGTTGATTTCAAATCAATCTGGGCCTTTCATTGTAATTAAGAGGTCTATAAAAGACTTGGCCTTCTCATTTGCAAGGAGTTAGTCATTAGAGTAGAAGCAGCATTAGGAGGAGTTCAAAGATTGTTGCCTAACTATGTTTGAATTCAATATACGACTTACGTTGAAGATATGGTTAACTTTTATGTGTTGTTTCAACATGTTGCATAGTTTCTACTTCTCCAAGTTTTGGTTAAAGTTCATTGATTGAAATGGAGAAATATGAAGATGCATGATTAATTGCGTGTTCATGCCATTTGTTGTTTGTTGGTTGCAAACTACAGTTTATGGTTAGTCTAAACCCTACTTAAGCATTAAGTTCGATTGTGGATGTTCATTTGGATTGCACCAGTATTGGGTATTTGGATGGACAATTACAATATGAAAATTTTTCGTTTCCTTTGGAGATTTCATCATTGTTGTGTAGTTGTTTCATTTGGCGAAACAAAGCTTGGTTAATGAATTCACTTATCTTAGCATCATCCATTGATATAATTGACCTCAAGTGTTAGATAAGATTTTCTAAACCCTTTCCCTTTTTTTAATCTTTATTTGAAGTCCAAGCCAGTTCAAGAATTCAAGTTCCAGCCACTTTGAGGGAAAAAAATTGATTAAGTCTAGTAACATTTATGAGTCCTCTCGTGATTACATCATATAAACTGAGTTATACCCAACAAAAGTCACTAGTACGCATTGTAAACCTTGGGGTTGCTTCATTTGATCACACATTTGTTACATTGTTTAGCATTTGAAGTTTCCTTGTTCAAGAGAGGGGTTAAGATACTTGGTATTTTATTTTGCATGTTGGAGTGGTCACAAAACTCACATCAACAAATTTGGTGCTAGGAGGGCATGAGGGTGCAAACATCCACATTCGACATAATTGTTTCATTTTTCCTAGAAAAGTTCAAGATCATGCCTCAACAAGAACATTGTGAATTTGCAAAAGAAAGGAGGATGTTCGTTGCTGGAACCAATATGAGCTTTCAAGTGTTGAATTTGAGATATGTTAGATCTCTTTTATGTTGAACAAATCCCAAAAAAGTAAAAACTTTGAAAAAATCCCCAAAAAATGAAAAATAGAAAAGTTCAAAAAGAAAAGATTTCTCAATGAATGGGTGACCATTTCATGGTTTGTGTTGTCAAGATGATCATCAAGTTGATATTCATTAGCTTTGGTCAGCTTTGTATGCATAATTACATCCACAAAGTATGTCCGAATTTGCATCTTCAGGAAAATGCAAGATTCATGAGACAACCGAGCCTGGTGAGCTGATTTGTTTAAAATTTTTGTCCAGAATAGTGTGTGCATTACAAGGAATGATCTTTTGGGATATTCCTAAACAAGTACTTGTTTGTGTAGCCTAATGATTTCAGTATTCCAAAAGTTAGAACTAAGGCTTTCACAAGTTTCAAAAGGAGGATTGAGGAGTAACTTAATGTTAGTGGTCGATTATACCTAGAAGAGATATTATTGTCTTGTTGGTGTAGGATCCATAATAGAGTCCATTCAAAGTTTACATGTTCATTATGTGAAGAAGTTGTCAATTAAATCAAGTACCAATTTGGATTATCAGAGTCATCCGAGGAATGCATTATAGATGAAATATGGAGTACCTCAAGCAAATGAGTTTAGCATCAAAATCATCCGATAGTGAAGGAGATAAGGTACAAGAAGGTAGCATGATTGAGCCTAGTGATCAAACTATTCAAGTAGAAGATGATAAAATTTAAGTGTTGCACCAAAAGAAAAATGCATAGAGATGGAGGTCAAGCAAATAGTAGAAGATGTTCAAGGTAGTGGAATCATGACAAGTAAAGATCAAAGTTTGGAAGTACTAGGAAATGAAGAACTACAAGTTGTGGCCATGAAGGAAGACCATCGAGGATTTGACTTAGCACAAGAAAGAAGTGACACAAAGGATTATCAAAATTCATCAAATGAGGAAGAAGGATGTAATTCAAGACCATTACAAGAAGGAGAAAGCAAATTTAACGCATTTCAAGAAAAGGAAATCCTTGATGAATGTTCATCTATGCCACATAAGGAGAATCCAGACAAAGACAAAGAGTTACAAGTTGTCCCAAGTGGAGAATCAATTGGCAATCCAATGTTAGATGATTGAAGGGAATTTTCATGTTATGTTGATTGACTACATTCCATCTGCTCAAATGATCCAAATCCATGCATAATTCATGAGGACACTGATCCATATGCGGTTAAGGAATATGAAATATGAACTAATTATGAAGTGAGCATACAAGTAAATTGGATAAACAATGAGCAAGGTGTCACGATGAAGGCTAAGATCAAAGGACAATTCAAACTGGCGCTACATTTGGATATTGTAATTGAAGAAAAACTCGAGGGAGTATTTGAAGGTCAACTTATCAAGGAGTCCTTAGTTTTGAAAGATATGCTTATGAAGATACACAAAGATGCGTGGTTTATGCAACATGAAGAAATATTCCATGAGCTTGAATTCAAGATTGAGCTTGCATTTCTCACTCACGAATATGATGTAGATGCAAGAGGAATGATACATCATCAACTTCGACCTCTTGAAGCTGTGGATGATGAACAAGAATTTCCATTCGAGGCTGAGGCATGCCAGGTTGTTTCTTTCCTTGCTTTTGGTTTTGAAGGTTATCAATTTGATTATGGAAATTTAAGAAAAACAACTTGTGTATGAATTTATCATGGACCTAATGAATTGCCTCAATTGTTGATTTTGCATGATGTATTTCTTTAATATGAATACAAGGTGGTAAAATGTTTCTTAGAATACAAGGATAAATTTGCAAGACTTCGAACCATAACAAGTGCCTTGCCATTGTTGAACATTTTGAGAAATCATGTTAGGTCATGTATATATTTGGGTCTTTCGAGTTTTGTTCACCATAATGTTTTTTATATAGTTAGAGGTCCGTCTTGAGCCACTTGGCTCAAGAAGTTTTAGTTTGCTTTGGGTTTCCCTATAGGCATTTGATTCTAATCATTGGTTTGTTTTAGTTTAGTTTTCCCTTCTTTCCTTAGTTTTGTTTGCTTTAGTAGTGTTGTTGCTTTGTTAGTTTTAGTTTCCTTTGTGGGATCCAAGTTTGTGAGAAAGTTGACATTGTCTCGGCATACATGGGCAGGGTTCCAATTCTATGTTCAAGTTTATTTCTTGGATAACTATTCATGAAGTTCTTTAGAATCTGAGGTTGTTCTTCTCTAACTTTATCATTCAGTTAGGATTTGTGCTTGACTTGGAAGGGAATAATCTAGTGTCTTGACACCAAATCTTTTGATTACTATATTTTAAACACAATTAATTGCTCGAAGACATCGAGGTTTCTTAGAAGTCGTGGCTTGTGAAAAATCTTAACTCTTACTTCAGCGCCACTGTAATTTTCAAATCCTCTATGAGCTTCACTGCTTATGAGAAAAAATTAAAGAGTGAAAAAAGAAAAGCAGTATCAAAAAGAGAAAAACGAAAAAAGTGAAATGAACGGAAATATCAAAGTATTTGGCTTTGGGAATTTCTGAATATCTCTACCAAGGCTATAGAGTTCTGGCTGGTAGTAGAGAAATGTCCATGGGAATCGTAGCAATAACCTTGTCGGGCTATGGACGCCTGATTGACAGGGAAATATCCAAAATGCCTATGAAGTAGGGCAAATCACGTAGCTTATCACAATGGATTCTAGGAGTTTCAATGGTCTTGTTAGATGGAATGAATGTACTTGCGCACACTTGGGTAATTAAAGATGCAGTGTTTTGATTCAATTTATGATTTTTCTTCCCTTTCGAGTATGTTTCCTAGTCAATTGATAGGTTGGAAAGAATTCTTTGGAGGTTTTGAGTGGAATGAATTTTTATCTTTAAAATGATCAAGAACATTTTTTTGAATTGGCGCTAGTGTTGTGTTCTAAACACACGCCCCACTGCAAATGGGTACCCCCTCTTTTTTCTCCCGCTTAGTGGCTTAGTATGTCGTAGGTGTGTTGAACAACCCCGAATAACTAAGAGGGGAGTGAATTAGTTATCCCAAGATATTTTTAAACTTTAATTGATTCAATGGCAATGTAAATCCAATCAGATAATGAAACAAAAATAATCATGAAAGCACATAATCAACACCATACACAATAAACGCCAGATTTACGTGGAAAACCCAAGATTGGAGAAACCATAGAAAAGCTAATTCTCATGTATATAAACACCGGTTAAGGTGATTTTTACAAAGGCTCACTGTCGATTTGCTCATTGCAGGTAAGGCTTACTGTCAGTTGGGCTAACTGCTCTAAATACATAAAGCAGCTATCACAACTTATACAAAAGATAATCTTACAATCAGAACATGAACTAAGGAATTTGTATCTTCTTATTCATGGATTCAGTTTCGGTTAATAGCACTGTTACTGTCTGCAGCAGATCCGAATGAGAATCGACTGCAGAAAACCTTCTTCTGCTTCTTTGCCCAAATTCTGTATTATATCTTCTTTCACTAATTATCACTTTCGCATTATTTCTCAAGTCATATTCGCATCCTCCACATCCTTATTATCCTCATCATCACACAAAACCAAAATGATGTTCTAAATATATACTCGTAGAAATGATATAACTCCATAATGAGTCGACCGACCAAAACATGTTGGCTTGAATAGAAAAATTGAAATATTCATTAATGCACAACATGTTATCATTAGACCCAAAAGATAGGTTGCACATAGGATCTTCTTTCCACGTTACCACGGGACCCATAGATAGGTCATACATAGGATAAGCATGTTACAAAAAAAAAATTACCGAAAGATATAGAATTTCAATGCCAATGGGAACGCCACAACTAGGACCATGTCTGGTTATCATCATATTCACAACCAACCGAGGAACACACCAAAATTTTTGTTACATGCTGTATGAATGTCCGAATAGCAGAAATACCCGGAGAAAGCTTTGGAAACCAGCAGCTAATAAAAGATTTTTAGTATATAATATTCTATTGAACAAATTTAATGCAGATTCATCTTCTTCTTTCCTTATGCCAAACAAGGCTTGAATTAAAATTGTGAGGTCAACATCCCTTGAAACATATTCATTTTGAGAATCAGTTCTATCCTTTACACCAAATTGATCTAGGAATAATATCTTAAAATCCTGAAATGTATTGTGAAGGCAAACTATCAAACCATTGCTTGGCATCATCTCTTAAAGACATCACAAAGAGCTTCATAACCACATCTTCCTCATAAACCCGAGACTGATAAATGAATTCTGAAAATGCCTGCACATGCCTAGATGTTCATTGATACCTCGGTACACACTCCCTTAAGTCATAAGGAACATGATTTGGATAATCTGGAATGTCACTGAAATCTAGTGGCTCATATGTTTTTATTCGTGTTTGTGTTTGACATTTCTTTTGTGAGTAATGTACTTCTGAAGATGGGACTTCATATGGATATGTATGATGATACATACTGAATGTTTGAAATTGTTGCAACCACTTCTTTTCATTGAGTTCTTTTTAATAGAGTCACCACCTCTTTTACAGAGGAATAAAATTTCTTTTTTCTTCTAGGTTTTTTTCCCTCAGTGGAGTCACTTCTCAATGCAACAAACTCAAAGTTTTCTAATTTGCCCAATGATAACCAGAAATTTTGTAAATCCCTCCCCAGCGGAGTCGCCAATCTGTTGGTTGTGTGACTCAGATGGGACAATCTCCAGCCTGATTTGACTTGATATACCAAAGATTTTGGAAATATTTCTTTGTTCAACTCCCCAACGGAGTCACCATTTTGTTGGTTCCCAAAACTGCAAATTGCCAAACCCTAAAGGCATGCCAAATCTTATACTCAGGTTCAACAATGAATTTTGGCCAATGAACGGGAATGATTAATGATCCAATTCCCTTGCACTTCTAGCTCTGCCACACCAACGCGGGTGCACCTAGTTGCTTAATGTTTCATATTTTCTTTTGATCAATTAACAATCTAAGGGAAGATTCAAATTGTATTACTTTTTGTTTGATCACTTCAACTTGGCATATGAATTGAAATTGATCTATACTTCTACTTTACTCCTACGCTTAATTTTTTTATCTCCCACTTTTAATTTCTCTATCTCCTATTTCTCCTAATGTGATTTGATTATGTTATGAATGAATTTATATGAAATAGACCAGTGCCTTCTTCTCTCTTGGGTCATAGGGTCACCTCCTTCCAAACCCTATGTATAACTCTGTGAGACAATTTTTAAACTCACCACTTGGATGAATCTGTCAGCTGATCTAACCCTCCATACTATTTAACTATTGTTTGCCACAATAATTAGTCCAATTGAATTTAACTTTTACTTGAAAAGACCAATCAGACAAGAAACATAAGGATATGGAAGTTGCAAATGTATCTTGTTTATCAAACCACCATGACAAGAGAACTAATTTTGAACAAAGATTCTTCCACAACTCAATTGAAAAGAAAGGTACTGAAGTCTTTTATTTATTGATGATGAAATATATTACAATGTGATTGTTGTTCATGTCTCTCTACATTTTACACCACATATATACGTGGTTGAAAATTTTTCATATCCCTTTGGGGTGAAAAGACACCCCTCTTTATTAAAATTAAAAAACTCTTCTAAAAAAAACTAATTGACAAATTAGTTGATAACTAACTATCTTTCGGATTTCGGCGTGGTCGACAGCCCAAAACACCTTGTACAGACCTAAGATTTTAATTGGAGCTTGAAAATTGGATTTTCTGAAATGGGTCTTTCTTAGATTTTCATTTTTTTGCTCGTTTTCATTCTCTGTCGACATCATCTTTTCAACAGGTCGAAATTTCAGCATCTCTGCAATTGACATCCTCCCTCTCTCAAGTGTACATTACTTTCCCATTTATTCGCTAAGTATTCAAGTCAATCCTCATTCATCACATAAAATCTTATTAGTATTAAGGAAGAATCATAAGTAATTTAGGTACCTCTACAAAGTGACCATTGACATATTAGGGTGCTTGAAATTGTTTGGAAATTTCAGGCTCCAACAACAGGAAGTCTACTTTTGGTTATCTTTAGTCTTGGTACAGGTGCATTCACATGGACCAGTAAGAAGCAGTAGGTGGTAGCTCTTTCCTCGACAGAAGCAGAATATACAAGAACTGTTAAAGCAACATGTGAGGTAGTATGGCTACGAATGATGCTTTCTAACATGAAAATGTCTCAAGCAAGGCCTTCACCCTTGTTTTGTGACAATCAAGGGGTGCTAAAACTTGCCAAGAATCTAGTCTTCCATGAGCAAACCAAACATGTAGAGCTTCATTGTCATTTCATCAAAAAGCTTGTTGAAGATGGAATTGTGATGTTGTAGTTTGTTCCAACTGAGGACGAGACTGCAAATTTCCTCACCAAGTCTTTGAGCCCTGACAAGTTTGTAAAATTTAGGGGGCAACTCTGTGTGGTTGATAGAATGATCATTAAGGGAGGGTATTAGAGTAATACTAGTATATTTCTTATTTAATGGTCACTTAATGTACTTTAGTTACTTTAGGCAGTTTCTATTTCCTGTTTTAGTTCACAATTATTTCTTTTAGAAACATCGTCTTTACAATTGCTTTAAATGGAGCTTCCATCTCCATTGTGAACATCAATCAAGTACCATTTCAGCTTTCAAATCTGAAGTCTTAATTTGCAGCTAAATTTGAAATGAAAGATTTTGGTGTAGCTAAACAAATTTTTGAGATGAAAATTAAAAGAGATAAGAGTGAAGAGAAAGCTATGGCTTGCCTAGAGTAAGTATGTGAATTCAATATTACAGAGGTTTAACATGCAAGATTGCCGATCACTGTGTGTTTCTTTTATTATTGGAGTGAAGTTGTCTGCTTTAGATTGTTCAATATCCCCATTAGATATGGAAAACCTCAGCAAAATGCCTTACTAGAGTACAATTGGAAGTTTGGTTTATGCTAGTCTGCACTAGACCGGATATTGCCCAAGCAACGGGAGTTCCTTGTTGATATATGTCTAATCCTTGTAGAGTTCAATAGGATGCAGTTAAAAGAGTCTTTAGATATTTGCAAGGTACCAAATAGCATAGCAGCAAAAATCTATTGGTGAAAAAATCAGTAAACTATAAGTATAAGATTTAAAAGAAAAAAATCAGAAAGAAAGGAAATTTTTAAAAATGTAAATTTTTTTTGAGAAAGAGACAAAAGCTACTTGTTTTTTAAAATTAAAGCTATTTCCATAGCATAGAGATAGAGAGTGCAACCAAAATAGAGTTTACCCGATGAATTGCCCAATGAAAAGTTTGTCTAAAATAGTATAATGCAATATAGCATGTATGTTTTGCTAATACATGATTCTTTGGTGAGTTATATATGAAGTTGATCAAGTTATTGCTAAGTTAACAATACATTTTTTTAACGAATGATTTGTAAGTAAAACTTAGTCTTGTTGTATGATGTGAGTGAATAGCTACTAACACTGCATTCCAAATTATTATTATCAAAAGAATGTTTAATCATAGAGACTGTAGTATCATAACAAACTCTGAAACTTTCGGAAACTTAGTAAGACCTCAAAATAACTACAACAAACATATTTGCATCCCAAAAGAATAAAAGAAAAAAACGTTTTATGACTGAGAAATTGTCAAGTAGGAAACTTCAAAGAATATATCAAGTAAAAATGTAATCAATCGATAAGTGAGAAACTGTTTCAAAGATCATTCAAAACGAAATCACATTTCAAAACTTTTTGTTAAACTAAACCTTCAAATTTTATTCAAATACTGACTCATATAAACTAGTAGAAGATGGACACGAAACACATTTTAGGATATATATATATATATATATATATATATATATATATATATATGCATAATATCAAAAGAAGCATACAAAATCAGAATGACCAAGATTTTGATGTCTCAAAAATTAGACATTTTGTTGCAATGTTGGGTTACATATAAACATCAGGTTGATGTTTTCATCCAGCCAAATGTTTTTGTACTACAACTTGAGATGATCTACACAACATTACCTTTTCACTTCTAGTAGTGAGATTGTAAAAAATTGAAACTATAGCATGGTCATATTCATCAAGGCAGGCAAATGACATGACAGAGAGCCCAACTTAGCATTAAATTCAAGCCATATTCATCAAGGCAGGCAAATGACATGACAGGGAGCCCAACTTAGCATTAAATTCAAGCTGTTAGCTAGGAATACAGATTATTTCTTTCCATCAAACCGATTTACAATGCTAACACTGTAGAAAAAGAGATATGATCAAATGTTGTTTGGACAAAATAACCAACCAATCTTCACAATTACTATCTAGTTATGCAGAAAATCAAGAGAAAATGCAGACACAAAATTAAACCATGATAAAGTTGACATAAAATATGAAGTATACATGGTGAGCTAAAATATAACCTTAGAATATAGACCATTCACCTGTCATTATGGTAAAATACTCTCTTTGCACAAAAGCCCAACAAAAATAAAATAGATTTGATACTTATTCTTGTTAATTTAATTTGAAAGATCTTTGTGATGTGCACATTGAATTTTTTACTTAATATGCAATGTAGATAAGAAGTAACTCAAAATTAAACCATGTGACAGTGTATTGACATAAATCCTAGCATATGAATATAGATAGAATTTTAAACCATGATAAAGTTAAAATAAAATATGAAGTATGAAAGGAAACTTCAGAGTACAAACCATTCACCTATCGTAATAGTTAGCAGTGATTCCAACTGTATAACTGCATAGCCAATATCTGAACTGATCAAAGCAAATTAATATATGCAGATCTGAACACACAACTTAAGAAATACATCTGCTGTCATAACAAATTTGCTGTTGTAATCAGACTCAATTTACACACGCTCAAAAACAAAATTACAATCACCATGATGTGTTTGCAGATATCTGTTACAGAAAGGCACAATCTGAAATCAGAGGAAACTTGGACAAAATCAGAACATAAATAATCATATTCCTGTCAACTGAAACTTCATCAATGCAAGATATGTGTTTGTCGGATGTCCTTCACCAATCAAATCAGACAAGGGTTTCTCCAGATTTCATGCAAATTAATCAGATTTTCTAAGGCTTCTTGAAATCAGTGATAAATCTGCTAACAAGAAGCTTGTCATTGATATTTCTCTTCCGCATTTACTCCGGTTCTTTAGATCATGTCCATCTGTTTATGTTGTCCATATATTGCATATTGCAGACTCATAATGATTTTCAACTTGATTTGTTCAAGGTTTTGATCAAAACAATTATTTTGGTTGAGGCATTGTATTCTGAATTTGCAGGATCTTAATATTATTTAACGTTTCTGCTGTCACAATTAAGACATTACCGAGTTTCAACATTCATTCGGCTTACTTTGCTTTTGGATTTTACATATCAAACATTTGTCTTCTATCAAATCTTCCAGGAGGATTTGGAGAGCTCTCTCAGTCAAGCTTCTCAACAGCAAAAGAAATTAAATCCTTCTCTTGAAATTAATACAGATATTCAGGTGCCTCTTCAGACTTTATAATACTCCTAAATTTTTCTAGGCTTTGTCCATCAGTACTTAGCATCAGAAGTCAGCGTAAGAATAATAATTATATCACACATAATAAATTTTCTTTATTTTCAAGTTTCCATTGTTTTTCTTATTTTCTTGTAGGTTGGGAGCTTTGAAGATGTAATTAAGAGGATGGAGGTATTTGCCGACCTATACACTAATATATTACTCTACTGATGTTCGTAATTTGTAGTTGTAAAAATTGATGTCACTGCTTATTGTTCCAATTTATGAATGAATATAACAGAACAGTGAGGACAGCTCGGGATGGGAAGACATTGTGTTCATTCCTCCGGGCCTTGATGTTTTTAATCAAGCAGTGAAGACCATCTCAGCTCATATTCCGAGCAACGGTTCTACTTTTGGCTGAGTTGTATATTTGTCTTCGTGTCTTGAAGACCACATTTGGGATGACATGCTGCCTTCTATTGCTCTTATCCATGTTAATGGTTACTTCAAAATTTTCTTTAATGGTTCAAATTCATAAAGATGAGATGGCCACAGGCAAGAGCTCCATGGATGGTTAGCTTATTTTTTGGTTGACAACGAAAAGTGTTGCAGATCTGTAATCAGAATGTAGAAAACAATGTACTTAGGAAATATACTTACAGTAACTTATTTTTTGCTTCAGCAGAGGCATTGCTGATCTAGTCGTCATATATGGGAAGTGGAATTATTTCATTTTTCATTTGGCATTGCTGAGTGAGTTATTTTAGAAAGCCCATTTCTGTGCTACAGATACAATTATCGGAAATCAGAAACAGCTAATCGGCTGTCTCAAGCAAAGTCAGTTGGGATTGCTCGTAAAACTTGCAGCCTTGAATGTGCGTTTCAAGATATGAACCTAAAATGAGTATTTTTTAGATATTTTAAATCCCATTTTAATTGTTATAAAAGGAAAATAAAATTAGCCATTAAATAATTGTGATTACATACGATTTTTTATGACCTAGACTTTTGAAGAATTATTTTGATTTTTGAAGAAATGCTATATGGACTTTATCCATCTATGACTAAGGTGATTTATCATTTAACTCATCTATGAACACACCTAGTGAGAAGTGTCCTTTCAATTTTTAAATATTTGACCAAAACTTAATTATGGAATCTCTTGTAGATGAAAAAAAATCATTTGCTAGAACATCATATTTATATTTAAAATATAATTTATATGCAACCTAAATAATTTCAATACTCTGGTGTTTATAAATCTGATTATCTTCGACTTTTATATCCATTGTAAATACCTAATAATTTAACTCAAAATAAAATTTATTGATATAAAAACACTATATTTATTAACAATTGGCTGGAAAACACCACAATCTGAGATTTTCAGACCACATCCATGGTAACGACTCTGAATCAATAAGTTCTTGAGGAAATACTATTAGTAAGCTCTTTAGGAAACCACAACAGCATAGATCCTCTTCATAGGTTGAACATCATTTCCATCATCACAAAATTTGCTCTGAGTAAAAGAGTGTACATGAAATTTGCTTAGGAAGATTTTGAGATCTGGGTTGTTCTGGGTGGACTGCAAATGGCTAAGGTAGGGAGAGATTCGTACAAATCATCAAGCTTTCCATTTCAAATCTCATTTGGTGGGGGGGGTATGTATGCCTCATTTGTAGCACAATTAGGTGCATCCCGCAAGGAGTATGAGGTAGTCTCATATTCTATTACCATATGTAGACCCCAAAAAATATGGCTGGTATTGTGGACTATAAAAGGACCTTTCCTTTTATTTGAAGAAGGGTCATTTTCCAAGTCCAAGCTTGTGGGTAAAGATCTACGAGGTTAGAATAAAGATATTTTCAAAGGCGTTGAGCATGTGAGCAAAACCATAAAGCACGCTTAATCGTTTCATTTTTAGCATAAAAAAAGACAAACCAAGGAGGGTGAGATGAAGGAAAGGTGCTCGTTAATATGAAGCTTGACATTCAGAATTTTCTAGGCTGTCAATTGGGCTTGAGCATTAGCTTTAGATGTTCAAATGAGAGCACTTAGTTTATGCCACTTCCAACTTGTAATGTCATTTGAGGCTAAGGTGGGTGGGCATGGTTGTTGTGTTGGCAAAATGGTCAGTGCTTCCTTCGGGATTTGTGACAGGGACTAACCGCCTCTTGTGGATTCTATAAGTCTAGTGGTTGTATCGGGCATTGAAAGGTCGATCTTTTGGTGCAACGACAATCACACTTATAACAAGTGGTATCAGAGCTTGGTTATAAGTTCAAATCACCTCAGGTAACACTGAGGGGGAGATTGTTGGCAAAATGGTCATCACTCCTCTCACGATTCATGACAAGGGACTATTTGTCTCCTGTGGATTCTATAAGTCTAGTGGTTCTATTGGGCATTGAAATGTCAATCTTTTGGTGCAATGGCAATCACACTTATAACATATTGCAGATAGGAGTATATGCAAATTTACTGGGGGTGGGGATAAGTGCTCATTAATTACCATTAATAACTTTCTATAGCATCAAAACAACAATAACTAATATTTCCTTAAAACAACTTATCAAACCACACACAAATCAGTGCATGAGAATACAAAATTTATGTGGAAACTTGAAAAGGGAAAAAAACCATGCACATTGGTTGATCTTCTGTTCAAATCTAGCCTCAAAAGGAGCATATTAAAGTATTTACAATATGAAGTAAGCATAAACCTTCTGGAGACACAACTCCCCAATTACATTTGTAGGCACCAACCTACATGAGACACCAATCCCCAAATTGAAGATTTGAGCACCTATCAACATGTGAGATCTTAAACTCAACAATTTGCAAGAGATATGAAATGTGGACCTTTAGAACCGATTCTACAACTTCCTTATGATCTAATCAACTTTAGTACTTCTTTATACATTGCACATGACCTGCAATAATAGTTGAGATGCAATTCACACTATCGTCACTCGTTCACCATACATCAATCATTATACTTTCTATTAATCACACAAGCTATCTGACTAGGAATGAACCTGAATCAACTATATATATATATATATATATCCTAGAATAAAATTAATGGATTTGCAAGTTGGCCATAATAATAACTCTCAACCAAACATGTGAGAGGCTGGGTCCAAAAGCCCACATGCCACTTAACAAGAAGGGACACACTACGTGTTACCCAATGTGGACTTTTATGGTCCCAACATTCATAACATTCATCCATACACTAACTCTAGTGAGCACAGGTTACAAATCTCCGGTGCATTAAATAGGAACACCAACATAGTATGTCAACATAGCATAGTGGATACTCTAACATTATTACTTTTTGTTTGATGAAGCTCAACCTTTGAAACTTTGGATTATGAAACTTTATATGTAGTTTTAATCTCCAATGTGCATGCCATAAATCTCAACTGAAGCAAAATGTAAAACAAAACAAGTTGTTAGTGTAAACACACTGCTTGAGGAATAGACCTCAGTAACATGCCATCGATACTTCCAGATCACCTTCAACGACTGGAATAGATATATGATAATATTGTTAACATTATCTAGGTGAGTTACCCTCATTTGTTGTCATTGTTCTTCTCAAATGATATGACTGAAATAATTGTGATAGTTGAGGGTATACAATTGCATGATGATTCGAATCCACAATGTGCTCCTTTGACATGAATGACAATGTAGCTTTCAACAATCTCCCCTTTTGCCATTGATTGAAAACAAGAAAATACTTCAATGCACCAACACAAACCAAGTTTGTCAAGGACTGACTCCCCCTATCATGTACAATTGATACTGTGTAAAGCTTCTAACCGTTTGACCACATTAATCCTCTCGAAAGATGTAGCATTATGGGTATCTTTCTACCCCTTAAGCGTCAATGGCAAAGGACAAAACTTCTTTCGGCAGTCTTTCAATATTCTCACCCATACTGAAAACACTTCTACAAGACTACCAAGTGAGTGCATATCTATTCGGGCATCTGTGCACTTATATCAAATCTACAATTATGTATTCGATGATGGAATGGCGTCACTCTAGAGCATTCTGGAAAACAGTCACAATGCCTTGTGTTTTACTATTTATATTGACATTTGTTTAAAGGTTTTGAATGCCCCTCTAACAAACCCATTTAGCGCACATTTCATTCCATGATCGAACTTCTTTGAGATATCCAATTTATTGATGGACGCCGTGTTTGGAAGCCCCAATTTTTTGGCACGGGCTGGGAGAATACATGCAACAGTTATGGTATTCTGCTATGCACCCTAATTAAGTATTTGTTCGAAGGTTTGCAAAGTCTTCTCAACACATCTATTTTCGGTGTATCCTGCAACAATCGTCTTTCATTCATTCTGATGATATCTTCTTTGGGGTATTCTTACAAATCTACATGCGCCTATTTCCATCTGTACATTCCCAACCTGCTCCCAGTGTGTTTTGAAAGGGTGCCAATACCATTATACATGTTGATTCTATGTGTGGACGTTTTCCACTATGTTAGTTACAGTCTCGTTTCTCGTTTCTGCCCCTCTGCCGACAATTCTTCCAACAATATATATACAATTTTCCTAGAGCTTTTCATGTCTATTTTTTAAAGCTGGAGTTTAAACGTGGTAACAAATCTTTAATTGGCGGAGTCATCCTGGTCATACCAAAAACATTACTATTGCCTTCAATACCCCTAGAATGGATCCTAAAACTTATGGATATTCTTTTACCCCATATTCATAAATCACGACACCCAAGTGGCTCATGAGCTGCTCCTCTTGACACTGTCTCATTACAACAACAATTTGGGAAATAAGGTTTGCAACTTGTTGTCGAACCTTTGCACTCTTGTTATTTTGTCTCCACTTGATGGTACTGCAAATCTGAGGCAAGTATGGTTTGATCATCCTACCTAGTGTAATATGTATTCACTACAACACCATTGAACATCACATTTGCGTCATCGCTGGTCGTTTCAATTGGCTCCATTACCACTCGATGATAAGATTCACTTTCACCTTTAAGCTCTTCAACAGTTCTTCCCACAATATCTGCAACTCCTACCTTGCTAGCAGTCTCAATAGTTGTATCTACTAGCTTTTTGTAGTTCCTTCGATCCAAAACCATTCTTTTAACTCATAAATTTCAAAAATATTTAGGAAGTATCTATGCTCGGTGTAATATGCTTCAACACCTTCTGTACTGACACATTGTTTAACAACTTTCAAAACAATCTTCTTCATTTCTTCATCAGGAAACTCTGGAACTCAAAGATCAAGATGTCTATCACTTCCTTTGTATAGCATCCATTAAAGGTATGATAAACCCAATTGCCTTCAAGAAATCTGTAAGAACCTTATCTCTACGGGAACAGATTCCCTTCCATAGAGGTTTAAGAACAGAATCAAAACCATAAGGTGTTGTTGCCTCTGCAAGAGCAGGTAGGGATAATGCAGTGATAGCTCTCACTTTTTGATTCTTGTTATTAAGACCATGCTCTATGATTTCAACCTAGGATGCCGGTTCGGGTTCGAATTCAGGTTCGGGTTCGAAGAACCGGTTCGCCGGTTCGACAAAATTTTGAAAAAGGGGTTTTTGGGTTCGGGTTCGTTTTTTCAAAAATATGTAAATTTATATATATATATACATATTTTGATATTTATGCAGCCTAGAAGCATGAGTTAAGATTAGAATGTCACATAGTATCATAAAAACTAAAAGTAAACATTTAAATTTGTAAACATAGCATATGAATCATACTATCATAACATCAAAGATTCAAAACATCTAAATTAAATCAGAACATCAGTTCAAGTACATTGTTTGAAGTTCAACTAATGGATTCAAAATTTATTGATATTCATTATTGATTATTCTATTCAGATTCTTCTTCTTCTTCTTCTTCTTCTTCTTCTTC
>MU224451.1:1425537-1441715 GCA_018584345.1 Thuja plicata
CAAGCTTTCAACTCCTCCTTGCACAACCAAGCTCTTGCTCAAACACCTATTTCCTCTTGCTCAAGACCAAATAAGCTGTTTGCACACCACAAATGACAATTAGAAGCAAACAAAAGTCTTTAAACTCACCTTTTTAGGGCTGTGGATGCCAAATTTTTATAAATTTTGGCATAAAAAACCGTTTTCCCTAAAACCGCGCCCAGAATTCATTGCAAATTCGACCCAAATTCGTTTTTTTTCACCAAATTCGCCCGGGTTCGAACCATGCCAACCCGGGTTCGAATTTGGTCTGTTAAAAATCGAACCCTGCCCTCCCAGTTCGGACCCACAGTCGAACCGGACCCGGACCATGAACTGGTTCGAATTTGTCCGGGTCCGGGGGGGTCCAGGGCCGAACCCGGTATCCTAGATTTCAACTAGTGACCTCAAATGTGGGAGAACAGCTCAGCCCACAAGAATAGCTATTTGTTGAACAATCTTTATACTAGTATGTCGAGCCTGCCTTGCTTTGACACACTGCCTTCAGAAAGGAAGGAGAGCTGGAATTCCTAGAACAGAAACAACAACACTAAAGGCTCTTCCAGTTGTTTTTCGAACATATTCATCAATATTATCAATATCAGGTCTCATGGCAGCAATCATAGTGGCCAGTCCTGCAACTTTTTTCAAATTGTAAATAATTTCTCCGTCTATCTAATTTTTTCCTAAAAATTGAAGTCCCAATAGTGGTTCTGTCTGGGGATGTATGCCCCTTGTGGGCATAGAAAGATTCCATCTTTCTTTCGTAGAAGCATACCGTGTCTTAACAAAACTGACTTTTACAGGAGGGAAACCACACTTGAAAACATCTTACGCTAACGTGCATGAAAAAAAAAATCCCAAGGATTGTCCATGCACTGGCAACTCCTGCATGAAATGACATGGTTTGAAAATCAATCCACTTCTCATGGCCCAAGGCCACCAGAAAATAAAAGAACCCACTTGCCTCAGTCATATTCCTTATTTTCATTATATTGCAGCCATCCCCATTTGGAAACATCAATGTCAAACCCCTGATTACTTCTGCTTGTATTGACACCAATCGCCAATATGTTATACTCAACTCTTTTGGCATGTTCCTTTTCAATCTACATCATGGGGTTAATCCTACTCTGAAAATTTTCACAATATGGACTGTACAAATTTTATTTTTATCACCAAAAGCATACTCATAATCCATATTGTGTCCTGTAAAATGGCACTCCAACAACACTGGAAAGTATAACAAACCAAATTACATTTGACCTCCAAAATTATAAACATTCTTTTCAGTATCACACAACCTTGAACATAAAACTCCATTAATAGAATCAACAATTTGCAGATCCAATACACTTGAGTCATTAAGATTCAATTTAGAAAACATATGCATCTCTGATTCACAATGCGATTCATCAAATGTACAAATTTTTTCAAGAAGAGTATGATCCAGAGAAAAGGATGTATTTTCATGCAGATCAATACCTAATACTTGTTGCTTTTGAAAGCTTCTGTATTGCAATTCATGACTATCAGCTATACTTATTCTGTCACTATGAAAGTTTGATTCATCCTCAGAATATATCCCATCATACTTGTCACGTAATGTATTATCATATAAAGTACCATTACCATTAAAATGGATGCCTTCTAAACATGGAATTCCAAAACTATTCCCATCTACATATCCCTGATATTTGTGGATCATTAGATCTGAAACTTGTTCACTACTGATGCATTCTTCATCATCAGTCCTCAAAACATGGTGCATTATAGATATCAATTTGCTCAATATGATCATTAGCATCCCATACTAATTCCCTAATTTCTTGATCTGAAAATACTTTTTTCTCATCATTTAAAGGATTTGAAAATACATGAGAACAATTCATATCTTGACAAGATTTAGTTAGATTTTCCTCCACTATCTCCTCATATAATACATTGAAAAAAATTGAATTCATTTTCAGACGTGTTTACTTCTGAATGTTGATCATGATGCACATCCTCATCAGATGCACCTTCTTTCTGAAAAACATCTCCCTCTTCAGCCTTATCATTTATACAAGCCTGACTTTCATCAATAGAGATATTGTGATTTTTAGTTATGGATGGATTTTCTATTTGTTCATTGTTAGGCAAGCATGCTTCTTCACATAACTGATAATTCATATATATTTTATTCCAACCGTGTATTAATTGAAACCATTCATTATTATTAAAGTTATCAATTATTTCCTTAGGTTCTGGTTTGCAATTATGAATGTCGTTAGTATCCATGGGACCACAAACATTATCATCAACCATCTTTTCATTAGGCAAACCCTCATTCTATTCTAGAATATTTCTATTTAAAAATTCTTCTACCTTTTTAGACCTTTCAACTGGTAATGAATCTGAACACTGAGTAATATGTTCATTATTTGGTTCATTTGCAATAGCATGATTATGCATATTTTGTAACTCCACATCCTCTGCCATACGTCTTTTTTCAGTTTCAACATTATATAACTAATAAGGGAGTTGAGAGAAGTCTTTTGGTTTGCACTCTTCAGGAATAGACTTCAAAGTTTGGTCATACACTTCAATGAATAATTTGACACACTCAATTTGCCGAGGTCTAAAATACTTTGGATTTTCCCCATATGCATTCATGATTCTTTTGATTAGAGAAAATAGATCCTCTCCTTCCTTTTTCCTTATGCCAAACAATGCATTAATATACATTTTGGATCTAATATCTATTAATGCATGTTCATAATATGGTAGAAACTCATTTTGACATGAAGAGTATTGTGGTGAACAAACTAGAATATTAATGACACGTGTACTATCTTCAATATCATCACAACATAAACCTAGAAACCATCCTTTGAGTTCCTCCCATGATGAAATACTCTGCATAGGTAAGATACTAAAAAGAAGACTTGCATCACCTGTCAAAGACCTTGCAAATAGTTTCATGATTACATCCTCCGCATAAGTCTGAAAATCTTCAATAAACTTACAAAATGCTTGCAAATGCCTGACTTCAATAAACTTACAAAATGCTTGCAAATGCCTGATTTCAATCCACCTTCATTAAATTTTGGCACATATTTTTTGAACTCATCTCCCTCTTTAGCCGTATCATTTATACAAGCCTGACTTTCATCAATAGAGATATTGTGATTTTTAGGTATGGATGGATTTTCTATTTGTTCATTGTCAGGCAAGCATGCTTCTTCACATACCTGATAATTCATATATATTTTATTCCCACCATGTATTAATTGAAACCATTCGTTATTATTAAAGTTATCAATTATTTCTTTAGGTTCTGGTTTTCAATTATGAATGTCGCTAGTATCCATGGGACCACAAACATTATCATCAATCATCTTTTCATTAGGAAAACCCTCATTCTATTCTAGAATATTTCTATTTAAAAATTCTTCCACCTTTTTAGGCCTTTCAACTGGTAATGAATCTGAACTGTGAGTAATATGTTCATTATATGGTTCATTTGCAATAGCATGATTATGCACATTTTGTGACTCCACATCCTCTACCATACGTCTTCTTTCAATTTCAACATTGTATAACCAATTAGGGAGTTGAGAGAAGTCTTTTGGTTTGCACTCTTCAAGAAGAGACTTTAAAGTTGGGTCATACACTTCAATGAATAAATTGATACTCAATTTGCTGAGCTCTGAAATAATGATCCTTTTGATTAGAGTAAAAGGATCCTCTCCTTCCTTTTTCTGTATGTCAAACAATGCATTAATATGCATTTTGGATTTAATATCTATTAATGCTTGTTCATAATCTGGTAGAATCTCATTTTGACATGAAGGGTATTGTGGTGAACAAACTGGAATATTAATGGCATGTGTACTATCTTCAATATCATCCCAAAAGAAACCTAGGAACCATCCTTTGAGTTCCTCCCATGATGAAATACTCTGCATAGGTAAGATACTAAAAAGAAGACTTGCATCACCTGTCAAAGACCTTGCAAATAGTTTCATGACTACACCCTTCGCATAAATCTGAAAAACTTCAATAAACTTACAAAATGCTTGCAAATGCCTGACTGTTGATTTCAATCCATCTTCATAAAATTTTGGCACATATTTTTTGAGCTCAAGAGGAAAAACATTCTGACCACCAGGGATGTTATTGAAATTCAATGGTTTATATGCTTCAAGAATAACTACTCCTCTCTGTGGGCTTGGTTGTGGTTGTGAACCATAAAAGTTTGTGACTTCATATAGATATATATTCTGGTACATCTTGGATGCTTAAAATTGTTGGAGCTCTTTGCTTTGTTCATTATTTTTCTTTCAATAGAGTCGCCCCCTCTTTCAAAGAGGAATAAAATTATTTTCTCTTCTTCTTTTGGGTATTTTCCTTCATCAAAGTCACACTTTTAATCTCTTATGTATTTCTGCAAGAAACTCCAAATCTTATGACTCTCCCAATGATAATTCTCTGTGTTCACTTCCCAACAAAGTTGCCAATCTGTTGGTTTCCAAAATTGCAAGTTTTCTCAACCCTAGAAGTATGCCAAGCTTTATAATCAGGTCAATCAATTAATCTTGGCCAGCTGACAGAATAAACCAAAATAGTTTTAATTTCTAACACTTTTGGCTCTGCCAAGCCGAGGTGAGTGCACCTAATAACTCATTGCTTCTTATCCTTTTATAATCAATCAATACTGTTTAGGCAGATTGTAACTTGTATCACCTCCTGTTTCACCAATCCCAACTTGGCATGAGAATTGGAATTGATCTAAGCTTCTACCTTTACTCCTACTCCTAATTGTATGCAACTGAAAAGTAAAAAAGGAAGTGTTGATGTATAGTTATAAATGATAGTTGATCAGTGCCTTATCCCTTTGGCCATAAAGTTTGAATAATCACCTGTCCATTTGATGCATTAAATTCTAACTGTCAACAAACCCCTTTTTATGTCTTGCATAAACAGACAAGTAGATGTTTATAGCTTGTATAGATCTGCAAGTATGTAGCAACTAAATTGTATTCACTTACCTTATCCCTCCTAATTATTGTATTCCTCCAACATGAATTTTAAGCCTTACTTGAAGAGATCAAATTGAAGAACACACAAGAGTGTTTGAAATCACAATGAAAAATTGACTATATGCTTGATATATCAATTCATATGATAAGAAGAATAAATGATAGAAACAAAGACAATGATCTTTATATTAAATTAATGAATAGTTGAGTACATTTTATAGACAGTGTATTATACATTTTCTGGTATCCCTCTAGACATGACAGTCTGATTATTTTTCTGGTTATGATATATTACAATGTGCCAATGATCACTTCCCCCTCTCTATACAATATTTGTTTCCCTTTTATATATGTACAAAGGAACTTTTCAGAGAGTCACAACTCTTGGTTATAAACATAAAACCTATTATTATCCCAAACTGATTAACTACCCCTAGACCAAAAAGAATAATTACTCTAGTAATAGTAACATTCGGTCTTTAAATTACAAACATCCTTGTGTTTTCTCATCAATGAACTTCCATGAGGATAATACATTTTTAAACACATCACTATTAACAATAAATAAGTTTCCCCTTTCATTATCTCTGCATCTTTGTCAAATATTTGATGTGTCTTATCGATGCATTCACACCCTACACGCATATCCATCAGACCATTTGCAGTAGCATCAACAAACAATATCTTTCTTTAGATCCATTATCTGTCAAAATGTTGCTCTCACTGCATTCAATGGAGCTTTATTCAATAGTCTCAGAAGCATCTACAATGAACCTTCACCATTATCTCATCCAATAAATTGCATTTCTTTTGAGAATTCTTGCCGATTCCATATGGGGAATACCCATACTCAAGACTTCTCAGTGAATCTATTTTGTACAAAACTTGCATTCATTGAATTCATAAGATCACATCTCTATGAAATTTTGTCAAACAAGTCGTGGTCATTATCTATACTTATGCATTTCATGAGCATCATATTGAACAACCCAATGGGCTCACCATATTCCTGCACACTCATCAATGTTTTACATTCCTTTGACAAATCCTGTCCAACAGGTCACACACTACATACGCGTCTCTACACTTCTTGTATTGATATTGTATTTTTCGTATTCTACAAATATCTGTCATCTAGATTAACCCTCATCCTGTGATCATACGCTGCTCCAAATCTTTCCCTCTAAAACATTTTATATGTATTATCCACAATTGAGCAGAGACATTTTATCGAACAATTCACATGTGGCCATGTCTTTGATTTGAGACATTTTACCAAGCATTTCACGTCCCATCTTTGTCATTCCACAAGCATGAGATGATATCTTATCAAGATATTCTGACGGACAATTCTCAACCTTATACGAGCCTCCACATATCAGAGGTATATGTCTTTGAGGTATTTGACTGAACAATTGGCTATGCTAGCTGTATGACTGTCATCATTGCATTTCATAAGTCGTCAAGTCACTATTTTACTAATTCATGTGTCTACCACTGTGATCTTACATTGTGAGTTCATATCTATTCGGGCATCTGTGCACTTATATCAAATCTGCAATTATATATTCGATGATGGAATGGCGTCACTCTAGAGTATTCTAGCAAACAATCACAATGCCTTGTGTTTCACTATTAATATTGAAATTTGTTTGAAGGTTTCAAATGCCCCTCTAACAAACCCATTTAGTGCACATTTCATTCTGTGAGATTGAACTTCTCTGAGATATCCTATGTGTTGATGAACGTTGTGTTTGGAAACCCCAATTTTTTGGCACAGGTTGGGAGAATACAGGTAATGGTTATGGTATTTTGTTGTGCACCCTAATTCTATATTTGTTCGAAGGTTTGCAAAGTCTTCTCAACACATTTATTTTCGGCGTATCCTGCCACAATTGTATTTCATTCATTCCGATGATATCTTCTTTGGGGTATTCTAGCAAATTGGCATGTGCCTATTTCCATCCAGACATTCCCAAACTGCTTCAACCGGGCTCCCAGTGTGTTTTGAAAGGGTGCCAATACCCTGTTTTCACCATATAGCAACTTGGCTATATTCAATGTTTGAACAAATCTTGCAAAACTGCAACATACAACCTTCTCAACACTATTTCGCAGTACCAGTCTCTCTTCATTGTTCGCGGCCTTCGCTTTGGAGAAGGCTTTTTCAAAGTTTCCATTATACATGTTGGTTTTGTGTGAAGACATTTTCCACTATGTCAGTTACAGTCTCATTTTTGCCCCTCTGTCGGCAATTCTTCCAACAAGATCTATACAATTTTCCTGGACCTTTTCATGTCTATTTTTCAAAGCTGGAGTTTAAATGTGGTAACTAATCTTTAATTGGCAGAGTCATCTTGATCATACCAATAACATTTACTATTGACTTCAATACCCCTAGAATGGATCCTAAAACTTCTGGATATTCTTTTCCCCCATATTCATAAAGAACGACACCTAAGTGACCCATGAGCTGCTCCTCTTGACAGTCTCATTACAAAAATGATTCGGGAAATAAGATCTGCATCTTGTTGTTGAACCTTTGCACTCTTGTTATTCAGTCTCTACTTGATGGTAGATCAAATCTGAGGCAAGTATGGTTTGACCATCCTACCTATTGCATTCACTACAACATCAACACTATTCAACATCACATTTGCATCATCACTGGTATTTTCAATTGTCTCCATTACCACCTGACGGTAATGTTCACTTTTACCTTTAAGGTCTTCAACAGTTCTTCCCACAATATATGCAAAGGTTTCCTTACTACCTTCAGCTACATCTTGAGTTTTTCTTTTCCTTTTTTTTGGGTAATAGGAGCTTCATTCCCATCATTTTATTAATTACTCTTTCGCCTCCAACAGTCTTCTATTACATGTCTCTTAGATCCACAAGTAGGGCATATAGTTAATTCATCTTCTCTCTCAATATTTTGTCTCCAAGATATCAAAATCAGTGTGTAATTCAACAAATTTCAGAAGAGGCGGATAAGGCAAAATGTTTACACATATTCAAGGATACACGTCAAATTTCCTATTCTCTGATTGTTCACCGGCTTTCATGTAGGTCTATTTTGTTTTCGATGTCCTTTGGGATCTCTTCCCCCGATATTCTGGCGGAAGATTATACATCCTTATCTAAACTGAAACCGCATCAATCTTTTGCTTCCAAGGGTCAAAATTGAGAACTCAATCCTTCATAAAGATCCCGGCTCCATTTATTATGTGAGGCCCTTGATTCGTAATTTTCCTTTTACTCATCTCCAAAAGGCATTCAACTAAGAAGAAACCATTTGGAAATGATCTTATCTTTGATGTGTTGTCCCCAATTCTGTTTACACCATCCATCCATTTTTTCAAGGCTAGGCTAGTCCCCTACCCGATTTAATGAAGAAACCTACTTCTTTTAATCTTGCTACTAAATTATCATCCAAACTCATCCTCTCTTCTTCCTTCACTGTTGTTTCCTTGATCGTATAAATCTTCCTTCCATCTCCTTCCCTAAACCTCTTTTTCTTGCTGAAATGGTCCATACCAATGTTTTCCCATAAGTGTGTAGGTCTTAGTGGAAATTCCCTACCCGATTTCTGTCATTCTGTCTCGTTTCTCATTTAGGTCTGGTCTTGATTATTTCTTGCTTCAAATCCTTTGATTTGGTTATGATCTTTCTAGCAAGTAGGTCCACCTCCACTTCAGATCTCTTGCTAAAATTGATTCGGTCCAATCTCTGCTTACTCTTTTCTATGAAATACCTAGGCCACAACAATCTTTTTTGCCATTCCGACGCCTTTGAATACCTTGCATTTTTCTATTTGGGGAATCTCACTCCCGAGAGGTGAATGTATCTTTCTGCCCCTATCCACTTGTATTGCTCGCATCGTGCCCTTAAACCTTCCAATGAAACTTCCCTTTCTACTTCTACCACCCATTCACTTGCTTTGAACTTCTTTCTCTAGTCTCTTCTCTAATCATTCCTCTGCTCCCTTCCAAATTTTCCTCGCTCCTTCCTTTTCTCTGCTCGCGCCATTGCACACCTATGTATTAAAAAAATTCATCATAAGAAACTTGTACTCCAACACTGGTGCCTTTCAAAATTTTAATCGTGCATGGATGATTCAACAACAAACCTGGAAGTCCGCTACAATTTAGAGGAGGGGTGGACGTCCACAACAGGGAAACATGCATGGACCGTTGAAATGTGAAACAACATTCTTCATCCCGTTTCTGGTAATATATATATATATATATGTGGACATAAACACGCACATGCGCACACACACATAGTGAGAGAGCACATAAACAAATATTCTTATCTTATTTTTAGGAACACCTTCAAATTAGCTAAGGCATGTAAACAAACGATAAAAAGTGAAGAATATTATTATTGGAATGAACCTTGTTCACCAAAAGATATGTTCAAGATGGTTGATTGTGGTTAAGAGGTAATGTCATTATTTAATCCAACAAAACAACCATTCCTTTCATCAAATTCCTATTCTTTAAAACGACTTTTGGAATGGCTAATTTATAGATTTCCATTGAGGATTTTGGATAAATGAGATTTGATATTATTAAATGTAGGGATAACGTTGATTTTACACATGGTACCTACTGATTGGTGCATGTGATTGAGGAAAAGATTGGTAAGAGAGGACGATAGAGATTTTCTTAAGATGAGGAAAATTATAAAAGGTATTTTTGGATCCTTGTGCACTTGAATCCATGTGTAAGATTAACTTTATTTATTTTAATTAAATTGTTGGAGAACTATGTAAATGGTTTATTAGTTTTTTTTACAGTGCCTAGTAAACTTTTTGACGTGATCAGTGATGTTGGCACTACATGCCCTCCAGCGTCATGTGACACACTTTTGACCTTGGGCTACGAACCAATGAGGTCTCAAGTGGGGAACCTCGTCCCCTTATTATAAATTTGAGGCCCAAACCTCCGAGCACATTGGATCAACAAGCTTGTACTTGGGTGGGGACAACAACAACAACACCACTTAACAAAAATAGTAAATGGTGAACTCCCAAATAGTTTATTAGTTGAAGAAATATGATGTATTTATTTAATTAATGATGAGGGGTATTTTAGGAAAAAAATATTGTGGACATTTATTTAATTTATTAGAGAATGTTAAAATTATGATTAGTTTAATTAAATGATCAATAATTATCTCAACATTCTAAATATGAACAAATAGTGGGAACAAATGCACGCATGCATGCTACTTGACAAAATCATCTACAGGTTAATGGATGATTTTGATAAGATATTCATTGCAGGCAACTAACATCTAATATAGAGTACTATAAAAAATGAATAGTTTATCGACAAAAAGGTTATGATTATTGGCAAAGTTTATCAGAAAGCTTTATCGGCGAAAGGAAAAGAAAAGACCAGAATCAGGGACGACATCCTATTATCTCAACGACCTATGCAAGAATTGAGAAACCCTAATTAGGTCAGACAATTAGGTCAAACAATTACATTAAAAGGAGATTAGAGAGAGAAAGAGATATAGTATGAAGAAGAAAGAAGTGAAGTATCAGTGAAGACTAGAAGAGCGTAAATTAGAGAAGGAACATAGTAGAATGAGATCTCACAAGCTTTAGGAGAAAGCATTCACATGTTAAATTTCTTGTTGATTTATTCCTAACAATTTAGCAACAAGATTGTGAAATCCCTTAATTGGGTAATCTCTAACCAGACTTAGAAGTTCTATTCAGGAACTTATTGTAAATCTTTTAACAGGGTGAACACTGTATGAGTGGGATAAAGTCTCTTAATAGAGTAGTCTTTGACAGGACTTTCAATACTCCTAACACGATAAAGTCATTCAGAAGATGACATCTTTGTAAGCTCTTAACCGGACATCTTATTATTGCAGTGATAAGTTGTGGGTCTCATCCCCACTGCAGTTTTTCCCTCTTACTAAGGGTTTTCTGCGACACCAAAATATTGTGTTAATTGTTTGAATGTTTATGCATTGCATGTTTGTTAATTTTCAAGTTATCAGTTATTGGTTAATATTGTAGCAGTTATCGGTAAAAGGCCAAATAGATATCGGTATCGGTAAACATAAGAGTATAAGTTTGGGATAGACAGGGGAAAGTGTGAATTGTTTGAGGTACTGATTCACACCCCCCNTCCCCCCCCCCCCCCCCCCCCTTCATTACCTAACCTAAATCTTTCCAACAATTGGTATCAAAGCGCATCAGTTCTCTAGAAGAAAATTTTAACAGCTTTGGAGTAGATCTAGGATAATGGAAAGCTATAGGTATCATAAATAGTTAGAAGAAGCCCTAGAAGATGCTAATGAAACAATCCATGAATTGGAGAACAAGATAAAGACATCATTTCCAAAAAGGAAGGAACTAACAGAAAAAACTAAACATGAGCCTTGATGACCTTGAAAGACTATCAGAAGGAAGTATCAATTCTGAGGAAGTTGATGATGCTATTGTTGATCTATGAAAAAGAACAATGAATTACTTGAAGAATTAAATCAGATGAAGAAGCAACATGAAAGTCAAGCCTTAAGAATGGCATAAATACTAGAAAGGATGAGAACTGTCGAAAGTGCAAAGAAACTCTTGAAATGGAAAAAAGAGATTCTGAAGAAATAATTACTGGAAAAGACATACTACTGGAAAGACAACAAAGAGAGATTCATGCACAGAGAGAACTGATAGAAAGTACCGGTGACATAAATTTACAACTACAAGCAGAAAATCAGAAGCTGGAGCAAGAGAATGAAGACTTTAAGAATAATATGAAAGTTGAAAAAGAAATCAATGCTAGACTCACAAAATTCAAACAAATCATCCAGAAGATTGATGAACAATTGAAAAATTAGAGAAAACTAAGTGACACTACCAGATTAGGATATATCGGCAACAACACTATAGAGATCAGAGAATCATCAAAATCTAGAGAAACAAGTGACATACAAGGTAAGAAAATCTATAAGCCTAGTTGTTACAATTGTGGAAAATATGGTCATACAACAAACATTTGTCGAAGTAAACAAGTAAGTTCTACTGAAAACACACCCTTTAACAGTTATTGTTATAACTGCAACAAGTTTTGTCATATAGCATATGAATGTAAATCTGAAACCATCACTAGATCATCTGAGAAACTTTTTTATAAATGTAATCACTATGGACATAAAGTTGAAGAGTGTGGAACCAAAACACCGACAACGGGGAAAATGGAACACTATCAGAGAAAAGAGGTGAACAACTCAGTTACGTGTTTTAAATGTGGAAAATCAGGACATACAACATCAGAATGCAGAAAAGGAAAATATGAAGTAAGAACTGAACCTTGGAGACCATTTGCACTACCATTTTATATTTGCTCAAAGTTTGGTCATGCCACCTACAGCTGCAGATATCGGTTCGCTACTAACAATGACAGAGATGTCAGAGGAAAAAGAAATGTAAATCAAGAACAAGTTAGAGAGGAAATGAAAAAGATATGGGTAAAGAAGGAAGCTGATGCAACATCAATGGAAGCCCCTGTGTCGAATGGTGTGGGGAATTCAACCATCAACTAAGCAAGTAATTGCTTAGGGACCTGAAACTTAATTATAATCATCATTTAGTCTCTTAAATGAATTATGAGCCGAAGCATTCAATTAGCATAAATAGATGCAATAAGTGATAAGTAAAGTTGAAAGTATTTGTATAAGATTATTATTGGTGAATATGTGTTACTATCGGTACAAAAGGAATATTTTGGCTTGCAATAAATGTTTTAGTAAAAGTGAACATTGGACACCTTGCCTCTATATATAATGACACTTATCTTATGAAAATCATATTCTGGAAATTCAATGCAAAAATGAGCTTGAGAGAACATTACCAATTCATCTTACAGAAATAATTTCTTAGCAAGTTGATTGAGAAGTAAACCCTAGATGATCGAAAGTTTCTTGAGAATTGTATAACATTTATTATGGATGAGAAGATTGCATTAATTGACAGATCACGAGAAATGGAACCTGAATATCAATTAAATTCACTAAAAGCAATTGAAACGAATGAAGCTAGAGCATTATCTTGGATACCAAGTAGAGTTATATTGACAGAAGACATTAGAGCCTATATTCAATGCAAGCAGAGTGAGATCGGAGATGAAGATATAAGTACAACCCACAAGGAACTATACAAAGAGAATGAAATCATGAATGAAGAGTATGGACATCTTGAAACAAAAAGACTAACACATATCGTGCACATGCCAAAGAATTTTGAAGATGAATGGATTAAATGTGTATCGATTCGAATACATGGAGACTACATATGGTTGGAAGGAGATAGATAAATCGAGATCGTAAAGGAAATCATCTTTGTAGTTACTGGATTATTGACTAATGCAAGAAAAGGTGTAAATGAACTGAATTCTAGAACAAAAATTGAAGGTATAGTAAGGTACAAGCAAGATCAGAAATTTTTTGCTATAAGCATCATTTTGGACAAAGAAATGAAATTTGCATCAATGGTTATCGGATACAAGATCTATCAAGAAAACCAAATAGACAACATATTTGGAGGAGCACCACAGGTTGCATATGAGATTATTACTGAAGGAAACAAATACGATTTAGCACAAATGATGAGAAATCAACTAATGATGAATTTGAGAAAAATCAAGAAACAAGGATTGAAGTTTGGAGCGTTATTGGTATGTATATTTTTCTATAAACAAAATTATTTTCCGGGCATTGGTAAAGTAAATTGGACAACAGGTGAACCAGTTATAAATCAGATTAATAAGTATATTGAACAATTGGGAAGAAGTTACAAATACAGTAATGTGGAGTTATTTCAGATAATTTCAAACAAGAATGTATGGAAGATATCAAATACCACCTCACATTGTTAAGAAATATGAAAAAGATATATTTTTTTTGGTTAGCTCACACTCATGCATAATTAAAGCAGTGGAACCATGAACTTCATGGATACAACCTACTGGATATGAAGAAAAGGATAATGAATTAATAACAAGTATTGAGCAACTGTTGGATCAACCTAAGGATATGGAAGCTAATCGGTTTGGAACCTATGAAGAAGTTTACAGAAGGATAATATTAGAAGAAAATAAATCAAAGGAAGAAGTTAGTAGTACAGTGAGAAAATAGAAATCAACTACAATACCTGAAACATATGACACGATCAAGATTAAGCGAGCTAAATAGAGACAACATACTAGAACAACACCGTCTACAACAAGGAAGAATACAAGAGGAAAATCAACAGTGGAAGCAAGCACAAGGACATAAAGAAAGGAAAATGAACCTGAGATTGAACAAACAAGATCAAGAATACTGAGGAAAACTAATGACTTAGCACAAGGAATAAGAGAGCATGCATGTAACTATTAGACACATACATAGAATCAAGCATAGGACGTGGAGAGAATAAGATAAGAAAATTATAGAATATGCAATAGTTTTTCACTTACACAAATTCAAAAGATTTCCAAATGAGTTAAGACAGAACATACCTGAGGAGTTACTAGACAAAATCAATATAAGATGGAATGATGCCGCAGAGCAAGAAAAGTTAAGCAGAGAAAGAACTTTGATTATCACAAAGACATGAACAAGTATTGAAGAACTTGATTTATTAATGATGAAATATGAGAATAGATTTCTTAGAAAGAGAAGAACATACAAGTTACTAGCAGGATTACATGAAGAAGTAGAAGAAGATGCACTACAAAAGTGGAACATGATTTTTACTACAGAAAGAGAAGACACCCCGATAAGATTTGAAGAAGGACAAGAGGATCAACCCATTGAAATGCAGGATGAATCTAATGATACAAGTACTGAGGAAGATGAATATCTTGAGGAACAACTTACGCCAGAGATTACAACCCATGCAAATGTTTTATTTTATTTTTATTTTATTTTTTTAAAAATAATTTTTATTATATGGTTGTTTTAAATTATATATAATTTAATTTATATTTATATAATTTAATTTATATTTACATAATTTAATTTTGAATTATTTAATATTAAACTTATTTAATTTAATTTAGTTGTTATTAATAATTAATATAACTAATATTTAATGTTATTAATTTTAATTTAATAATATTTGTTTATTATTAAATTTTAATTGATAAACTTTGTGCATTAAGTTAGGATTAATGATAATTAATATTTTCATTAGTTGTTTTAATTTGATATATATTGAAAGAATTAGCTATAGTATAATGTTTTAGTTATTGATCTAACTGACAAGGGGTTATTAATTTCAGATTAATATATTAATTATTAACTATAGCTAGTAGTTTGTATATGACTCTTAATAAAGGTGGTTGATTAAATCAAAGGTGATTATTGTTGTCCCGGTCTATTAATGTATAAAGGAAAAAAATTTAAATGCATGTGGAGGATTTAATTAAATAGAAATGTATAATCCCTTTATGTTCATTTTTCAGTCCTTTAGGACGTTTTATTTTTTATGCATTCTATGGATCTTTTGTGCTTGAATATGTGGTTATCTGGGACATTAGATGACCTAGGATGTGTACAGAGGCTGGGGGGTGTAATTATCATTTATGTTACTCTATGGCGTGTGTGCTCTTTGCTATTACCCTAAACTGACCATGATGACCCTTTCGATTATGCATCTGTGTATGTACCTATGTGACCATTCCTGTTGTATGGGATACTGATTTGGGTTACACTAGGGTTGTGACCTATGCTAGATATGTTGGGATTTTTGAGCCTAGGGTAGGTTACCTAGATGCGTAGTAGGAGGTGGCTTGCAATAAGTTTCGTATCCATAAGAGACTACTGGGGTTGCTTATTGTAGAGTTTCTTAATAAGTGATAATTAAAGACATATTTGAGAGATTAAAATGTATTAATAAGATGTGTCCTCATCCATGCTTGAGTGCTAGTATAGGCTAAGATGGTTTGGAGAAGATATTAGTTGCCCTGCGAGGTATCTGACATAGTTAGTGTGCCTTGTCGGTATGAGAGGACATTAGCTCCGTGTATGGTCACTTAGGTGCCGAAATCCGTTGTGATTATCTGGGCTGAACTTAAGGGTAGACCTACATGATGACACCTTCCTTTACACATGCTAGATTTCCTACGT
>MU224451.1:1442257-1454119 GCA_018584345.1 Thuja plicata
GTAAGACATGTGTATAAATGGTAATCGCTTCCGCATGATTGTATGTTTCTTTATGTTAACTTTAAAAAAAAATTATTCAGCACACATAGTGACATGTTTAGGTTAATCTCTCTTGGGTTCCCTGGCGAGGCATTACACCATTGAAATGCAGGATGAATCTAATGATACAAGTACTGAGGAAGATGAATATCTTGAGGAACAACTTACGCCAGAGATTACAAATGAGTACACTGGAATGAAACAGGAAACACATATTGTTGATATAACACCCGCTATCAATGAGATAATAGAAACTGAGGAAGAAAAATTTGTAAGAACTTTACAAAGTATGACTGTGATTACAACAACACAAGAAAAGAGAAACACGAATTTAGAAAGTGAAGAAATAAAAGACTTAGATGAAAGACCCAACTTTTCAATTTTGAGGAAAGGTCCAAATAAGCTACTTTATAAGGAACAACTATTATGTGTGGATAAATACAGAGAAAATACAACTGTAGAGAAAAAGTTAAGGGGGAAAAAAAAATAATAAAATCACTAAAAGAACAATTGAAATATTTTAAAGCTTAATACTGACAATCATTGTTGATGAGAATGAATCGGTTGCAACAAAGTTAAGAGCATTTGTAGACACAATCATAGATAATCAAAATCTTAAAGTAGAACTAAGAGGAAAAATAAAACATAGATCATTTACTAATAGAAGCATAAACAAAATAACAGAAATCACATATACATGTTATCGGAGAGACTGGAGGATATAAAGGAGACATTGACTACAACAACTGACATCACAAAGAAGCTACTTACAAAAAATAATATATCAATTAAGGAATCATGTATGATAAGTATACTTATGGATATGATGTAGAAACATTTACAAGATGCATCTAATATGCTGAGAACAATAGAGAAGAATGATAAAGAAGATATTACCAACATAATAATAAATGTGAAGAGTCATACCTTTGCAATAAATAACTTATAGGATCAATGGAATACAGTTTTGGAAAAAGTACAAACAGAAGGAGAAGAAAACAACTAATACCACAACAGTAACATTTTATTTTGGTTTCCTTTGACATTGTTGTCAAAGGGGGAGTGATAAGAATATAGGAGTAATAAGAAAATAAAATGAGGAAGCAGAAGACGATGAGAGTACATAAAAATGGGGAGAAAAAAATCAAATGAAGAACAGTAAGAAGGATGATGATAGAATTTTTTTACCATCAATGCCAAAGGGGGAGATTGTTACTTGACTAAATACTCTATAGGCTAATGAATTGATTTTGATAAGATTTTCATTGCTGGCAACTAACATCTAGTATAGAGTACTATCAGAAATGAATAGTTTATCAACAAAAAGGTTATGATTATTGACAAAGTTTATTAGAAAGCTTTATCGATGAAAGGAAAAGGAAAGACCAGAATCAGGGACAACATCCTATTATCACAATGACCTATGTAAGAATCAAGAAACCCTAATTAGGTCAGACAATTAATTTTAAAGGAGATTAGAGAGAGAACGAGATATAGTATGAAGAAGAAAGAAGTGAAGTATCAGTGAATACTAGCGTAGAGTAAATCAGAGAAGGAACATAGCAGAATGAGATCTGACAAGCTTTAGGGAAAGCATTCATAGGTCAAATTTCTTGTTGATTTATTCCCAATAGTTTAGCAACAAGATTGTGAAATCTCTTAATCGGGTAGTCTCTAACCAGACTTAGAAGTTCTATTCAGGAACTTATTGTAAATCCTTTAACATGGTGAACACTGTATAAGTGGGATAAAATCTCTTAACTGAGTAGTCTTTAACAAGACTTTCAATACTCCTAACAAGGTATTAATTACTCCTAACAGGGTAAAGTCATTCAGAAGATGACATCTTTTTAAGCTCTTAACCGGGCACCTTATTATTGCAATGATAAGTTGTAGGTCTCATCCCCACGACAGTTTTTCCCTCTTACCAAGGGTTTTCTGTGACACCAAAATATTGTGTCAAGTGTTTGAATGTTTATGCATTAAATGTTTGTTAATTTGCAAGTTATCACTTATTGGTTAATATTGCAATAGTTATCGGTAAAAGGCAAAACAAATATCGGTATCGGTATCGGTAAACATAAGAGTATAAGTTTGAGATTGATAGAGAAAAAGTGTGAATTGTTTGAGGTATTGATTCACCCCCCTCTTGGTCCCTAACCTAAATCTTTCCAACAATGCACATAATTAATTATTTCATAAATCAATAATTATCTTAATTAAAGTCCTCAACTTTAATTAAGTTTAGAACTTTAGAAGAAATGTTGAATTGGTTAAATTAATTAAAAGTAATATATCTAATTAAAGTTGGAAGAATGGTTAGATTGGTTTATTAAATAATTGAAATTTATTTAATTGATTCTAGAAGAATTATTTTAAAAATTAAACAAAGGTGTTTATTCAATTAATGTTTGAAGTAAATATGGGGGTAGAACTATTGTGATGATGATTGAAATGTTGAAATGCATTTGAGGTGTCTATAGTTTTTATAAGAGTTGGGAGTTAAATCTCACCCACTAGGTGATATCTATGTCCCCACTTAAATGGTGCAGGAGCACCTATGGGTCCATGTGACATATCAAGTGTTTGTAATGAAGGTTGTTGAAGAATTGAAGGTGATCAATAAAATTGCTTCAATTTTCCATTGTATTTCATGGTTTTCTTGTAAACAGTCATCTGGTATAGATGTGTATGAATTTGGAATGATCTAAATTATACATGGTTGAGTATATTAATGAAATACCTTTCATTTGGCTTTGGTTTGGTGTAGATCCATTGAGAAATGAAAAATTTATGCTCAATTTGGTGCAAATTGATTTGAAACCCTCAATGGTTAGGGTTTATCACAAACATGCCCTTAACTCAATATTTCACCATTGGAAAACTTTGATTATTAGTAAAATATTAGGTGTTAGGGCTAGCCTTAGGATTATGGAGGTTTCAGAGAAATCCCACATGGTGCCCATGGTTAATGAAGCATTCTAGAGGTCTGACATCTCTATGTGACATACCAAATTGTATGGGTTTGTATGCTAATTGAGTAGTAGAGATAATTATAGAGGTTTAGACACTATCCAATGGTGTATTGTATGGTTTGGAGGAAAAATTGAAATTTTCCAAGTGGTGGTTGGGCGAAGAGTTTGGAGAACACTTGCATTGTTAAAGAGGCCTAATTGCCCTATTAGGTCACTGTGAACAATCAAGGTTAACCTGTCATTCCAAGGAACCCCATAGTGACTTTGAGATATATTTTGTATTACCCTAAAGGGTATTTTAAAAGGGTCTTTTTTGGCGTTCATGGTCAGGGAGTGAAAATTTGTTGTCCACAAACTCACTGGTTAGGGTTACAAGGCTTAATAAGGGCTTGTGAAGCAACTTGACCAAAAAAAGGTGTTGGGTTTATTTATGTGAGTTCCCTAAGTTGTATTTGGCCTATTTTTGTTTCCTAATATCCAATGAGATTCCTCCATAACCATTGTGTTTTTTTTGTCTTGTAACCTCTTGAATCAAGGGTTTTGGTGAAATGGTCTTATATGAACAAAAGAGACTAGTTGTTCAGTTAGGTTTGGACAAAGAATGTTGATGAGTGGTTTTGAATCCTTAAATTTTGGGGGTGTTAGAGTAAAAAGGTATTTTCACTTATTAATTAAATTATTATTGATTTGATCATTAAGTCACTTTTTATCTCTAGTTCACTTAAGCTAAACTTTAGGCATATAATAATTAATTCTATTATTAATTATTATCATGCAACCTAGGTTTCTCCACCTTTTGGTGTTTGATCTCCTTTATAAGGATTGATCTCTTTGTAATTATTAATTATTTTTTAATTCCCTCTATTCTCTCCCTGAATGAATATTTCATCTTTCAGATCATTATGAGTTGTGTCCCCATTCTTTACTTTTGTGACATGTATTTTGCATAAAGTGGATCTTGGTGATTGAATTCTTCAAATTCTAACATGGTATCAGAGCTCCAGATCTTCATGCCCTTGTTCTCTTCATGAGATATTTGTCCTTGTTCTTCAGATCTGTGTTTTCAAGAGTTTTTTGCTTCAGATTTTTGTGGATCTGGGGGGATTTATTTTTCAGAGCACTTTGGGCACAAAACGACCTCATGGTTGTGTCCGAAAGGCCCAAAAACCCCTATTTTCATATCATGCTTGTCCAATTTGGACACAATTGAAACTTGGGCCCTCTTTTTTGCATGCATGACCTTGGTACGCTTTTCAAGGCAAAAACACCTCAGTTTTCATGCTGCATCAATTTTTGTGCCACCTTAAAATTCATGCCACCATAGTGGCGGTGAAAAAGCTATATATATATATATATATATATATATACACTTACTAGTAAATTCACCAAATTTGGCTAAAAATTTAGCAGTCTTGCCAGATTTGGAGGCATCTCCAGATTTAGTGGAGCTCTGCCAGATTTAGTAGAGGTTTCTTGGAGTTGTTCTTGTTTTGGAGCCCTCTTTGGTTTTTTCTCGTATCTTGAGCAAACAGAGGCGGGTTTTTCCAAACGAGATATCATCGGAAAGCCGGATCTAAGTCTGACCTGATTTTGCAGGTTTTGTTTTCTGAATTTGTCATCTTACAGATTTTTTTCCATTCAAAGTCAGGGTTCCTTTTTGCACTCCAGGAACCATATCTTGCTAATCTGGGCTCTGATTTCTATCTTTCCCACATCGTTGGAAAGTTGGTTTTGTTCTATTTCTTCTTTTATGGGTCTCATCGCCAAAATCTACTCCAAGTACATTTTATTCAGGTTTTTTCCTTTTGGCATTCTGGTGGATATCTTGGTTATTTCTGGTCCTGGGATCATTTTCCTTGCATGGGATGACTCCTTTTTAGCTATTACATATCTTCTTACAACTTTTTGTCATTCCTAAGCATTGTAGACATCTATTTCTGTAGCATTTCCTTTTTGCAAACACACTAAGATTAAGTATCATATGGTTTGTACTTGGGATCTTTGACATTTTTGTGCCTGTTTGTACTCGCACTACATTATAAAGTGTCATGGGGGGTTTGATGTTTGCTTTGTTTTCCATCTACCTTTGTCAATTGAGTGTTCCTTTCATGACATTAGCCTCATGATGTGTGTCAAGAGAGTGATGATGTGTGTCAAGAGAGTGATCCTTCCATGACACCATCCTTTATATGTGTTTGTACTTTCTTCTGCACCTTCTATGTTCTTGGTTCTTCGACATGCAATTGTTCTTGGTAGTCTGTTTCATTGTACCTGTCATGCCTCTCCCTAATCACCATTATGGGGGGTATCTCTTGTTGTTTCTAATGCTTCCTTGGTTCGATGGAGTGATCTATGTATTTAGTATTTGTTCCTATGTACTAGGCGAATGCAGTAGCTAGGTACCTATGCATTTCGGTGAGATGGATCATTTACCATATGGACACTCTTTCATTCATGTTTTGGAGGCATCCTTCCATCTTTGATTGATCATCTCTTCGGGCTTTGTTTACAATCTTCTCTACCTGATCATATTCTCTTACAATGGAGGTTCCAACAGTTATTCTTCAAAAGTGTTTGTCGCTTCATGCTTCGGTGATGTTCTTAATGTTCGTCCTTTGTTCCTATTTTATGGGAAATTCTCTAGTTTGGAGGCTTCTACAGTCGTTCACTAGGCTTCATCTCTTTTCGGCAAGGGGTTTTTCGCACTAGGTTTTCTCCTCTTTACAAAGATTTTTTGTGCTTGGGTACCTGATTAGGTCATGTTGTCAGGACCCATTTCTTGCTTTCAGTAGTTTTCTCTAGGTTTTTAGCTTCTCCCTAAGTTTATCTTAAGGGGGTGTTAGGGTAAAAATATATTTTTACTTATTAATTAAATCATTATTAATTTAATTATTAAGTCACTTTTTATCTCTAGTTCACTTAAGCTAAA
Organism: Thuja plicata; assembly: GCA_018584345.1. Taxonomy (NCBI): domain Eukaryota; kingdom Viridiplantae; phylum Streptophyta; class Pinopsida; order Cupressales; family Cupressaceae; genus Thuja; species Thuja plicata. The sequence continues at coordinate 1,448,201 of MU224451.1, forward strand.
CTTTAGGCATATAATAATTAATTCTATTAATTATTATTATGCAACCTAGGTTTCTGCACCTTCTGGTGTTCGATCTCCTTTATAAGGATTGATCTCTTTGTAACTATTAATTCTTTTGTAATTCCCTATATTCTCTCTCTGAATGAATATTTCATCTTTCAGATCATTATGAGTTGTGTCTCCATTCTTTTCTTTTGTGATAGGTATTTTTCATAAAGTGGATCTTGGTAATTGAATTCTTCAAATTATAACAATAAACACCCAAAGATCCATGTTTTCTATCCTTGAATTGATTTGGTGTCATATTTAAGCAAGAAGCTTAGTTGAGGTCCCAAGCCTAGTTTGGGTTCATTGAAGATTGAATGCCTCGAAGAGTTCTAAGTTGTAGAAATTTGTGGTCAAGCCAAAGTTGAATTTGTTTTTTGGGGTCTTCCAAGCATATTTGCATCATATTAGTATCATATATGAGTCTGGTTGTGTGGGAGAAATACTTGGTGTATGCAGGAAGAAGGTTGGGAAGAAGAGGCTAACATAGTGCTTCCAAAAGGAATGACTGCAAAAGTGGCTAGAAGGTTTTAGGACTTAGAAGAGAAGTTGGTGGCCATGGAGGCTGAAAACTAGAAAGAGAAAAGGAAAGAAAGAAGAGGAGAAGAAGGTGACTCTGAGGAATATGAAGAGAGAGAAGATGGAACCCCTCAAGAGAAGAATCAGGAGGAAGAGGTACCCCTACAGAGAGAAGGTTTTTGAATGCCTTGAAGTCTGTAAGCAAGGAGTCTTTTGATGTGAAGATAGACATTCTAGTTTATGGAGGAAAGATGGACCTGATGTGGATAGATGTCTTGTTGTTGTTACAGAACCAGCTTGGATCTGTTATGAGATCTTTCTCCTAGATCTCTTAGGGTGTTCACAACCCTAAACTAAGGTAAGTCACTCTCAACTTTACCTCCTCTTCAAGAATCAGTCCCCCATCGAAATGATTTCATCTCCTTCTTGCTTAACCTACACAAATAGATTCATTCTACTCACTTATTCAATGTTTTATGAACATTGCTTTCATTCTCTTCCCTAGCCAGACTATTACAAAGCTCACCTAGGGTAAGATCTCCAGACTCTTTGTTGTTGCTTCTCCTACAGAAAACAAAAAGGAAACTATGTACAAGGGCTCCTCTCGAGTTCCATCCCAACACATGATTCTCACCATGGATTTAGGAATCTCAAGGCGCCATTACTGTTTACAACCCAGAACGGGTGAAGAACTAATAACTTGCAAAATATAAAATAAAGTAACTAATATACTTGCATGCAAAAGGAACCACAAAGAAACTTGATATCCACTAAACACACAATCTGCAACTTCTCATTACTGGAAACAAAACAAAATAGTACAATAATCTACAAATCTCTAAATTTTATGTAGCTTCTCTTCTTCTTCAATCTCTACTCTCTAGATCTCTAAAATGAAGGCTTTTGATTTTATTAGTAACCATCCTCTCATAGGAAAAAACCCTAACGGTCCACTCATTCGCAAGAATCTCTTCAGGAACCATTACACTAACCATACTGTCCATAAAAGACAAGATCCGCTTTTCACGAGCCGTTACGACTGAATATTGTCGAGCAACAGTAAAGAAAGTCGAGCTCCAGTGTTGTCCGAGCTGCTAGGCACCAGTGTAGGCTGAGCTGCTAGGCACAAATGTAGGTCGAGCTGCTAGGCAGTGTAGGCTGAGCTGCTAGGCAGTGTAGGCCGAGCTGCTAGGCACCAGTGTAGGCTGAGTTCTAGTGATACCAAGAAGCTTATCCAAGGTTCCCGATTCCTTGGTTGGATTTTCAAAGGCTTACCAACTACCTCACACACACAATTAAAGGAAACCAACTAAGCAATCTATCTAGACATGGATTGACCTAGTCATATCCATCTTAGGGAAATAAAATATATGACCTTCTAAGGTCCACACACACTCTCCTGACTTGGCTAGAGTCAGTACATGCCAGAAATAAGCAGCTAGGGGTTTGAGTTAGGTGTGCTCCTGCACCATACTCCCCCAGACAAAAGAAAGGTTAATCCATCCTTGTATTGAGTATGTTTGGATCAATGCCCAACCTCTTGAAGTATGTTTCTTTGATCCAAGTAGCATCAACATCTTCTTTTCCATGCCATTTGACAAGGTGCTCCATATAGTCTTTGTTCCTAGTCTTCTTATAGACCCTTGAGTCTAGTATCTTTTCATCTGTCATAGATGAAGTAGGGGTTAATTTCAGATCTTTTACCTCTTGTATTACCTCTTGAAGATTTTGGTTAGCATCTTTAATTGGTCCTTCGTATGCTATCAAATCTGCAATGTTGAAAACCAGTGACAGCCCAATGTCTTCAGGAAGCTCCACCTTGTATGCATTATTTCCATACTTTGCAAGTATCTTACATGGACCTAGCCTCTTCATCTGTAGCTTGTGAGGAACACCTTTTTGCAACCTATGTTTTTTCAAGTGTACCATCACAAAGTCTCCAATCTGAAACTGAACATCCCTCTTTGTTGCATCCACCTTTTGCTTTACCTTTTCAACCTTTTTAATCAAGTTATTTCTCACACTTTCATGGACTTCTCTCATTGAATGAGCAAAGTCCTCAGCATATCCACTACTACACATTCCTTCTTTCAATTCTCTAAGTTCAAAAATTCCTCTTGGGTGAAATCCATAAACAATTTCAAAAGGACTCTTACCAGTCGATCTATTCACTATATCTTTGTATGCATATTCAGCTTGTCCAATGAGTTGGTCCCATGCTTGACCATACTCCTTTGTGAGGCATCTCAGAAAGTTACCAAGACTTCTATTAGCCACCTCTGTTTGGCCATCTGTCTATGGATGGTAGGAAGATCCAAAAGACAAGTTAGTGCCCAACTTTTGCCATAAGGTCTTCCAAAAATAACTCATGAATTTGGTGTCCTTGTCTGAAACAATACTAAGTGGGAGTCCATGGATCCTCACCACTCCAATGAAAAACAACTGATCAATGTTACAAGCATCATGAATAGTCTTGCAAGGTATGAAATGAGTCATCTTGCTAAATCTGTCTACAACATAAATACTGTCATATCCCTGCCTTGTTCTTGGCAAACCAACTACAAAATCCATAGTTATGCATTCCCATGGTCTGGTTGGGATTGGAAGTGGCTGATAAAGACTTGCATTGGAAGACATGCCCTTTTCTTTTTGACACACTACGCAACTCTCAACATACTGTCTAACATCTCTATTCATTCTAGGCCAAAAAAAGAACCTAGTGACTAACTCTTGAGTCTTACCGACTCCAAAATGAACACTAAGTGCTCCATTATATTTTTCTTGAATCAAATTCTCTCTCATAGACCCTTTAGGAACATAAAGCTGACCTCCATTCAACAATAAATCATTATGCAAAGTATATTCAGAAAGATCACCATGAAAGTTGTTTTTAAACTCCTTGCATACCTTGTAGATTTGAGCAAAATATTCATCTTCAGCATATAGGTCTTTGAAGCTATCAATACCTATGATTTTTAGCTAAACTTCTTGGACTATGAGAAGCCTTCTTCTCAATGCATCAGCAACCTTATTCTATACTCCCTTTTTGTGCTTGATATTGAAAGTGTAGGATTGTAGATACTCCACCCACTTCATGTGTTTGCTGCTAAGTTTGTCTTGAGAGTTAAGGAAGTTGGGAGCTTGGTTATCAGTATATACTATGAACTCTTTTGGCAGCAAGTAGTGCCTCAACTTCTTGAGTGCCTAGACTAAAGCATACAACTCTAATTTATAAGAAGAGTACTTCTTCTTTGCATCATTTAGCTTCTCACTATGGAAAGCTAATGGTCTTCCTTCTTGGCTTATGATAGCCCCAATGACCACATTACTTGCATCACATTCTACTGTAAAAATCTTATTAAAGCTTGGAAGAACTAGAGTAGGCAACTCTGCTATCTTCTCCTTGAGTGTTTCAAACCCTTTCTCAGCTTGTGGTGTCCATTGAAACTTTGTCTTCATCCCACCTTTAATGGTGTCTAACATAGGTGCACAAATCCCACTGAAATGTCTAATGAACTTTATGTAATACTGAGCTAAACCATGGAAACTTCTCACCTTAGTTGCAACCTTGGGAGTAGGCCAACTTAGAATGGCATCTACCTTTTCTTGGTCTATTTTGAGGTTACCCTGTGACAAAACAAAACCGAGATATACAAGCTCCTGCTTCATGAAGTCACACTTCTCCAAATTGATCATTAGATTTTCATCATGCAATTTCTTGAAAACAATTTTCAAATGCCCAATATGCTCCTCCTTAGTTCTGTTGAAAACAAAAATGTCATCTAGGTAGACAACAACAAACTTACCAATGCATTCTACCAATACCTCATTCATCAACCTCATAAAAGTTGAGGGAGCATTAGACAAACCAAATGGCATTACAAGCCATTCATACAAACCTTCTGTAGTTTTGAAGGTTATCTTCCATTCATCTCCTTCATTAATTCTGATTTGGTGGTAGCCGCTCTTAAGATCAATCTTGTTGAAGTATTTTACCTCCCCTAAACAGTCCATTAGGTCTTCAATTCTGGGTATTGGAAACCTATACCTAATGGTGATTCTATTTATGGCTCTAGAATCTGGACAAAGTCTCCAAGCTCCTCCTTTCTTAGGTACTGAAATAGTAGGGATTGCAAATGGGATTATGCTTTTTCTAATTAGGCCTTGGTGTAATAACTCTCTGATTTGCTTGGCTATCTCCTCATTTTGCTGAGGGGTCATCTTATAGGCATCTTTGTTGGGTAAGGTAGCTCCTAGTATGAAGTCAATCTTGTGGCTAACAAGTCTCTTAGGAGGTAGGGGAGTGGGCTGGCCATCATTCACAATATCCTTATACTCTTCAAGTATTTCTTTTACCTCATTTGGTATCTCTGATTTCTTGACAACAAATTTATCTTTTGGCTTCAATACTAAAGAAAACCCAACTCCTTCTCCTTCTTCTAGGGTCTTCAAGAAATCCTTCTCACCAACCATGAACACACTTGGACTTGATGTCTTCATCTCTCCTTCTTCTATCAGGGACTGAATTTTGAAAGTCGCCCCATCTTTCTTGAATGAGTATGCATTCTTGGTTCCATCATGCATGGATTGGCTATTAAATTGCCATGGCCTTACAAGTAGAAGGTGGCATGCATCCATGGGAAGGATGTCACATAGAACTCTATCCTTATACTTTCCAATGGTGAATTCTACCCATGCTTGTTCTCCTACAAACACATGTTGTCCTTTGTTGAGCCATGTAATCTTGTATGGGTTTTTATGTGGAATCCTTTTCAAATTTAACTCGGTGGCTGCCTCTTCACTAATAATATTATCAATTGAGCCTGAATCAATAATGACTCTACACACCTTCCCTGTGATCTTGTACTTCACTCTAAAGAGTTCTCTCCTTTGGCTTGGTTCTTCTTTGCTTGGCTCTGTGATTAAGGTCCTCGTTATCATGAGGTTCTCACCTTCCTTTGATTCTAATGGTACCTCAGATGGCTTGCTGCTGCAACTTGATTCTTCTTGGACATAGTTAACTCTCTTTCCACCTCCTTGAGAAGTAGAACTCTTTTCAGGACACCTATAGGCAAGATGCCCTAGCTAATTGCAGTGATAGCATTTCATGGTGGCAAAGTAGGATGCTCCTCTTCCTTGATTATTGATGTTCCTTCCTCTCCAACTAGTGTTAGAGCCTCTACCTCTGTTGAAACATCCCCTATTTGAGTTTGCTTCGTGATTTTCAGTGAGCTTGTTCTCACTTTGCTGCCTTGAATCTGATCCTCTTCCACCATAGCCTCCTTGTCCTCTTCCTTCTCTACCTCTACCTCTTCCTCTGAAGTTTGATTCTGATTTCTTTTTGTTCTTCTCTTC
>MU224451.1:1454169-1468476 GCA_018584345.1 Thuja plicata
TCCTTGTCCTCTTCCTTCTCTACCTCTACCTCTTCCTCTGAAGTTTGATTCTGATTTCTTTTTGTTCTTCTCTTCCACTTTCAATGCAAGTTGGAAACACTTATGGACGGTTGTGGGAGTCCAAAAACTGATTTCCTCTTGGATATTCCATTTTAGGCCTCCAAGATACCTAACCACCTTGATAGTCTCATCCTCTTGGAATCTTGACCTCAAGCACAACTTTTGGAATTCTTCAGTATACTTAGCCACATCCAAATCTTTTTGCTTCAAACTATGCCTCTTATTGTGTAACTGGATTTCATAATCCTCAGGTAGGTATTACTCCTTTACCTTGTTTAACATGGCCTTCCAATTTGAAATTGGATGCTTACCCATCTTCTCCCTCTCTTCTTGGAGGTATTTCCACCATGTTAATGTTGAACCTCTTAACCTTGACTTTGTAACTTTTACCTTTCGTGCTTCGGTTATGCCCTCACATTCAAAATGATTCTCAATACCTTCTATCCACTCCACAACTAGTTCACTGTCCATTTTTCCATTAAAGAATGGAATTCCTTCAATACTTTTGCCTCCTAGGGCTCTGAGAGCTTTTAGAAATGGCTCCTCACTCATTGGAGGGTCTGGTTCAGGTATTAAGTCTTCTTCATCAACTTTCTTCTTCCCTCTGTTTTTGTTGACTTCATCTCCATCTTTGGTTTTGTTGCATCTGCAACTTCTTGAAGTTTTACCTTCATCTCATCCAGGGCTTCTTCTAGGAGTCTACTCCTTTCCCTTTGATCCTCTATCACTCTCTTCTGCTCATCTACTTCCTTTGCAAGCTCTACATTGGTGGCCATCTTGTTTTCACCTACTGATACTATTGCCTGGAACATTTACCACAAGCCCAATCAATTTAGGCTCTGATACCAATTTGATGTGGATAGAAGTCTTGTTGCTGTTACAGAACCAGCTTGGCTCTGTTATGAGATCTTTCTCCTAGATCTCTTAGGGTGTTCACAACCCTAAACTGAGGTAAGTCACTCTCAACTTTACCTCCTCTTCAAGACTCAGTCCCCCATCGAAATGCTTTTCATCTCCTTGCTGAACCTACACAAATAGATTCATTCTACTCACTTATTCAATGTTTTCTGAACATTGCTTTCATTCTCTTCCCTAGCCGGACTATTACCAAGCTCGCCTAGGGTAAAATCTCCAGACTCTTTGTTGTTTCTTCTCCTACAGAAAACAAAAAGGAAAATATGTACAAGGGATCATCTCGATTTCCACCCCAACACATGATTCTCACCATGGATTCAGGAATCTCGAGGGGTCATTACTGTTTACAACCCAGAACGGGTGAAGAACTAATAACTTGCAAAACATAAAATAAAGTAACTAATCTACTTGCATGCAAAAGGAACCAAAAAGAAACTTGATATCCACTAAACACACAATCTGCAACTTCTCATTACTGGAAACAAAACAAAACAGTACAATAATCTGTAAATCTCTAACTTTTTTGTAGCTTCTCTTCTTCTTCAATCTCTACTCTCTAGATCTCTAAAATGACGGCTTTTGATGTTATTAGTAACCATCCTCTCATAGGAAACAACCCTAACGGTCTACTCATTTGCAAGAATCTCTTTAGGAACCATTACACTAACCATACTGTCCATAAAAGATAAGATCTGCTTTTCACGGGCTGTTATGACTAAATATTGCCAAGCAACAGTAAAGAAAACCGAGCTCCAGTGTTGGCTGAGCTGCTAGGCACCAGTGTAGGCTGAGCGGCTAGGCACAAATGTAGGTTGAGATGCTAGGAAGTGTAGGCCGAGCTGCTAGGCAGTGTAGGTCGTGCTGCTAGGAAATGTAGGTCGAGCTGCTAGGAAGTGTAGGCTGAGCTACTAGGCAATGTAGGCCAAGCTGCTAGGCAATGTAGGCCGAGCTACTAGGCACCAGTGTAGGCCGAGTTCCAGTGATACCAAGAAGCTTATCCAAGGTTCCCGATGCCTTGGTTGGATTTCCAGAGGCTTACCAACTACCTCACACACACACACACAACTAAAGGAAACTAACTAAGCAACCTATCTAGACATGGATTGACCTAGTCATATCCATCTTAGGGAAATAAAATATATGACCTTCTAAGGTCCACACACGCTCTCCTGACTTGGCTAGAGTCAGTACATGCTAGAAATAACGAGCTAGGGGTTCGAGTTAGGTTTGCTCCTGCACCATGACCTTGAAGAGATGATAGAGTGGATTGATGCACTCGATAACTATTTTGAATACAAGGAGATGTCAGAGGATAGAAAAGTAAATTTTACCGAGACAAAGTTGAAAGGTTTTTTTCCTGACTTGGTGGAACTACACCAAAGGAGAAAGGGTGAAGGTATGTAGATCCATGATTAATTCACTGGAGAGGATGGTGAGTAGGATTAAGAACCTATTCCTACTAGTAGACCATGAGATTCAAGTATAAAAAAGGTTGTAGAATTTAAAACAAAGAGATATGGATGTGGACTCTTATACTGAGGAGTTTCACAAACTCACCATTAGATGTGGACATGTGAAAAATGAGAGGGATAAGGTAGCTAGATACCTTAATGGGATGAAGTTTAACACACAATATGAAATTAGCCTCATGACACCAAAGATAATTGATGAGTGGTTTTAAGTGGCTCTAAGGGAAGAGGAAAAGTTAAGGAGGAAGAATGAACAACATAGTAGAGGTCAAAGAAGAAGCTTAAGAGGTAGAGGTAGTTTTGGGGGAAGGAGTCAGTTCCAAAAACTGCAATGAGAGTCTAGCCACAGTGAGCACACTGGAGACTTGGGTTCTAGAGGAATTTTCAGAGGGAGAAGACCCAATGGGAGAGGAAGGTTTGGTGGTCTAGGAAGGGGCCCAAACACTTTCAAGAGAAGGTTCTTTAACTACAAAAAAGTGGGACATAAAGCTAATAGGTGTCTAGAGAAGCAAGATTCAAATTCTCAGGGAGGAGAAAGAAGAAATCGGTTAATGCAAGAGGAGGATTGTCAAAGTGTCAACACTCCATCTAGACCTGCAGATCCATAGTATGGATAAATCTTTATTTTGAGGAGAACTCTCTTGAAGGTTCCACGTAACCAAGAACCCCCAAAAAGGAAGTCACTATTTATAACTTCTTGCAATTCCAATGGAAAGGTATGTAAAGTTATAGTTGATTCTAGTTCTACAGATAACTTGGTGTCATTAGAGATGGTTGAAAAGTAAAAAATGAAAATACCACCCCACCCTACTCCTTATAATGTGTCTTGGTCGAGTAAGGGTCAACATGTACTTGTGAATGAATAGTCCCAGTTAGAATTCCAAATTGGAGAATATAGGAAAAGGATCTTATGTGATGTGATCCTCTTGGATTCTCTCCATCTAATTCTATGGCATCCATGGTAGTATGATCTTAAAGCACAACTTGATGGGAAAAATAATGTATATACCATAAACAAAAATGGTGAAACTTTTACCATAAATCTTTTACCTAATGAGGGTGTAGATAAGCAAGTGGGATCTAGTGTCATGGTGGTAGGAGAGAAGGAGTTTGTAGAAATATTTAAGGAAAAATATGGTCAAGGGTTTAGTTTGATTTTAAAACCAAAGGATGAGTCAAATATGTTAAACAGTAAAAGACACTGTTTAGTGTGCACTCGGTTAAGAGATTTACAAAGGATTGTTAAATCCACCTTTCACAAAGATTTCTTCTATTTTCTACACTTGTTATAATGTAGTCAAAAATATTCAATAACCTGAGTATGTGCAATCTACAATTGTTGATTACATATCCATTAAAGATTACAAGTATAATGTATCACCTATTGTGATTGATCAATACCTCTGTTGCTCAGTAGCCTTGAATCTGGTTCTTGATAACCTAATTCATCTTTTTTTGTTCTTCTGCTTGAAACTCTCAGTCTGATTCATAGATGTGCTCCTCGGCTACAATCATCATCACACACATGTGTTCTGATAGATTACATATCTATTTATACAATGATATTGACCTAAATGAGTTTCACGTATTACAAAGATAACTCTATAATCGAAGGTTTACAACTTGACCTTGATCTCCTAGTTTGCATGTTTTCAATTAGTTAGATTGTTTAAAACAATTACAATTACATTGCTTGTCCCTCAAGAAATGGATTTAAAGCTAAATATAAAATATAAGTGTTTTATCTAACGTGGAAGTCAGATCCACATTTCTCAGGATTCTAACTGTCTCTCGGTAGACTGGTGCTCGGGTTGCTCTTTGGTCTGTCGGGTTCTTCTGTCATCTACTCTGTCAGTTTGCATTGTACTCTTCTTGTCGGGTTCCTCTGTCGATTTTGTTGTGTCGGGTTCCCTTGTAACATTTTTGGGTTGCACTGTGTCGTCAGGTTTGCTTGTAAACTTGTACGTCGGTGTTCTCTATCCCTTTCTTTCGGTGTTGGTGATACCGACGGTTCCAAAACTATTTTCCTTTCATATACTAATGGCAAAAATAGGTCTTCAATATCATTGTTGAAAAGAGGGCAATAATATCATATCCCATTATGATTTGTAACACTATAGTGCACATCCTCATCACCCTCTTTATATCACTCTCTAAAAATGGTGTGTTTATTCATAGCCATGAACTCTTATGATCGTTATGTTTGGTCCAATTGAATAAATCCCCTTCTCACTCCTTTTAATGAGGTAGGAGATTGGAGATTCGAATCTGAAATTAAAATGAATTGGTTGTAATTTTATTTATATCTTCCACAATGTGGGAACGATGAATATAAATTCAATTTGGTTTATGCACTGGGTTGCTAATTATAACTAGCAACTCGCTATGGTTGTTAATAGTTGGCTTATAAGGATGGAAATGATCATTAGCAATGTGAATGGATTATGAAGGCCTCACACCAACCACTATAAACAATCAATGCTTAGAATGTGGTGATTAAACCTAGAGGATGTCATATGAGCCTCAATCAACAGCTAGCAAGAATCTCAATTCATAAAAGGGATTTAAAAAATAAAATAAAAAATTAAACTAACTTGCAAGAATACACCTTAAAACAATGCAAACTAGGGAAAAATATACCCCACACAAAGATAAAATCTGGAAAGCAACATCTAGAGGCAGAAAAGGAAAAAAAGCACGAATGGCCATTAGAAGGGAGAGCGCCAACCAATAATAAACGCTATAGCTTCCAAGAGCACCAACACACTCTTGCCTCCAACTATGTCTATATTGATCTCTGAAAGAAAGACTTAATCAACCTCCTAAGTGAATATACAGACACTCTAAATTGACATCTAAACAAGGAAATGATAGAAGTCTTCTCCCAATGTAAGCCTAAAAGGAAAAATATGCAAACGATAAGTAATATATTAATAAGCCATAGGCTATAGGTAAGATAATACCTAATGTGATCAAGAATGATAACAAGGTAAAAACCATTTGCAGTGTAGTAAATTAAAATGATAAATAAGTCAATATGCAAGACAATAAGTAAAGTGAAGACACAACATGAATGTAATATAATAATATAACTCACATAATTAGATTTGAAAAGGAAAAATAAAAAGAATGAAGACATGCAATAACTTAGGTTAACAGCTAGACATGTTAAGCCTCCAATGTCCAAATCAAAAAATGGGGGAAATAACTCTAAGTAAAGTAAAAAATGGGAGAGAGAAATCTAAGGAAAGTTAACAAGAATAAATTATAGTAGAGGACTCATATGAATATGTAAATATATACTATGTTGTTAAATCTATTTTCTCAAGTATAATGTTTTATTACTTGTCTTCCTTTGTTGAAGATCCTTTTACCCTAACATGTTTACAATCCCCTAGGGGTGCATGCTTATTTATGAGCATAGCAAAGCAAGATATATTTGTTATTTTGGGAATGACTAAGGATGAACCTACATATGGGTTCCCAAAATGACATACTATAAAATTGATCACATTGGCAATGATGTTAGACAAATTCAATCCAATAAATGCAACTATAATCAAGGATTTTAGGGGAAGACTAATTCAATGTCATGCGAACAATATGTAAATGTAAGTTAGGCATGAAGGAAATAAAATGGCACTAAAAGGAATAATGAAAATAAGGTAAATATTACCTAAAGTAAATCTCTCTAAAAAAATTGAAGCCAAAAAAAACCTCACTAAATTTGTGAATTTAATGTGTACAATTCAATCATTGTGAGATAGAGGTAGATAAATGTAATTGAGTCACCACTATTGTGTGTGTGTATAAAATAGCAGGCACTTGTGTTTCTTGCATTAATTAAACAATTGACACAAAAAAATCATAAGGCTAGCCTCTTCACCAAAGAGTACCTAATGGGTACTAATTATATATTACATTTAAATTTAAAAATATGTTAGTATTATATAATAAAACTTGTACTAATTATATATTACATTTAAATTTAAAATGAAGATATTCCAAACTTGGAGCAAAGAATGATATAAACCAACACTAGATTTAACAATTAATCCATTCTATTCTAAATAAAATAAATAGAAATAGAAATTTGAAACATAAATTAGTACACACTTAAATCTAAAATGAAGATAGTTCAAATTTGGAGCAACGAATTATCTAAACTAACACGAGAATTAACAACTAATCCATTCTAATCTAAGTAAAATAAATATAAATATAAATTTCAAACATAAATTAGTACACAAGAATGTAAAAAATATTATATTTTTCAAAAAAAAAAAAAACAAATAATAATAACTTTAAGGTGTAATGAATCAATTATGTTAATGACAATCAAATAAGATTAATATTAATTTTAAAGTTTATTAGAATTTAAATATAAATAAAATATATAAATAGTTATGGTCAAACCAGGGCTAGAAAACGAAGGGCTCAAGAAAGTGAACAATTACTTCACAAATATTAAAAATATATTATAATAAATAAATATATAGTTTTATAACATAATAATATTTGTAAAAAATATTTAATATTTAATATTGTGTTAATTTAAATATCATATATATAAATAAATAGATATATTTAATATAAATAAGAAAATTTGATTTCAAAATGCTGTTCAATTTCTAACATTTAATTTTTAATTTAAGAAATATACTTTACAACTTTTTTTATTATGATCTATATTATTATTAAAAAAAATTATCTTCACTAATAATATAATATAAATCCAAATTGTATAAAATATAATTTAATTTGATTTAAAACTATATAATTATATTATAATAAAAATATTTTAATATTTAAATAATATGTTTTCCTACACTAAACTGTATATATTGTGTTTGTAAAATAATTACTTTGTAAACTATAGATATGTGGAATATAAGCACCATCAAAATCTAAATCAAATTTAATGCCAACAAGGAATAAACGAAAGTATAAATATCGTGAGTGATGAAACATTTAAAAAACAACAAAAATTCACTAAACAATATATTAATTGGGAGACGTGTGCATTGTACTTACATTGGTCGGTGATTTCCACGGATGAGTAATTGGAATGTGCTCTCAACGGTGCCAAGTAAAATAATTAAAAAACTTTTATGCATTGTATATGTCTATGGTATGATGGCGGGGATTCTTATTTGTAGTGTCGTCAACCAACTTTCAAACCTTGTGGGGTCACCCTTTGTCATGTTAACAATTGAGGTTGCTTACCCACTACATTAAGTTAGCCTTAGTTTGAATTTTTTATAAAAATATAATCTTTTTGAAATGGGCTCTCCACCAAACAATGTTGCTACCAAAGAAACTATAACTTTAGACCCTAGCTTAAAAAAAGAGTCATTGATTATTATAGAATGGTGATCAAAGCCTACTAAAATAGAACCTACTAAAAATGCCACTAACAAAGACAAACTAATTTTACAGTAAAGCACCCTAGAAATTTAGAAAAACTAAGATAATAACCAAAGTAATTCCCTTGTGAAGAACCCCACAACTTTGGAAAAACCAAGAGAAATCTAAAGACTAAAATTCATAAGTAGATATTTTCTTTGGCACAACGGTCATTTCATTTACATTTCAAGGGAATATTGCTTGAGCAATCATAAAACATCACTTCCAAAGCATATAATGGCCACCACCATATACAACCAATCCCTACCAATTATCTATTGGTTGAATTTCTTACATATATAATTTTCAACATCAAAACCATGAGGCACGTGAGAATTGAGAAGGGGGTCACCTGAAAACCTTTACGAGACATTAAAAAAGAAAGAAGAAACTATCTTTTTATGAATTGATGAAGGAGCATTTATGGTAGACAAGAGAAACAAATTTGAATTTGTCATATTCTTCCTCAAATTCAAAATAATTCATTTTTGGGCATGGGAAATAGGATTTACAACTTGTCTTGTCTTAAACATATTTTCCTTTATGTTAAATATCAAAAAATGTGTGTCGAAGAATGGGCTATTGAGTAGTTTTTTGTTTCAGGGACCTATTGAGTGCAGTTGATGGAATAGTGGATAAATATTCTTGGCAAGTTTGGAGGTGGAGTTGATAAAGCATCTAGAAGCTTTGAAGGCAATTTCTAAGTTGGGAAGATGTTTTTCCCTTTCTTGGGGTGTGACTTTTTGGGGGTTACCAAAAACAAGTTTTGGTAATTGTGGTGGTTGAAAGGCAAGTTTCAACATTCATTTTATGATTCCCATTTTTAGATTTTTGGGAAGTTGGAGGGGAAAGAGAAATTTTCCTTTAAAGAATAAGAATAAGAAGAATAAGTTGAAGTTTCAAGATGCATGGGATGGAGTACTATGACAAAAATTTATCAATTTATATCAGATTTTGTTGTGTTTAACTCCTATAAGACTATCATGTAATGTATTTGCCAATTTACTATGTTTTTGTTCAATTCCTAAATAGTTAGATAAGATTAGTGAGAAGTGATTTGATGATTTTCTACATTTACTTGCATATTTGAGTTGCATATTGTATGTATTTTGAGTTAGGAGAATACCATATCAGATTTTTGTACGGTGATGGAAATGGAGAACGAGATCAAGGATCTATTCGTTCCAACATCATAACGATGGAGTTATAAAATGAACACATGTGAAACAAATACTAAATAAACAATAAAATGCATTCAACATCACTTCATTTCCCTCTTATCCATCATCATAACTTTCCAACATCATAACGATGGAGTTATAAAATAGTGGACTAATATTCTTGGCAAGTTTGGAGGTGGAGTTAATAAAGCATCTAGAATCTTTGAAGATAATTTATAAGTTTAGAAGACGTCTTTCACTTTTATTAGGCGTGATATTTTGGGGGATTACCAAAACAATTCATTCCCTAAACATTTAGATAAGATTAAGGAGTAGTTTGCTGATTTTTTGTTTTTACTTGCATATTTGAGTTGCATTTTGTATGTGTTTTGGGTTAGGAGAACACCCATATCAGATTTTATGCCAAATATTTTGATGATATGCATATTTGATTTGAGAGGGACCACCCACTTCCAATCATTCATTATTAATGGGTTAAAATTGTTTACTTATCAATTCGTATACAGGAAAAATGATATACCAAAAGATTTAATTTAAAATGTTAATACATGAACCAAATATAATCTACCACAACTTTCAATTCAAAAAAGTAATGCATGAACCAAAATGATGCAAGAATATTTTGGTGGTTTCATATTGGTGGCTCTTAGGTTTCACATATCAAAAAAGTATGTAGATCATATAACAAAATCCACAAAAGGAAGAAAATAATGGAGTCCAATAGGGGAGACCAAATGAAGTTGTAGAAAATTGGAAGAATACAAAGGGCCACCAATATATACAACCAAATCATGCTCTTCTAATCAAACCTAGAGAGATATGTGTAGAGATTGTGCTTACAATCAATTTAGCTTATAATCAACCAAAAACCCAATCTTGTGGCCAAAAAGTTTCACAAAAAAATCATGAACTAACCAACTAGTTAATTGAATCATTTGAATGACATGAACTTATTATGCGGTGCATGCCACTTGTGCTACCATGTATTAGTAGTAGGATTCTACCTAGGTGTCTGAAATAAACGCATGCTCAAAATGTAGCTCAATCAGTAAGGTTTTATCTAACATAAAAATAATTAGTCATTACTCAACAAATGTAGACTTGATGTATTTTGACTTTATAGAACTAAAGAGCCATTAGAAGATCTACTTGTTGTTGTCTAATAGAAGAATTCTAATAGATGGCCAATTCTTGGATTTGACAGCAGTCAATTACTATAGTGAACATGTGAACAAGTTGCATGATAGGACAAGACTATGCATGGAAAGCCTATGGGAATAATAATGGTAAGTTTAAATACAAAAAGAACTTGTGCTAAAAAAATGCATGAGGACACATCAACAAATAAGAAGATATATATGACACCAAAATCTACACAATACAAGTAGACATGATTAATCCAATGCATGATAAATTGCTATAGTAAGACACGTGTGTAAGATATTCTTGTAAACAAATACTACAATATATATTTTAAGGTGATGCAAGATTTTCCCAACACGAAGATGCTCTTATATTACATACCTTAAGTAAAAAGATTATGAGCTAAATTCCCACAATATGAATATCATGCATAACTAATTTGGCCACCCCAATTGACTTACTTTTTCAAACATCTATGGGTATTCCTTTAAATCTCTTTATTGTTCAAAAAATGCAATATGCCTTGTACTCACTATATTAGGTTTCTTGCCTATGTCTAAATGCAATTTATCCAGTTTCCTATCACTTATTTTTGATATATCCTTTATCTAATCAAATACTTCCATTGATTATAATTCCTCGAGATCTTTATGTGCATGATAAAAATACAATTAAAATACATTGAGTATCGAAAATACATCCTATATTTCTTGTACAACTTAATCTCATAAGAGTTATTTGAAAATTTGTGCACGATGTGGCATACAACAATATATCCTATATTTCTTGTACAATTTAATCTCATAAGAGTTCTTTGAAAATTTGTGGATAATAAGGCATAGACCAATCTTCTTTGGTCTTAGCTTCTTATACGTTCCTATTGCTTTTCTCTTCTCTCTCTATTTCTTGACCTGTGCATGAATATTCAATGTGTTTTGTGCAATGTATTAAGCTTTTGTACTCGTGTGTCCCTTCTAATTCCATTCCCAATAGATCTATGACACATCACAAATATTCCCCATACACCACTTGAAAAGAAAATTTTCTTGATGATTTGTCCATTATGTTTTATGCAACCAATATAGAGTCCCACTATGTAGGCTTCTTCCCTACTAGACATCTAAGTAGAAGGCCAAGAATTTAATTAAAATATTGTTAGGATTAATTAATACTGAGAGGGGGTGAATCAGTATTACAACACTTTAAACATGAACTTAATAAATTCCAACTTAACCATACAATTACTGAAATGAAAAGAACATAAGCACATAACACATAACTTATAACACTGTGAATTGTTGTCGAGGAAACCCTGGCCAAGGGAAAACCCCGGTGGGGATGGTACCCACAAATATGTACTAAAATATAGTGTCCCTATTAGGAGACCTAGCCTTGCTAGGAGCTGAGTATTACATTAGCACATTTCCCTGTTAGGGGTTGAGTATAACATTAGCACATTTCCCTGTGATGTGCCCAAGGTTATTACATTTGTACAATGTGGTTTTATCCGTTGACTCTTTCCTAATGTTATCTTGTATGTATCTAGATTGATTGGGTTTCCTGCATTCTACTTTCTTGTGCCCATATGCATAACAATTAAAGCAATAACCAGAAAAAGGTTTGAAAGGGGCTTTACCTCTACAATCTCTCTTCATGTGTCCAACCATGTTACATCCAAAACATCTACCTCTGAAAGGTCTGATATGTTCTTTAGGTTCTTCAAGAGTAGGTTTTTCTCCATCAATCTTCGCATCAGATTTTTCTTCTTGATTCGTGGAACATTCAGCTTCATTGAAGCCAACACCAGTCATGTCTCCTTTAGGTTTATGTCTTTCTCTTTGTTCATAGATCAAATCACTGCCCATGTGAAGTCTCTCAATATGTTTCTTTGCCTCAACAAGTTCACCTTTTATGATCTAATTATATTTCTCTAATTCTAGATACTTGCTCTTGTAGTGATCAAGTTCAGTCTTCATTTGTCCCATCAGAATATTAGCATCTTTCAAAGCTTCTTCAATTTTCATTTTAGCATCCTTTTCTTGTCGAATCTCTTTAGCCATCATTTCATGATTAAGTTTTAAAGTATCATTCTCTTGTTCAAGTTGTTTTATCTGATCTCAAGTATCATCGTTTGAATCCTCTTTATCTGAATCATAAGATATTGTCTCTGACTTCTAGAAAGTTCAAGTTGATCTTTTAGTTTCTTAATGAATCCCTCATCTCTTCTCAATTTGAATCTCAAGTCACCATTCTCTGCTTTTGCTTTGTAAGGGTCTTCAAGTGCTGCTTCAAAGTTTTAATTGCAACTTATTGCACTTCACTAAGTGGATGAATGAATATGTGCTCCAATTTCTTTATGCTGCAAATGAACTAGCAACCTGTGAAGACAAGACAATTGAATAAACAATTAAAATAAATTTAAAACTTAATCTTATAAAATAAAAATTACTTGCTAGTCATGAAGATAAAGTAAACTTCAAACAAAATAAAAAATAATAACTTGTGATATAACTTTAATTGCAAGGGGTTGCAACATTTGGAATCTTTGGCCATGGAGGTACCACCAACTACGAGCATCTTTCCTAAACCGATGACGAAGAGCATCATTACTTAGACCTTTTGCATTCACAAACTCTGTGAACTCATCCGTAATCATATCTCGCAAATCATCATCAGGAAAGAGTCTTTGAAATGTTGTTTTGTACCCATCAGACACTTCTACATCTCTATAGGGTGGTAGCCTTCCTGGTTGATCACTATAGTGGGTGTTATAGTATTTGAGCGTCAATGCATAGGCAAGCAAATGTAGAGGATTGGTCATTTTGTTCCATCGTTCTACAACAATTGCTTGCAATTGTTTGAAGAAGGTCTCTTGAGGATCTTGTTATCTTTCATTTATAATTTGATTGATCTTCTCAAGCATTGAGTCTATGCTATCATAGATCTCTCCAAGGCAAGGCCTATCCATGTCAGTGTACCTAAGCACGCTCATAACGGGCTCGGTGAACTTAATGAGATATTCCACACGTTCCCACCATGAGTCATCCAATATCCTTTGCTTTAGTTTGGCTGCCCTCTCACTGTTGTTTTGCCTCCATATAGCCCAATTGTTGATGATTACTATATTGCAAGTGCCTCTTTCACTTGCACAAGTCATCTCAAGACGATTAAATTTGATGCGAAACGAGTCTCAGCAACCTGGAACATAAATTAGTAGAACCAAAAAAAATACAACTATTAGATACATCATACATACTTTAAAAGTTTAAAGTTTAAAAAAAAATGAAAATACATATTACACAATCAACATATTAAAATTTATATTACTAACTTGAGTTCAAGTTCACTTACCTTGAGTAGCTCCAAACATGAGAACATTTTGAATATTCTCTGAGTCATGTGGTGGTTTGTGACGAACATCTGGATGTCCTCAGCCTCTGCATACACCTCTTTGATCCACCCAATTTTGTTCCCAATCTTTTTTAGCATAAGATTGAGTGAATGGACTACACAAGGTGTCCAAAAGATGTGTTGATATTGCTCTTCAACCGACAAACTAGCAGCTCTACAATTCTGTGTTGTCCGTTATTACTTGTACAACGTTTCTAAGACCCACTTGTTCAATGGCAGAGATGAGAATATTAGCAATAAATGGCCCATCTTTTACTTGCCCCTCACAATCTACACATTTCAAAAACATTGCCCCTTTAGGGGACACCGCCATGATATTGATCAAGGGACGATTTATAGCATATTTCCACCCATCTGAAACAATTGATACCCATGTCTCAATCCATGAATCCCTTATGGGCTTTGATTGATCATCAATCCCCTTGACCTCTTGATCCAACAAGGTGGTACGTACTCTCTCATAATCGGGGCCCTTATACCCTTTTGGAGCTTCATTGGCACTTTTCAACATCTTTTTCCAATATGGAGAGTGAACAACACTAAAAGGCAACCCATTTGTATACAAGCATCTTGCCACATCAATGTTGGCAATTTCTCGACCCTGATTTTGAAATGCAGTTTCTAGTGGTCCCTTTCTTTTGTGTGTAAGGGGTGCTTCACTTTCAGTATCAAGGCCAGCTGAGGTAGTATAAAAGGGGTGATCTTCTATCACAACATCTATA
>MU224451.1:1471356-1514474 GCA_018584345.1 Thuja plicata
TATATATATATATATACACACTCTATTGACACTATCTTAATTTTGATGTTGTTTAAAGTTGAACTTCTAGAAATTTAAGTATTTTTATATAATAATATATTTTTTAACATAAAATAGTATATGAATGGCTACAAGACTACTATCGACAAATCATGTCCCCCGCCATCCCCATCCCTAAAACACCATGGAATATAGGTCATTTGCCTTTTTTAAATTGACTCAAATGAAAAGAAAAAGGTGGATGATGGTACCTTAATCACAATTCATATTTGTTGTTTTGTAACAAGTTTTTTTGGTTTACAAGTATTAAATAGGTGTTATATGTTTTGTTTTCCTTCTACAAGAGATTTTTAAGATTTATCATTTAAAGATTTTTTATAAAACTTAATCAAATATTAAAAGTTGTCATTTTGGCAAATAAAATTTGTTTTTTTTCCTTAAATTAGCATGCATAATCAGTTGTTTTTTAGCTGCAATGCTTTAGAAAAAAATATTTTTTGTTGTTTTTTGCGGTATGTCTTTTCAGAGTGAAGATGACTTCCTTCAATGAAAATGACAACCTTAATTTGATGTAATATTCGCCCCTTCGCCACTATAATTTTTTTTCACTTAACATTGACCATTAACTAAATCAACCAAGTATCTTCCATTTAATTTAGAAGTGGTCAATTTAGAACTCCATCATTTACCACGGTGGCAAATGCTCAATATCACAATGTATGTTTACTCATGACAGTGCTAAGCTTCCATAATTAGTGTCAATCCTTAGGCCCAGACCTAACTCTCGAGGGCTTCACTCCTGATGACCTTGGCTACATATCCTCTCGTGGGAAGTCAAAGGCTTCCTAGTTTGCCCTAAGAGGGAGTTTACTCTCTCCTCTTGATGAGATCCATGATTTATCTTTAGACGATGACTATTAACGAGTGTAAGCTATTAACTTAGTTCCATCACAATAAAAGATACCAATTGCCATCAGGTGTTGGTTCCATATTCATCATAACCAATCATTAGTTATACCAACTCACAAATATGCACAAGGCTCATATCACAAATCCCACACATGGTTATTTGGAGCATACATTACATATACACAAAAGACTAGCTCATACACATCACAAGTTCACAAGATGTATAACGTTACCATACACCACAAATACAATGAGTAAATCCAACATACATCACAAAGATGATAGTGACTGGCTCATAAAGGAATCACAAAGGCAATACCAACTAGCTCATACAAGCATCATGAATAACATAGTGACTGGCTCATACCAAGCATCACAAAGAAAATGGTAACTGCCTCATATACAATAGCTAACCATCCTACGTCCTTAGTGCATCCCAAAGAGAAGGAATGTCGATGCATTGCGCACTATACCGTGGGTCCCATTCCCTTCCCTGGTCTTTTGCACTAATGGATACTTGGGAAGAGGATTTGGTGCATCCCATACTACACCAGGGGTCCATCCTCAACCCAACAGGGTCAAGTATACCATCAAACAACCAAGAAGAGGATTCAGTGCATCTCATACTACACCGTTTGTCCGTCCTCAATCCCAAGGATTTCACAACTAATGAACCAACCTAGCCCGGTGGATTCCAACTTCAATACCTATAAACCACTAGTGACAAGTCTATCCAAATAGCAAGTAGCTTTTGACATGTACCACTTGGTGACCTTAGTGATATTGCCAGTTATCTTCTTCACAATCTTGGGTAACACCTAATGGCCATGCTATACATGATTGCCAGTGAACCCTCCAGATACCATGGTTAGCTTTGGTTACCGCTATCTACATGGTAAGGCAACTCCCTGTGCAATCGTTACCATATCAAATCCCATAAAACCCCTAGAAATTATTCACCTGCATGAACCACATGAATGCTAGCTAATCCAAAAGATACAACAGTAGCTATAGGCCTCTGCCATTGGCACAGTCCAATGACAACCTGCTAATTGTTATCGTATCATATCCAGGGTTGCCTTAGCAACTTCACCATCGTAAATCAAGTGACTGTCGACTAATCTCTTGTAGTAGCCCAAACATTGATCATTGGCATGGTCCAATGACTACCTAATATTGCATAAATATCCTAGTAGTTCACACTTGTGGGAGTCATACATAACATAAATCACAGTGCTAAACAAATGGATAAGTATAGCATAATTGATTAATTTAGGAGTGTATGCATAGGTTCATATGTCAGGGGCTAAGCTTCACAAACACATAGCAGACATAGAACCAACACAAGATGGGCTACCTTAAAGCCTACAAGAGTGGGAAAGACAACTAAATTCAAAACAAACCCAATACCTAGAATTACTTCCCCCTAGAACCTTCCCCTGTGGACTTGAAGTCACGAGGGTATCCTTCACCCAAGGACCGCCTACATTCTCACTTCCAAACAGGTCAATGTTACACCTAGTTCTCCAGCCAAGGTCTCTCAAAGGACCTACAGACGGGTTCCCTTGACGACGATTTCATGAATTATTATATTCAATAAGATTCCTTTAAATTGTTCCCGACACTTAATAGTGCCTAACAACAAACAGGGAATCCCGACACCATTTCCTAATTTGGCATATAATAATTCCATCTAAAACATTAAGATCTTTATCTAAACACCGTCAACTTAGTTGTTCATAATCCAATATGAGTATTCTAAAATTTCTTATAGTCCATCATCTAACTCAACCACACCACCTTTATGAGAATAAGCACACACAATAAAATACATTTACAAAACCCAAGTAGGTAGGTTTGCTAGCCGAGTCTCTTAGACATAGAACAACAATCCACAAATGTGCTAGTGTCATGCCTATAAATTATTGTCTAGCTAAAATTTCTATTTGTTAGTCTCTAGGGTTGATGATGATCCTAGGAGCATTCTCTCCTCCCGAACTATCAAATACAAAAGAAATGAACTACCACCTCTAAGATTAGTTTAACTGTCTCGTGAGTCTACATTGCCTTCAATACAATATTTAAACTTTGGTATTTACTATACTCTACAAAGTAACAAGATGTTACTAAAATTAGTTAATATGAACAATTATCTTTACCATTTTACTAGCATCAAGTACAAACTTTCTTTCAGCACAATTGACATTCAAGTAATACTTGAGACCAATAAGCAATAGTACATATGTCATATCATCGTATAAAGATGCACAACAAATAATCATATTTATAACCTCTGATCCCTCTTACATTATGGAAGAATCCAATAATCTTATATTAGTCGAATTCTTGATCTTGATAATGTTTGCACTTGTCATTATATTAATTATGGCCTCAATGGTTAGCCATAAATGACTTCATATGGACAATTGTAGGTGTATCCTACTATTGTCACTATAGAGTTTGGCATACTTTTTCTTAAGACAACGCCACTATATCCAATTGCTATACTACAAAATTATAATTATTATATTTATTCAAGACCTTATTTGTGGTTCTAACATCCATTTATAAAAGGATTAGACTTGAATACACCATGTTAAAGGGTTTATAAACTTCCTTGCTAGAAAATGTAGATTCAGGGGAATAATCCCCGATCCATTAATAATGCTATTTCTAGGATGTATGGAACAATTTCATCACTAAGATTAGGGGATAAATGTAGTTTTGTGATCGCCTAAAACCAATATAATTTCTTGCACATAAATAATAATTTAACCTTAGACGCGATTTGAGAAGTGTACTTATGGCAGCATAATAACACATGATTAGCTCAAGGTCAAAGTTCCATAAGCAAGAATTTACATAATGCTGTAATATTTAATAAAATGCCTCCACAAAAAGATGTCCCACCAAATACATTGTTTACATATAATATTTAAAATGGTTTGTTGGACACGTCTCTAAAGCTTTTAAACTAATGTAACTATTTGATGCAAGCTCAGACACTTCTAAAATAGTCATTAACTCTACTCAAATATATTATATATATATTTGATTAATATAAATTTTATATACTTGATATATTATAATTGATCTTATATTATGTCCTCAGAATATATATATATATGAAACGTGATATAAATCCATAAAATAAAGATATATATTAATATATACCAAACATTTATGAAATATAATATAAAAAACAAACATATATAAAATATATTAAAATACCAAATATAAATATGAAACATAACATATTCTAGTCAAGCGACTAAAAATGAATAGTCGCGAACTCAATGCCTTTCACCCTAGGCAGCTATATATGATACGACACATTAACTTTGAGAAAAGGAGGGAAAAAAAATAAATCTATTCATTCCTAAAACCAGGGAAGATATAAAAAACAGACTACAGAACCAATCAGAAATAACTAGTTACACAGTCAGCAAAGTCAACCCATACAGTCAAGCAGAGAGTCGGAGACAATAATAATCGATTCAATTACAGAATTCATTGGAAGAATATAGGATAATAAAAAGGGAAAATATATTCTGGCCACCGCAAGAGACAAGTCTAAGGAAGATTGCTGAAGGTAACACCGATCAGAATAGGAGGTAAGAATAATTCTGCTATTCTAAAACACAGCCAATAATGTCTTGTATGAAAACTATTTCACCCCATCTGATATTAATTGGATGAAATGTATATATATACCTGCACACTGATCAAATGATATATATATATATATATATATATAAGGAAGACATATAGATATAGATATACTGTCTACATGAACAGAGGACTTTGTATATATGGATACTCATAAAATACAGATAATCCACATACTGTAAATCAGAATTATAATATATATGGTAACTAGAAGTTAAATCCGAATTATATTTATATGTATAATGCAAATAAAAACAGAATTATATTTATATATATATATATGATAATGGGAATGAAATCAGGATTTTATATATATGTCTGGAATTTGTAGTATATACAGATGCTCGCAAATGATATGTACTTCTTGATATTTCTATGGTGGAGAAGACTGCATTTAATGTCATAGTAATAAACATAAATGCTGTTACCTTAATCAGACTCCTGGTATCTCAATTGTAGGACATATTTGCATGTGTCTGCCATAATTAACCATATTAGAATAAGTGACAGATAAGGCACTATGTGTATCTATACCCCAACTGCATTAAGATTATCTCTTCACAAGATAAGGTAAGGCATGCAGTGAAATGGACTAAGCTAGATCATACAAAGGCACTAGGTAAGGCCTGCGGTGGAATGGGCATGAGCTACATCATACAAAGGCACTAGATAAGGCCTGTGGTGGAATGGGCATGGGTTACATCATACAAAGGCACTATCTTGCAAGGGATAATCCACATTGGCGGAGGAGGTTACAATAAGGGGGAATGGTGAGTCCCACTAGGTACGCCAACCCGATGAAGCGTGGGGCCAAGGGGTACAGGGTTCTGCCCTTGGGCTTAGGGGTGGACTAGGGCACCCTTTTGTAATATTTCCATCCACCTTTAGGAAAGCAAAATACTACACATTATATGTTGTTATGGATTGGAACTCTCTTTATCAAGTTATACATGTATAAGATAGATTATATCATGTTGACAATATATTTAGTCTAAAATGCATATTTGTGCTCTTGTTTCCTTCTGGTGATTGCAAGACCTAAATCAGGATTATCTTGTTAAAAGGGCATTTTAATTGGTAAGGTTATATCTCTAACCATCTTACAATTCTTATTTTAAACGAATTTGTGATTCTAGGGTAAAAATTAGGGCAATCCCAAAAAGGGGACATTGCAAAACTCTACTGCGCAGCATGGATTGGTTGAAAGGAGTGTCAGAAAACTTTAAGGAAATTGCATTTAGAGGCTATAAAGCCAACCCCACACCCTTTTTCCTTCATCCTCCCCGCCTGTGCTGAGATGAGAGCCTTGGGTTGCAACAGCCCTAGTAAGCATATACGCAAAAGGTAGAGGCACAGACAAGGCACGTGAATTATTTGACAGAAGGCCTCAAAGAGATGTCACCCCATGGAACAAAGTGGTTGCCGGGTATACATAAATGGATTTGTTGAAGACACTTTAGAAACTACTGTGAAAATGAAATTGACGGGCATAAACCAAAGTCTTTGCCAGCATTCTCCCTGTGTGTGCCAAAATAGGAGGTTTGGACAGGGTATGGGCATCCATGAAAGCATAATGGTTAGAGGTTTTCTCTCAAATGTTGCAGTTGCAAGTACCCTCATAGACCTGTATGCAAAACATGGAGGCATAGACAAGGAATGACAGTATCCCTGAGATAAATAAGGTCTCAAGGATTGCAATGACTGTAGGATTTGCACAAAAATGGATTTTTTGCAAAGGCTTTAAAAATTTCAAGAAAATGCAAGAGGCAGACAGAAGACCAAACTCTTACCAGTGACCAGCTCTCTGTCTGCCAAAACAGGGAGCTAAATCTGTTTACCAGAACACCTCAAATAGATGGTCTCATGGAACGTAATGATTGCAATAGTTTACAGAAAAATGGGTTTGTTGAGAAGCATCTGGACATTTCCAGCATACGCAGGTTTTGCCCCTCTGATATGGCTATTGCACGCAGATATTTCTCCCTTAATGTTCACAACCCCTTCCTCAGAGTCCATACCTCAAAAAAAAAATCCCCTCAAGCCAGCTTCCTCCGTCCTCTCCATCAATGCTTTCTTCCCTACCTTTCTCTTTCTTGCAAAATCGTCGCTCGAGATAAGGAAGCCATACTGTACTAATGAAACAATCTTTTTTTTTTCTATTGAATATCATGAAAGTCTGTTACAGTAGCACTACTATTACATCATACGAACAGTTCTGATCAAAATAGGTAGCCAACAAAGAGTCCAGAGTACAGCACCATATACATAGGAGTTATAATGCTGAGATACAGAGATACATTACCACAAGTTTATATACATACTCTTTCACAGCAGCTACAAAAAAGTATCAAAAAAGCAATGAGAGGTCCTGTATATAACAGCTTAGCTATCTCGGCACCCACGCTACCCATCCAAGTGCTCCATCTTTCCAAACCATTTCATTGTTGTCCCATATAAACTGTTCATACAGGTGAACTAATAGTTCTGCTACAGGTAGCTCTGGTACTGCATCAAGAGGGATTGCAGCCTGTGGTACAATGTCCTGCCTTTCTTTCTCCCTCTACTCCCTTAACTCGGCCACAAGATTATGCAGGGCTGTCTCAAATGGAGATCTTTCTTCACTCCTTCTACCCCAAGTGCATCCATGAGAAACTTCCCATGGGAAGACATGTACAATATCATTGCTCATGAGATCCTGGAACAAATTCCTGTTAAACTTCATCACCACTGTAACCTGCATGTCAATAGAAAAGTATACGAGTCTCCGCAGAGACTCAGTGAGGAGCGTACAATTACTATTGAAAATATCATCACTTCTAAACTTCCAGATAAGCCATAATAACTCAATAGAAAAACAGGACAAAAGGACAATATGATTATTCTTGAGGCATAATAACTCAATAGAAAAACAAGACAAAAGGACATTATGAGTATTCTTGAGGCTTCTTCTGTGGCCCAACACAACATCAATGATATCCACATTCCGCCCAAAGGTGATCCCAAACAAACCCCAAACCTCTCTGGCAAAAAGACACAAGAAGAAGATATGTATGCATGATTCAGGTAGTCTACAAAAGGAGCCCATATTAGGCTCTCCTAAGGGCATTTTGACTGGCAATGTGTAGAAGGAACCGCCAAATGAAAAACTTATTTTTAGGTTCCACCAGGTTAGACCAAAGCCTATCAAAGCACTTTTTCCAAACATCCCTGTGAAAATTTACTGACCAGCACATGTTCAAGTAATCAAAAATTGAATAATCATCAGAAAGGAAGGAGTGGATTTGTTTAGCTTTAATTTTCACAAGGGGGGTACCATCTGGCCATTTATATGACAATATCCTATCAGAGTCAAATTCACTGTCTTTGGGTAGGGAAAGTGCAGAACAGGCAGAAAGTAACATAGCATAAGTCATTTTCTGAGTTTCAGGAAGACTGTACTGATGTGACAAAACTCCAGCTAACCAGTTGACTTTCAACAATGATATCTTCCAAACATTTAATCCCCTTATTAGCCCACTTCTTAGCTGAACATCCTTGAACCAGTGCCAAAGGTTTGTCTCTATACTGCAGATTCCACCAAATAGACTTCTCTCCACAAATAAAACCTTTATCAGATAACACCCCAGCCCCTACTATCAAATGCCTGACACTCTCCCATGCTTTCCAAATTGATTTAAACACTTTAGAACCAGAGACTTTGACCGTTATATGACCTGTCAAAATATCAGCTAACTGTAATCCCTTCCATGTAGAATTGTTACCAGGGGAGGCTCTGTAGAGGTTGTGTCTAATCAGGATTTTCCAAGGCTCCTCCCCTTCCGTCGTTCTGAAGATCCATTTGGCTGCTAAGGCAAGACCTTGCAGTCTCGGGTCTTTAAGTCCCATGCCTCCTCTATTTTTACTCATGATGCACCATCTCCACCTCACCACATGTCTCTCATTTTGCCTTTGCCGTCAGACCATAGGAAGTCTCTGATGGTTTTTGGCACATAATTAAACTGATATTGGCCAAAAAGCCAAGCAGAGGTGAAATAAATTGTATAAGAGGATAATATTTTCTGACAAACCTGAAACCTCCCAGCCAAAGAGAGGAACTGCCTATTCCATTTCCTTAGTTTATTGTCAATCTTTGCCTTGATCCACTCCCACATATCCTTCAAGATTGGTTCAACTGAAAAGGGAATCCCCAAATATCTGACAACATGATTTGGTCCTCCCCATCCAATGGAGAATTTAGAAAGCCACCCTGGAGGAGATTCAGCCCATCCTAATAAGATATCAAGTTTTGTCATAAGTGCTGAGAAGTTGGCTTCATCCAATTTTAGTAGGATAGAAGTATCATCTGCAAACTGTATATTGGAGATTTCCTCATCATTAGGAAGCCTGATACCCTTAATCCTTTTTGATAAAACATTATCTCTTAGGACATAACATAAGGCATCAGCCGCAATCACAAACAGGGATGGAGCCGGGGGACATCCTTGTCTGATTGCCCAGGAAAGGGAGAAAGAATCTGATCTAACCCCATTGACTTCAACTCTAGCCTTTGCATCATTCATTAGTCATGATCATGGAGGAGACCTTGTTGGGAAATCCAAACCCTTCTAGCATCATGGTAACAAATTTCCATTCAATTCTGCCGTAAGCTTTCTCATAGTCAATTAACAAAATACCTGCTTCCTGATTATCCTCCTTAGCCCACTCCATTACCTCCCATTTGGTGATCAGATATTCTAGAATATACCTACTTTTATAAAGCCGATTTGTGTAGGGATGACTATCTTGGGTAAGATATTTTCTAGCCTTTTTGCTATTTCTTTGCTAGAATTTTGTAAGAGACATTTAACAATGTGATTGGTCTCCACTTTTTAATAAGAGTTTTATCTCCTCTTTTGTAATGAGCTTAATGAGACAGCTATTAATCTCTGCCCCTAGTGATTGTCTCCTAAGAGCTTCCTAATAAACCTGAAAGATCATCTCCTATCCAGTCAATGCTTTTCTTATAGAACTCCACTGGTAGTCCACTGGCCCAGGAGCTTTATCATTGGATATAGCTCTCTTAATTTCCTCCATAGAAATCTCACTCTCCATCTTCCTGCCATCTTCCACACTGAGTTTCTTTAGAAAAATACTTTTGATATTATTTCTGGCATCCTCCATAGCCCCTCTTGAGTCTTCTGAAGTAAATAAGTTGCTGTAGTACTTGGCAAAAGCGGCCAGAATGTCAGATTGGTCTGTGATTTTCCTATCTTCATCCCAAACTTCATCAATCCTATCTCTGATCTCTTTTTTTCTTAAGCATATCAAAGAAAACTTAGATCCTTTGTCACCCTGCTTGATCCAATTGATCCTGGATCTCACCCTCGCACCTTGAACCTTTGTATTCTACAGTTTCCTCAGAGAGCTTTTGGCCAGAATAAGGGCATCGGTTGCGGCCACATACTAGGGTTATTCTGAAGATAATGTTCTGCCTGAGTGAGCCTAAGATTCAACTCCTCTTCCAATTTTCTACCATCTTTAGCCTTCTTACCAACAATTTGGAATATCTCCCTCCAACTCCAAACGTTCTGTTCCCACCCCTTATAGCTGAAGAGGCTTCCTAGTCAACAGAGGGCAATTCCTCCTCACATGGCCTTCCCTTGTGCACGGATAGCAGGCATTGATGCCTCCAAGAAATACAACTGGGCAAGACACCAGACCTCCAACAAGGTCAAAAATAATTTTGTTAGGGAGTTCAGCAACTAGATTAATGGTAATTAGAACCCTAGCATCGATATGGGGTAGAAGGGTCGAAAACTCCTCAACCTTAATTAGATTGCCAAAACTTTCTAGGGCACAGGGATTTAATTTCCATAAGTATGGAGGAACATTCTGAATACTAATCCACTGAGGGCAAGACAACGCCAGAACCTCATTATAATTTAAGTCTGGCGACCAAGCTAAAGCCCTAAAAGAGCAAGATGCAACATTCCAAAACTGTTACTTACAACTTCCTTCTGGCTTGAATGGTTATGGAAAAAAAAAATTAAAAGCCTTTTTGGACCATGCGACAAAATGTAAAGCAAAATACTAGTTTCTTTTGCCAATAATTATGTAGCCAATCATTAAGAAAATTCCTAGAGGGCAGTTTTGTTAAGTCTTGGGCCACAAGAAAAATCGCGACATCCTTAAGCTTAGATTTTTCTTCATTGATCAAAATGTTCATCTGGTCATTCGGAACGATAACAGATTCAATAGAAGAAGGCCCCTTACCTCTTCCACGTCCGTCGCCATTATCTGCACCTGGGTCAGGGGGTTTCTTGGCGATGAACCTAGCCTCCCGCGGGATTTCTCGGTCTGCAACAACTGTAAGCAAAAAGGACCGTGAATTGGAGACGCCGATAGGGTTATCTAGAGGCTTCGTGACTTCAGAGGTCTCTTTGCCATCATAACTATCTCCCATAACCCCTACTATAGAAGGCAATTAATGCAGGGCAAAGAATGAGGCCGGCCTCCCACGAGTGGGAAGGCCTCCTTGTGGGGGACACTTGGCTTAGTCAAGGCCAAGTTGTAGAGCGTAACCCCAGGTTGTAGAGAGTAACTTCCCCACTAAGAGTACTTTTGATACCTTCCAACAATCTTCATTTTTGGTCTTGCCAATTCACGGAAGTGACAATGGAAATAGCAAGGGTACCATGCCTCATTAATATTTTAGTCTCCCCACGAACATTGTTCAATTTTATTTTATCGCTGTTTTACACCCACCCAGTCCAACTTGGAGGTCGCTGACGGGGGATGTGACATTTGAGTGACGATTTTGTGGGAAATGTGAGGAAATCAGCTGAGGCTAGCAAATCCCCAGCCACGACAGTTCACTTGGGAGTGCACTGGAAACAAATTGCTCTTCCAAGTTGTTGGTACCATAGCCAAAAGGTCCATTTACCAAGAAAACCCATTTATGTCAATTTGCAACATTGCTTGACACTAACAAGGCAATTAATTCAGGTGGGACTTGCCATTGGAAATGCAACATTTAACAAGAGGGAAGCTTTCTGCAAGTTCATGCACAATGATGAGAGGGCTCACATAATTGGATTAGTTTAGGGTAAATTACTACACCATTTGTTGCTTCTACATAGGGAGGTGGACTACTACAAATCTGATATTGAATCAAGGACAAAACAGAGGACAATAGGCTCAGCTAAATTAATTCCAATTCGGATTTGTTCAATGTATAATATCAGGATGCTGTAGATGAGGCCATTATCCTTTTTTGATAAAGGTATTGCTTTACATGTTGCCCAATCTATTATTATAAGGAGGCTATGATCAAGGTAGGCCAAATTGGTTGTCTTCTAGCAAGCCTAAATTGAGAATCACACTCTAAGAAAAATTCCAAAAAGTCATTCTAAAGTTTACCTATTGATGCAGAAGACAGAGGTCCAAATGGATATCACAAGATTGTAGTATAATCATGGATGAGTGAACAAGCATTAGACACTGCCCACTCTTCTTTAGGGCAAATGATTGCTCTAGGAAACACAAGGATGCCAAGTTTCAATTTTAGATTCTAAAAGATGTCATTGAGGATTTCAGTCAAAATATAGTAAATGTAATTAGAGATGCAATATAATTATATACGTGTAGGGCAGCAGGTAAATAGATTCATTCCACATGCAAATTCATCTACTGGTCCCCTTGTTGTGTGTGCATGCCATGAATAGTGCACTCAAAGTCATTCAAAAAATAGAATACTGAATAGGTCATAAGGTGGTGATAGATGTAAGGGAGGAACAAAGGTACATTTGAAACCACCACACCTCATTGGCATTGTTTCAGACATTTGCTAAAATGAAATTCCTCAAGCTAGTTGAGAGCCAATTTATTTCATACTTTATTCTACTGTAGAGGATGCCTAAATTGCAAGAGGCCTTGCAATTTGCAACTATGAAAAGGAGATGGAATTGGTGGACTCAAAGGTAGGGGAAGAGGGTGAAGGAGATTATGATTAACAATACTTTTGGTCAAATGTGATATGCATCGCATCATCAAATTTAGGGATTTTAATAGTCCGAGTTTTGTGGATATATATTGTTGGAAATAATGGAATGGTGTACTGAGAGGGGAGGGGTAAATCAGTACCCTCAAAACTTTTATCAATTAACCTTTATCCTTTTATAATCAATACATTGTATTACCATTCATATCTGCTATTCTATCTTTGTGTATGTTACATCAATTCATAAACTAATTAGCATGTAAGACATTCATAGAAACATTCATGAAATGTATAGACACATGACACAAGATTTGGTAACGCAAAAAACCCCTGTTAGAAGGTAAAAACTGCGGTGGGGATGAAACCCACAAAGCTTCACTATCTGCAGAATGGAAGGGGCCGGTTAAGGCTTACAATTTGATCACTTCTGATGATCTACCCTGTTAGGAGTATTATGTGGAGACTGGTTAAGGTCTACTCTGTTAAGAGCTTTAGCAACACTGTTTAGTGTGCACTTGGTTAAGAGATTTACATAAGGATTGTTAAATCCACCTTTCTTGAAAGGATTTCTTCTATTTGCTACACTTGTTAGAATGTAGACAAAAATATTCAGTGACTTGAGTATGTGCAATCTACCATTGCTGATTACAGATCCATTAAAGATTAAAGTATAATGTATAATGTATCACCTAATGTGATTGATCAATACCTCTGTTGCTCGGTAGCCTTGAATCTGGTTCTTGATAACCTAATTCATCTTTTGTTATTCTTGCTTGGAAACCATAGTCTGATCCATAGATGTGCTCCTTGGCTACTATCATCCTCACATCCATCTTGAAATGAATGATTACATATCTATTTATACAATAGATTGACCTATTTTAGTTTCACGTATTACAAAGACAACTCTATGATCGAAGATTTACAACTTGACCTTGATCTCCTAGTTTGCATGTTTTCAATCAGTTAGACTGATTAAAACAATTACAATTACAATGCTTGTCCCTCAAGAAATGGTTTTAAATCAAATCAAAACGCTAAATATAAAACATAAGTGTTTTATCTGACGTGGAAGTCAGATCCACTTTTCTCGGGATTTAACTGACTTTAGGTGTCTGATGCTTGGGTTGCTTTGTTGTCAGTCTGTCGGTGTTCCTTTGTTGAACTGTCTGTCGGGTTCCCTTACTTTGTCAGGTTCCTCTTCTTTTCTGTTCTGTCGGTTTACACTTCAACATTTTTGGGTTGAACAATGTAAACTATGTCGGGTTTCTCTTGGACTTAGCACTTTCGGTGACCTTTGTTATCTGTACTTTCGGTTTGTACTGAAAGTCTGTCTTTCGGTGATGGTTCAAAAATTGTTTTCCCTTTGCATATACTAATGGCAAAATAATGTCTTCAATCTCCCCCTTTGACATTAGTATCAAAAACTATGTAGTATGTACACCATGTGTTTTACCTTGTCATTTATGACTCCCCCTATGTATATGTCGGTATAGTATATGTATATACATGTACACGTGCCTTTATACTATACTTCATTTTCACCTTATCTTCATATCATATCAATCTTCCCCTTTTTACTACTGTACATATCATTTTCCCCCTTTTTTGATAGTAAGGGCAAAGGTGTATACTTACAACTTATCTCAAAAATATGGGAATGGGAATTCTTCATGTCTTCCATTTGTTTCTCCCATTTCTCCTTTAGGTTTTCAAGAGCCATTTGCTCCAGTGTGATTCGGGCATGCATATCATAGATGTTGTCTGCTACAGACATCTCTGGGGTGGCAATAAACTATCTTGCCGAAGTCATGTGTTGTTGTAGAAGTGTAAGATTCGGTAACATTAGAGCCTATAGCTCGGTAACCTCATCTCTAAACTTGGTTTCTGCCTCTAGAATTTCTTGTCTCAACCTTCTAGATTTCATAATCTTTTCCAAATGCATTTTGATTGCATTGTCATTTGTGGTTAGACTTTGTGCACTTGTGTTTAGATCAGAATCTATTTGTGTGATCTTATCACTATTGTCCTTAGTGATTTTCTCTAGAGTGCACAACTTTTGTATTAAGGCAATAGCTTCAGAAATTATTGGATCTAATTCATCTGCAAAATCTGAGAGCTTTACCTTATTGACTGCCACTTCTTGGCTGATCTTTTCTGTCAATTTACACTGATATTTTTATTCTGCTCGTTCTTCTATTGCTTTTTCTGCATCCACATTCTGAGATGTGATGGCCTCGATTAGAATGGCAAGTTGATCCAGAATGGGGGCATTTTGATCAACATCTATGTCAGGAACTATTTGAGTCAATATATCCCTGGTAGTTTCTAACACTAGGGATTCTTTGTTCTCTTTCCTTAGCTTTTCTTGCATACCTTTCCTTTGACATATTTCTCCATACTTTTTGAGAGATTCAAAATCCAATGTAGAAGGGTCACATTTCGGTATCTCAATGATTTCATCCAGTGTTACCTTCAGCTTGGACTTCTTTGTCTTCTTCTGCTTCTTGGATGCTGAGTGGGAGGCACTTGAATGTACTACCAAAGCAAGATCCTTTGCTTGGTCAGTTGTACTAGATGAATGCTTCGGTGGTGTTGTACCTTTTTCCTGTTGCTCGGGGTTTGCCTTTCGATTGTGTGTGAACGTCTCCACATCAACCTTCGGTGTAGTTGCAGCATCTCCTTCGGTGTCCTTAGGAGTATCTTCATGTTTCTTCTCTTCTTCACCTTTTTCTTTCTGCCCTTCATCTTTTCCTTGTTGTGCTCCATCTATGACACTTGTGTCAGTAGTTGTATCTTTCTGCTTTTCTTCAGTTTTGTTCTTCTCATCAGATGTATCTTTTTGTTCATCATTACCCTTATCCTCGGGTATGCTTGCATTCTTCTCTGGTGATTTCTCCTTTTCCGAGATAATGTTGATAGCTTGTATCAACAATGGTATTTGTCATGGTGTGTCTACTTGTACAGCATCGGTAGTTGTGTCTTGTTCATCGGTTTGATCTTGGACAATAGTGATCTTATTTTTTTTGTATCTCATCTGCAGGATCTGCTCCGGTAATATCAATGATAGTACTATCAGGCCATGTTTCATCTGCAATGTCCATATCCTTGTTGGCTTTTGTGTTCAATGCTTCTTCATTAACATCCTCATCAGTTATAAGAATATGTTCAGGGTTCGGTTTAGCCTGATGTTCTTTATTTTGTGGCTTGTCGGTGAGTGCTATTTGTGGCTCGGGACTTGTATCCTTTCTAGGTATATCAAGCATCTTTCTCCATTCATCCTCACTCTTCTTGTCTAGCTCAATTAGATGTCCTTGAAGCACTTGGTAGGCTCTTAACTTTGGTGAGAATCTTTTGGAATGTTTCTTCATCATTTCTTCAATCTCTTCCATCTTAGATTCAGGTGGCATAACTGAAACTAGGGCTCTTTCCCTTTTTTGTTTCTCTTCCTTGAGTGCATATGTCCACCTTGCTGACAATCTATTCATAAGTTCTTTTCGCATCTTATCTGTATTCTTTCTTTAGATCCAGCAAAGTATTCATCCATGACTGATTCAAAATTGTCTCCTAGTGATTTGATGAACTCACTAATCTCTGTGGTCATTATTCAAGTAGTGTCCCATTTGACATTGCCGATAGATGGGAAGGATTCTTGAAAATAGAAAAATATGCACATAATGAGTGAACCAAACTTACATGAGCTAGACTTTGCAGTCCTTATTGTCTTCATGTTCTCATCCAATTGCCTTAGTAGAAGTTCTGATAGGTCTAACTACAGTCCCTTCTTGACAATTTTGTATGTTGTATCCACTGCTCTGGATGCAATATTGTTCATCCTGCTAGCCTGAAAGAATTTGTATCCTAAGACACATGCTCCAAATTTCATTTCATCATCGTTGATGGTGGATACCTTTAATCCTCTTCTGTCCCATTCTGCTCCTGTGTTCTTTTCAATGTCAACTTTAGGAGGGTGCTTTAGTGCCTTTACTTTATCGGTTATTGGATAACTGGTAACAGCGTGTATAACATCCTTGGTTATCGGTTTTGGTCATCCAGCAATATCTTCGGTCATGTACTCTGCTCAGTACTAACCGAATCCATTCGGTCTTGAATTCTTTCGAGAATAATAGGGCATGTGTGAGCCCTTTCACTTCAATGTGCTTATGTTCTTTGATTGTTCCATCATCGTTGCAAAGCTTTTTGTAAGCTTGCTCAACTTCCAGGTCTCCTATTTCTGCAATCTTGCAGTGTATATACGCTCGCACGTCCTCAACGAGCAAAACCCTAGCTTGTATACTGGAGAATGCACCAGCGTTGTTAGGTTGTGAAGCAACCTCGGGACAGATCTTGTAATGAGGTTCTTCACATTTGGTATTCTTGATTAGATTAACCTTTTGCTTCTTTTCATTCTTGATCTTGGAGGTTCTTGAAGTAGTTGCCGTCATTTTAGAAATTAGGGCTTTTTCCCGTAAAAGAAATCGGAGTTCTTGGTGAATGTTGTTACTTACTTCAACCTTCTGTGACTGTTGGGAATCTTTCTGAGTGCGGTTAATAGGGTTGAAGTCGTTCTACAATCTGGTCGCTTCGTGCTCTGGTTTCGCTCTACTTCTTCGCTCAAATCGCATTTGTGAACAAATGAGCTCTTTCATCGACTATTTATAGACTTTTGCCCTAAGTTGTGTCATAAATGCTCACCCACTTCTCGGTGTTTGAAGACAGAGTTGTCGAGTAGCATACACACTTTATTCTCGGTGAGAACGCGATGCTTCGGGGCAGGTGTCAACTCATTACGTCAACCGACGGATTTTGGTATATGGCGAAGACAACATGTCAACTTTCATGATTACCGATGGATCACGGTTTGCACTAGCAACTTAGCCTTTTTATGTGTTAACCGACGATGCTCAGTAAGTATAGACAACTCAGCTTTGTATGTATACCGATGATTTTCGGTATGCATTAACTGACGAGATTGAATTCACAGAATCATAACAAGTAATACTATAGTGCATCTTTAATCATGCTAGTTTGGCATTTCATCAATGTATAATGGAACTGATGCAAAATATAACTTGGTATAATGCAGTTCCACACTTACTTGTTCTGCTTAGGTGGGGGTGGTGATGTCACCAGATCCATTGGATAAGGTGTCACCATTTGCATTGCTTGGTCCAGTTTCATCAGTGTTTGTAGCTTTCCTCCACATTTTGTTTCTCATCTTCCGGATGTCTTCAATGGTGTTTGCATTGGCAAAGGTGCTTGTCTCTATCACTCGGTCTCTGCACTCTTTTCTCAGATTCAGACTTGTGATGCTTTCTTCTGATGTGTCTGATGCTTTGCTAGTTGTAGATCCTGAAGACTCAAATAGATCAGGTATCTCTTCCTCCTGGTAGTCTATTTCATTACAGCGAGATGTCATAATGTTTCTTTCATCTAGCAACTGTCTCATCTTGATTCTAGCTTCTTTATATTGTTCATAGAAGATCTGTATCTCTAATTTTTGATTCTCAATATTCTTGTCTAGCTTGTACCTTTCCATTGTATGATCTTTTCTCTTAAGTCTTTAAACTTTTCCAATAAAGAGATCTAGCTCTGATACCAATTGTTGGAAATAATGGAATGGTGTACTGAGAGGGGAGGGGTGAATCAGTACCCTCAAAACTTTTATCAATTAACCTTTATCCTTTTATAATCAATACATTGTATTACCATTCATATCTGCTATTCTATCTTTGTGTATGTTACATCAATTCATAAACTAATTAGCATGTAAGACATTCGTAGAAACATTCATGAAATGTATAGACACATGACACAAGATTTGGTAACGCAGAAAACCCTTGTTAGAAGGTAAAAACTGCGGTGGGGATGAAACTCACAAAGCTTCACTATCTGCAGAATGGAAGGGGCCGGTTAAGGCTTACAATTTGATCACTTCTGATGATCTACCCTGTTAGGAGTATTATGCAGAGACTGGTTAAGGTCTACTCTGTTAAGAGCTTTAGCAACATTGTTTAGTGTGCACTCAATTAAGAGATTTACATAAGGATTGTTAAATCCACCTTTCTTGAAAGGATTTCTTCTATTTGCTACACTTGTTAAAATGTAGACAAAAATATTCAGTGACCTGAGTATGTGCAATCTACCATTGTTGGTTACAGATCCATTAAAAATTACAAGTATAATGTATCACCTAATGTGATTGATCAATACCTCTGTTGCTCGGTAGCCTTGAATCTGGTTCTTGATAACCTAATTCATCTTTTGTTGTTCTTGCTTGAAAACCTTAGTCTGATCCATAGATGTGCTCCTTGGCTACTATCATCCTCACATCCATCTTGAAATGAATGATTACATATCTATCTATACAATAGATTGACCTATTTTAGTTTCACGTATTACAAAGATAACTCTATGATCGAAGGTTTACAACTTGACCTTGATCTCGTAGTTTGCATGTTTTCAATCAATTAGACTGATTAAAACAATTACAATTACAATGCTTGTCCCTCAAGAAATGGTTTTAAATCAAATCAAAATGCTAAATATAAAACATAAGTGTTTTATCTGATGTGGAAGTCAAATCCACTTTTCTCGGGATTTAACTGACTTTCGGTGTTTGTTGCTCGGGTTGCTCTGTTGTCAGTCTGTCGGTGTTCCTTTGTTGAACTGTCCATTGGGTTCCCTTGCTCTGTCGGGTTCCTCTGCTTTTCTACTCTGTTGGTTTACACTTCAACATTTTCGGGTTGAACTATGTAAACTATGTCGGGTTTCTCTTGGACTTAGCACTTTCGCTGACCTTTGTTATCTGTACTTTCGGTTTGTACTAAAAGTCTGTCTGTCGGTGATGGTTCAAAAATTGTTTTCCCTTTGCATATACTAATGGCAAAATAATGTCTTCAACATATGAGTGCATTAGTAGCATGCTTGGCAAGATGAAGGTCGCTATTCATATGAGAGCCTACACTAGACTACTACAATGAGCATATTCATCCCATCATCCAAAAGAAGTGCAAGAAATTGAACATTCCTCTCCATATGGTTGCATATGCATTGAAACCAAAGTGGCATGTGGATGGACCTAGTAGAATTGTTCCCACTGATGACCATGCAGTGAGGAATGACATCCAAAAGGCGTACAAGAAAATGTATAGTCCAAAAAAGTCTCCATTCATCAGAGTTGAGTGGATAAAGTTTACCACACAAGATGGCTAGAAAGCTTCAGCAAGGATTTAAAAACATTTTGGCATAGAACAAGCCAATACGTTTGTGGCAAATCTATGGACCTCTAGGGTTGTTGTATACACTTTCCATTCATCTTCTCCTATGGTTTTCTCATTCCTGAACTGCTGAGAGGAATTGACCCACATATAATTTTATCCACTCTCTAAAGCAGAACAAACTAACTCTTCAAGGGCAGAAAAGTATGCTGTTGTAAATAATTTATTGTGTCTCAATGATCACAAAACGCCAAAGTACAAGAAGAAACCAACAAGTTGATGAGGACCATGATGTGCAAACAGGTTTGGATGAGACCATATTTCAGAATGAGGATATAGTTCATTCCAGCACTTCTATTAATGACGAGTATCCAAGATATATCCAAAGGATGACTTGTTTGATATTGTTTATAAAAAAACAACTATGGAGATCTCTTTTTGGCATTCTCATTTTGTCATTTTGATTTTTATTACTTGTAGACTGTAGTTTTGATTTTCAGTTTGTTCATATTTTGAAGTTTAAAACATTGTAGTTCTAGCAGCTACTATGATAATTATCATATCCAAAAAAACAAATTGATTATCAATTATTACTTTATTATTACATGTATGTTCCACCAAGTTTCCAGGACACGGGGACACGTTTTGGGACGCATATATAAATAGATAGATTGATAGATGATGTAGGGAAATTTCAAATATTCATATGACAACATTGATAAAGCATTCATCTTATTGGCATATACATTATAGAATCCTTAAAACACAACAATAAAATTTACATGAGAGTCAAACAAATTAATAGTTAATTGCTTCCATAATTTATGTCAATGTGCATATGATATAAAATTGAAAAATCGTAATAATCCATACACCAAAATACCCAAAGGCTACATGTTTGCACTACAAACCAGAGAAGCAATAATCTACAAAAAATCGCAATTATACTCAACTAATATTGAACCCTGGAGCCAGCCGATTTTTTCCCTAAAAACACCCAATTTGTGAAAAAAATGTTGACCCAATTTTCAATGACCTTTTACATTTTAAGAACATTAAAATCATGTTAAAATCCCTAAAAAGATGGTTAAAAATCATGAAAAAATTGTTGCAAAAACCTGCCGAACCCTAGAAAGACTTGCAAAATTGTCTAAATCGCTGAGAAACAGGGTTGATTCACATGCCCCCAGCAATTTAGGATGATTGACTGCCCACTTAAAAGTAAGATAAATTTTGATCTCAGTTACTTCATAGCTAATATTCTATCTCAGACTTAGACAACTATTTGGTGACTGCCCTCTTAAAATGTTAATTGAATATTTGCCTATAAACAATTTTGTTCTACAATGCATTTTGATCTCAGTTACTTCATAGACTTGGTTAATATTTGATCTCAGACTTATGTTAAGGAATGTAGATCTTAATAGAGAGAATTTAATAGTCTTTTAAATTATGCTGTTGACAGAATTTATATCAGACTCATATATATTAGACTTTTACAGAAATCATCAAGTAATATAATTGCAGAGATTATAGAAGTCATGTGCTTGCTGCGGTAATAACATATCATGTAATTGATGTTTTCCCACAGCCAGCATACGATGCTATATATATGAGAGTGAGGGGATATGTCTACGTAGAGACATGACCGTACGTGGCTTAAGCCACGTAGGCTCATGTCCCTACGTAGGCATACCCTTCTATGACTATCGTTGTTACGGTTTCATATTAACATTGGTATTCGTTAAACACCCGATGACTTTCGTATAACTATCGGTTGATAGTTATCGTAACATATCTTGAATCGTGGATGATATCGACTATCACTAAGGTTGATTCATCCAATATTAAATATATTACATGAAATCAACTATTACTAAAGTCGATTCATTTCATATTAAATATGTTAAATGATATCGACTATTACCAAAGTTGATTCATTCTTCATTAAGCATGTTGAATCTGATCAATATAAATTACATTCACACACACACACACAGAGATATATATAGACAGATCAATCAGATCGAAGCTATTTTTAACAACTTAGACAACTATTTGTTGACTGTCCTCTTTAAAAGTTAACTGAATATTTGCGTGCGTAATAAGCAATATGAATATAAATGACAAAATGTATTTTCTACAATTCATGGGTTAAACTCTATTTTATTTGTTCTCTATATCTCTATGCTACGGAAATGCCCTTAAGTTTTTTAAAAAATAAGTTGTCTCTTTTTCTATAATTTTTTACATTTT
This sequence comes from Thuja plicata, assembly GCA_018584345.1. NCBI lineage: Eukaryota > Viridiplantae > Streptophyta > Pinopsida > Cupressales > Cupressaceae > Thuja > Thuja plicata. The sequence continues at coordinate 1,493,389 of MU224451.1, forward strand.
CTTGAAAATCCAATTTTTGCCCCATTTTTTTTCTGATTTTCCCCCATTTTTTCAAAAAATCTTATACTTTTGGTTTGCTGATATTTTTCCCAAACATTTTTTGCTGCTATGCTACAAATGTCGAAATGACAAAGTCACAAATCTCAAAAATTGTAAAACACAATGATGGAAAGTATGATGGCTACCTCTAATCAATGCTGGTTTTTCCAACAGCGCCTTCAAACCCTGTTGCAAATTTTTTTAATGTAAAAATAAAGTCAAATGCTACTCATGGAGCGTTATGTTTAGTCGTGTTAGCGTTAGAGGGGCATAGAGGCTACAAACATCATTTAAAAATGTATTTCTTTAAAGATGGGTGTTTTTTAATGTTTTTTGAGCACTACAAAAAGGTGATGGCCACTGTCCCCACAGCGTTTCCAGGATGTCCCCGTCGATCAGGGATGTTTCACTTGCAAAAAAAAATTTGGGATGCCTTGGAAACATCCCCAAGGTGTCCCCCATCCACAAGACATCCCCGGAGAGGGGACAGGGGCTAAAACCCCTGGGGATGCGTCCCCATGTACCCCTGATTAACATTTATGAATCTATGATTTGACAATTGCCATTGTTATCAATTATCAGCTGTTCAGTGCCTTCAATAACTTCATTTATTATTCAATTTTGTAGATTTTGATGCTAGTCACTTATAGACTCTAATTTGGGTTTCAAGCTCATTTGTACTTTGAAATTTTGTAATACCAGCAGCTACTATACTATTATCATATTCATATAACAATTTTTTATTTATAGATTATCAATTAATGATCATTAACATCTATGAATAAATAATTTGACAATTGACATTGTGATCAATTATCAACTGTGTAGTGCTTTCTCAATTGTGTATTTATTATTTCATTTAGTAAATCTTGTGTAAATATCTGTCCGCCCAAAATCTAGGGAAATCAAAGAATGTCTTGTAAAATCAGTTGATATTTTATGTGAATGATGCCTTCTCGATTTATTCTTAAAAAACCGTACAGCCATTTATAAGGGAACTGTAATTGTATACAGACAATGTTGGAAAATCATTTTTTATTTGACTTGCAAACAATGACTATGAACTATATATAAACACAACAGCTAGCAGCACAATAAATAAAACTGTTATCTGAAATAATTACAACATCATTATCTTAATTAACCCCATAATCATATAAGTCCACTAAATAGCTCTATCAAGCAAACTACTTACATTATGGCATTATCATCTACCATGACGCCTCTTCTGATGTTGCCTTCTCTTCCTCCGGCAATCTCCAAAGTCAGAATCAGACTCTGTTTCAGTCTCCAAGGAACTATACTTTCGATTCCCCCTCTTCCTGTGCTTTCTTTTGTTTCGCTCTTCTTCAGAATCTGAATCAAAAGATGTTTCCAGTGAAAGTTCACTATCACTTGAACTGGATTCAGATGTATCTGACTCAGAGTCTGAGACTTCAGTGGAAATATCACTACCGCTTGCAAACACAGATGCTTCACTTGAACTGTTGTTGCTGCTATCATCTGAATAACGCTTTCTTTTATTCTTCTTTTTATGGCACATATCCTTGTTCTTTCTTCTGGTATCTTCTTTTTCTAGCGCTTGATTGGTATTCAAACCATGCTGCAGATCCAATGCATTCTGACGATTATCAAAATTGCCCAGCTCATAAGAAATTGAAATTTCCATCTTAAGTTTTGGACTCTTAAGATGATGTGTCCTGGGGGGGTAAGAAATGTAAACTCTCTTGTTCTTGCATTCATAAGAACAATCACCAGGTTGAAAACATTTCTGGCAGTGCTGAGTAGCACCTCCAGATGAAGTTGCTAGCGTCAAATCCCTCCTGACTCCCAATTTCACTGCCTTCTCAGTATTCATCAAATACAACGGACGTTTTTCTTTCCATTGACTGGGCCCTTCTTCCTTCTGTCCATATGCATTTGCATTGCTTGTGGCACCTGTCACCGCTTGTTCGGCCTGTATGTGGCTCAGACCCTTTGCAGCAGCCTTGATCCGATCTGCAGCTGCCTGTGTTGCTTCCTCCTCCTCGCTAGACATTCTTTGACTTTTGACTTTAAGCTGGTTAGCTTCAGGACTCAAACTCTAGCTCAAGTTCTTAGCTGTAGACAAATTCCTTAGCAGCTGATACCAGGCAGAGATTACAACTAATTGCAGCAAGAATCACAAATCTGCAAATAGTATAACCTCAATGGTCTCACCTCTGCCAACCTGGTAAGAGGATTTGCCTAACCCCAGCTCCAAAGCACTAGTGCCTTGATACAGATGACAACTTTAATGCAGGAGCAATTTTAACATCCCTCTTTGAAATATTCTATCAAGTGAGCAAACACATTATTAAAAGAAAAAACAGATTTCAATACATATAAACCAAAGAATAATAACCAACTAACTACTGCATGTAAAATTAAGATAACCCGTATAAGTTACACTGCTTTTGTGATAAAAATAGATGGTAACTAGTTTGCAAGCTGCTGTACTCTAAATTCCAAATTTTAGAAATCAAAATAAATTTTACTAAAATATGTACATTTTCTCCTCTTAATCTGAGACTCACTACACTTGGGAATGATTAATTAAATTTAGATAATTACTCTATTACAGTGTAAAATCTTCTAAGCCAACAAAAATTAAAGTTAATGGCGAAATTCTCCTGCTTGTGAGATCAGGGTAAAGAGTAAAATGCATACTGCTAGAGAAATCAAGGCCTTAATACGAGACTCACTACACTTGAGAATGATCAATTAGTTTTAGACAATTACTCTATTGCAGTGTTAAATCTTCCAATCCAACAAAAATGAGAGTTAATGGCGAAATTCTTCTGCTTGTGAAATCAGGATAAAAATTACTAATGCTAGAGAGTTCTAGGGTAAACGGTAAATACAAAACTCCCGTTGCTTGTGAAATGAGGGCAAATGGCAAAATTCCCACTCTTTGTGCAATTTGTGCTAGTGGTGAAATTCCGGGTGCTTGTGAAATTAGAGCAAGCGATAAAATTCTTGCTGTTTGTGAAATTAGGTCAAATTGTAAAATTCCCACTTGTGAAATCAGGGCAAGCGATAAAATTCTCGCTGCTTGTCAAATTAGATTAAATTGTAAAATTCCCACTTGTGAAATTAGAACAGGTGGTCAAATTCCCAATCGATGTGCAATTAGGATAAGTGGGTAAATTCCCTCTACTTCTGAAATTAGGGCAATTAAGGTTAAACGGTGATACTCATACTGTCAGTGAAATAAGGGTAAAAGATAAAATTCAAACTGCTTGTAATATATGGGTAGAAGAAAAAATTCAAACATTTGTGAAATCAGATTAAGATACTAAAATGACAATTCTCACTGAAATTGGTAAAATTTGCAGAAAAATTGGTAGATGTGAAGAAAACCCCTGCTACTAATATCCATATGTTTAAATATGAAAAATAAAGAAAAGAAGAAAAAAGCACAGAAATCCACGCCATTTTCTTTGAAAAAAAAAAAAAATTTAAAAAACATCCAAATTAAAGGAAAGTCATGCAACATACAGTCAGCCAGTGATGTTTTGAAGGAGAATTCGAAAACTTCGTTTGTAGAAATCCATTAGATCATGTACGTTCAAATTCATTCATTCATGGTTTTATTTAGAAACGGAAAAGAAAAGTGAAGCGAAGCAGGTTCTAGTGTTACCTTCGCTACGCTAAGAAATCATTCTGAATAGTGAAAGATATTCGTTTAAAACATACAGCGAGCCCACAGACTTCTCGCATATTGAAATTACAAAATGGACACTTTGGGCCCCGTTTGTTTCACGGAATTGGGAGTGACACTTCCCCTTTTTGGGAGTGACACTTCTCGTTTTTGCAAATCTGCTGTTTGTTTCTCTAAATTGCAATTCCGGATTCGTCAAGCAAAACCGGATTTAGACACCAAAATGAGTGGCATCATCTTCCCACTAAATAGGTGGAATTAGAAATCATACCCTGGTTTTGTGATAATAAGGTTTTGAGTCAAATTCCAATTCCCCAAGATGCAAAACCAGGATTTTAAAACCTGATTTTGTGATAATAAGGTTTTAAGTTATATTTGGAGTTTGCAAGGTTGACTTCATTTCCTTTTTTTCTATTTTTTTAATTATTATTTTAAAATCCCACTAAAAAGAGTTGGTTGGAAGTAATTGACAAACAAGAGGAAGTGGATGTCATTAAAATCATTCATTCATAGGAGAAAATGTTCAATCTAACTCGAAAAACCATGGATTATATCAACAAGCAAGCACATGATGCATGTTGATGTTGCCAACATAGAGCATGAAGCTCTCAAATAGATGATTATATGGGAGCTTTTAACTAGGCATGAATTCTACGATCTGAACCTCTTTGAACTTGTGCTTATATGGACCAAGTTAAATGAATCTCCAATGGCCATATCAATAAATTGTGTTTATTAATAATTTTTAATCTCTTTCAAAATTGATATTTTAAACTATCGAATTAGATGGGTCTAAATTATTGTTTTGAGCATCAAATTATTTTACATATTGATTTTTAAAGATGGGACTAGTTTAGAGTTTGGACCTTGTTATAATGAAACAACTAAGAGGTGAATGATAAAGGTCTCATCAGATATGAAACAATAATAACCAAAAGGCATGAAAACTAGCAAATGTGAACATGACTAGCGAAAATGCAATAGAAAAACAAAACGAAGAAGCAAAGACTAATCATTATCAACCAAATGTTGTAGTCCTCTAGTTGTCGACCACTTCATGGAGAGAAAGCTAATACATGCTTTGAATGTGACATCCATGGGTTAACCACTTGAGTACCTAGGTCTCCAAATTTGACTATAGTTTAAGCTCTATTAAATTTTGCAAAACCCTTTTTATTGCCTAGGTCTCCAAATTTTTGTACCTTAACCTCGATTTCTTCGTCCACATGTTAACTTTAACTTAGATTTCCTCATCCTCTAGGCACACTAGTGTTCAATTTGTATTTTGGTGTTCCTAATAACTTGCACCCATGTTATTGTCCTTTGAACGTGCTAGTGTCTTAACCAATGGGAAAATTGAAGCTAGTGATCAGTCTCCCAAACAGCATTGGCATGTTGGTGTACACTAAATGTGTTAGTTACACTCAAAGAACATGAAAAGGCCAAAAAGGTTTGGAGAAGAAGTATGGCGAACAACTCCCTAGACACCAAGCACCACCAACATGCAAAGGAGGGGATGGGAGGTGTGTGAAGACCTCACTAACATCCTAAACTACTACCCTTAGAAAATACATGCAACAACATGGAATTACGATACTTTCTTACATTCACTTAGGAGGGGACTATAATACCCTCTAAGACTACTCTAGCACAACAAGGTTTACTTTAAAACCCCAAGAAAGATTCTTACTAACGTTACCTTAATAAAAAAATAAGCATCATAATCAATTGTGAAGCAATCATGCTCAACTCCAACATCAAGACATGAAAATCAAATTATTTTTGCTACCATCATTCAATATCAATCATAATTACATCTAGATACATGATTTATCGAAATACATATCCTCTTAATACAAGGTCAAATTAATACATTATTTTATATATTATGAGGACTCAATTGTGCTTGAATTATACATTGAACAAATTAAGACTACAAGAAACATGAAGGAAAAGCATGAGAAGAATCCATTGAACATGCTTGATCTGATATCCTCTAGACTCCAACATTGGTATGCAGGCTACCTGACCAAATGGAACCAAAAAGGCCCACTCTCTCCATGTTAGTAGATAATCATAAAGGCCACTTACAATAATACACACAAGGCATAAAAAGGAGAAATACAAAACTAAATCCATGCATGAAGAATATAAAGCATCAAGTCATTATAATGCACTACATCAAAGCATGAGGTATAAACACGTCATAGGCTAATCATACATGAAAATTGCAATAGGAATCTCTGAAACAATACCAACAAGAAATGCATATCCATCTTCCAAGTAGTACTCAACCACAGAGTTGGGTGTTATAGAGCAAGAGTGGGGAGTGTCATAGTGTAGTTCGAAGGGATGGCTCATGTGAAACTTAGTAGACCTCTCATTCAGGCAAGGGCATTTGATCTTTACCCAATCTAGCACTCCATAAGCAAGTAGGTTTTCTCAATTTATCCTTAGCCTATACTAGTGCTCAAGGCATGAAAGATGCATTCACTTATCTTGTTTAATTTTATTATAATTACGTTTCATTAGTTCTCACTTAATTACAAAACATCTTAATGAGTTATCATGACAACCCCTTTATGCCATGACCCACATTCGATATCACTCTCATCATTGACTATAATACCTACCCTAGGATTTTCAAAACCAAAATCGAAACCAAATTCAAAATAACCAAACTTATCATTTTCACAGTTATTCACAAAATGAGCCAAATTCCATAATTCTCAATAATATCATGAAACGGGATCAAAATTGATCCAAAAAATGATATACTAAATGCATCATTCCACATAACATTTCATTGAAATTTTCTAAAATAAAATTCTAACTTTTATCAAAAACCAGGGGAATAGTGTTTTCTACAATAAAAATAGCTTTAAAAAACAAAAACATTTATCAAACTTCAAAAATAAAAAGTCTCATTATACCCTTTTTGGAATTTAGGTGCCCAATACGCCTCTTTCATAATAAAATCATCAAATTACCCTTTCAATTGAAATTTTAGTATCGTAATATTTCTATATACAAAGTGTGTACCTCTCATTCAAATAAATTGTTTACAACTAAGGGAATGCAACAAAAAATCATTCAATCCATTTAGGAATAAAAAAACAAGGATGAAATGAGGATCCTACCTCAAAATTGTCCCAAAACATCAAACTTGAAATGCATCTCACATACCAAAAGGATCCATGAGTCCACTTAGCAACATAAGAAATCCACTAATCCAAATAATACAACAATACCCATAAAATTTCTCCTACAATGCACTTAACAATCTTCAATTCAAATTTCATGCATAGGAAGGATTTTGTACTCTCCAACTCAAAAATAGGTTGTATAGAAAATCATCACTTTTCCCATACAAAACCAAGCTAGCCTTTTGAAAATAAAATAATTAAATAAATAAATAGAACTTTAATTTCCATATACATAAACTCACCCCAAAGAAATGCATATTAAAATGAGCATGAATAAGCCCCATAAAAATATTCTCAAAATATTAAATCGCCATAAACTACTAAAAATCATATCAACATTAAATAAGCCAATAATTAAAAGTTAGGTTTCCCAAAATCTAAATTTAATCACAATGATTAAATGTGAGCAAAATGAGTACAAATAAGTCATATTTAAACATTCAAAACATTAAATAACCATAAAAAACCCATAAAACTCATTTCAAAATTTACAAAAAATTTGACGAAAAATGCAAAATTTCATAAATGTCCAGGCACTCTTCACAGGTTGATTATATAAAGGATTTAGGGTTTTCTAGAACATTTTAACCTTGATACCTAAGTTATGGCGGGGGTAATCACAAAGGAAATCATACTCAAATTGAGCAAGATAATTTAGGGCTAACATAATAGGCTAATGTAACATCTCCTCATAACCATCATCGAGAGACACTCAAACCTGTGTAGGTAGGTGATGTCAATACCCGGTACTTGCAACTACTCAACACACATCAAGAATACATGTGCATATATATAAATAGGTGAAGAATATACAATTTTCCCAAATGGGATCAAACTTACGTATATTTATTACATTTAAATGATTTAATACACATTATCATTTAACTTTAACATAAATATTAATATCTCAACATAGTAAATCGACATCATGTTAGTATTTCATCTCAGCGAAAATTTTAATGCCACAATCAGATTTAACTCACATTTATCCAATATTTAACATCATTAAATTTGAAGCATATAACATCATATGTGATGCCAATACTTGCACAACACATGAAATATGATCATAGAAGAGTGCATTAGGTCCTCGCAAGTACTTAGACACAACATTACACACACACATCTCAATTCAATCACAATAATGGTTGATGGTCCAAATGCATCATGAGTTAGTAAGAGAACTATACATGCATTGAAAAGGATACAAAATTATCATTCAAGAGCTACATGTTTTCATAGTGGACATGCATATATAGGCACAAAGCTAGAACACCAACGGGGTAAATACATCTCAAACCTACAAAAAAGAGAGGCTTTATAGAATGACTATGTAGATTCCTATGATAAGGGCTTTGTATTCATGATATGTTGTTTGTGCATTAAAATACTATTCTATGTGATTTGGCAATACAACACCTTCTGGTGTGATAAATAAAATATTTTCTCCTAAGACACATTATGTATGAGTGATGCAGGAGCACCATGGCTACAGGGGTCACTCCATGATCATGAGGCTATAGGGGTCACTTCATGATCCTGATGGAGATCCAAGAGGAATTGAAGACATAGGACGACTACAAGGACCTAAAGGTCTCAAACATTGTAATTTGGGCCATTAGTGCCTATTGGAATATGATGAAGTCTATATAATATAGAGTTTCCATGATAAGGCAAATAGCCCTACAAGGGTCACCATATAATGGGAAAGGGAATTATAAGTTGGTCCTAAAGCCTTAAGGGATAATTAAGCAAGTCCATAGGTGATAGGGCTTTAAAAGTAATAAAAGTATTTAAACAATGTAATAAGGAGTCATTAGTGTGTAGTTGTCAACTTGACAACATCCTATACCATTTGTATTTAGACTTCCAAGTTGACAAAAGTTTGTCAATACATGACAGTCGGTTAGGAAATAGTTACAGTCGATTGGAAGGAGGTTTTGGGGCAGTTCCCAAGTAGTTGATCGGTCTTTTGGGGTGACAAGAGACCTATTCATCATGTAATGGTTGGAGGAATGCAGGATCAGTTGGGGTGGTGAAGAGTTTTAATTTTTGAATCAATAAAATAATGCATTTTCTGCAATTCACTATCTTTTCTTGGTAATAGTTTGGTTGTTTAGTGTCTTAAAAGGTGGTAATGTTATATTCTTATTGAAGTGTTGATTTGGAATGTTTCTAAATTAACTTAAGAGTGTTTGGGCTTTGGATTAATTGTATTTGGTGAAGAAATCAAAGAGTTATATGTGTTTTTGTAAGGACTGGTCGAAACCCTCCAATAGGGTAACCCGAGGGATTGAAAATATGATCTCTCTTAAGTGGCACATGGGAATCATGTCTCATCTTGGGAAGTGATGAGGAGGGGGTGTAAATTGACTTCCTTAGAGGTTCCAGAGAACCATGCATCAGTTGGCGTGTGTTTGATGGCATGGAAGTGACTATATAGTCACAGTGAGCAGCATTCTCTCAGTCATAGTTTGAGATTGAAGGCTTGTCCACCAAAGTAGGAGTTAGGGTCTTGGAATAACATATAAGTGTTGGAGGGATATTCCACTCAATTTCCAAGGTTCTAAAAGAGTCAAGGTGCCCAAGGGAAGGGATAGACAACTAAAGTTCAGAGATTGGTACTGACTACATCACAGTAGGACAGTGACATGGTAATTTGTTTTGTTTTGATTTGATGTTGATTTTAAGGAGTCAAATTAACATGGGGGGGGTGTGGACAAGACACCAAGGGGACTAGGAAGATATATATGGTTTCCTAATGCATTTAGGGGTGAGGGGACACATTGAAATGGTTAGTTGTAGTGATTGTTCAATAAGGAGAGTTGACTAGCATAATGGACAACAAGTGTGAGTTATTGCATTCGAAGTGTGTGGATGCATAGTAGTTTTGTTTGGAGAATACATTAAGGGTTGCAGAGGTACATATAGAAGATTCATTTTGTGTCAAGGGGTGGTGTATCCATAGAGAATGATCCTAGTGACTAGGTCTTTGAAATAAGGTGAAGCACTAATAGTTTGGGGACAATCACAACACCTAATGATCAAATATGCATTGATGGATGAGTTAAATGGGTGCAGACATTAGCATGTGGAGTCTAGTGGAAAAGAAGATTGTTGAAGATACCTAGCCTCTCTATCAAAGAGACCCATAAAAGTATAATTTCCATTGATTTGTTTGTGTGATGGAAATACAATTGCACACCATGCTCATTCTCTAGGTGTATAGTTTAGCTTGTGTAACCCACAAAAGTGTGACTGATATAATAAACTACTCTTTATTTTCCATGTTTATGTTGTTGTGTGATACATGATATTCTTTGATTTGATCAAAGGCTTGTTGACACTATTTGTCCTATTGAAATATTGTATTTTTTCATAGAAGGTGTGATCATGGTTGACACTTCTCCATTGATTATGCTATAAAGCAATGAATAGCTCAAATATTTCCTTGTAGACCACATCATTATTTGAGGATTTTTAGAGGTGACATTTCAAGTATAGATTCACTTTTTCATGATCCACCTCTATATGTCTTCTTAACATAATTGTTGGCATGTTTAATGTTTGCACCTATTAAGTCATTATACTAGGTTTTAAACACACATGTTGCTTAAGTTTACTTAGGGACCACAAAGTAATATTCCTGCAGTAGGTGATGTTATCACATTATCACTTTGCAACCTTAAATGGGACTTCCACCCATGGTGCATTTATCACTTTATCACTTCTCCACCTTTAGTTAATGTGTTGCACAAACACTTTTTCACCTTGGAAGGTGATCCATGTTTAGTGTACATGTGGCACAAATATTTTTCCACCTTGAAGGGTGATCCAGCTTTAGTAGATATGTGGCACTTTCACTTTTCCATCTTTGGTGTGTGATTTGTTGTCACTCTATGTATCATGTCATAAGATTAAGACACTTGTCATAATATTATGCACTCCTATGTTCTCGCCTTGGTATATTTAACCAAGGGGTCTCCTTTGTAATATCATTACAATAAAGTCAAATAAGTCAATCAATTGATCAATTTTAATGCATTCGTGGTGAGAATACAATTTATTTTTATCATATTGATTCTCTTTGGTTATTGGTATTTTCATTAGGCCTCTAGATTTTGGGTGGCTATCTTCATAGCCACATCTTACATGGTATCAAAGCTTGTTGAGTGTCATTAGATAGTATTGTGAGATTTGAGTGCATATTTTGGTAGATTTTTTTGGGGGGGCTCTTTGTGGCTTTCTATGGGTGCAAATATATGGTCACCATTAGATTCAAGAGGTCCAAAAACCTCAAGCTTTAATTTTGTTTTATCCAAATAAAACTCTAGATGCCAAATATATAGGCATTTGAAATTTGGAGTTTCAGTGGCAATTCAGGCATCATAATTACATAGGTGATTTTCAAACAATAATATCGCAGTCATCTGGGCTCCTTTTTGTGAGCATAATTGTTATTTAGGGTATAATTTGGTACTCTTCACAATGGTGTGAGATTTTTTTATTATTTTTGGACACAATATTTTTTTAATTGCATAATCCCTATTTTTGCAACTTTAGAGGCCTCGTTTGGGCTTATATGGACTCCTATTTAGGTGTAATTTTTTTTTAAGTACATAAGGTTCTTGTATTTTATAGTGGTGCTATCATTTTATAGTGATTGTGATAAAAATTTGTACTTTCAAAAATTGGCCTATTTTTGCGATTGTAATGCATAAATCTTAGTTTAGTCTTTTGCATAGTGATCTAAATCTATTATAGTTTGATTGTGGCAATTGTAATCACCTAAATGGAAATTCCAAGGAAAAAATTTAAAAAAATATATTATTTAATAGTTTTTAGTAATCAAATATTTTTTTAAAACTTATAAATAAGTTTTTTTTTAAATCTTGTTTGATAATAAATTTTGGGAACACAAATTTTAATGTCCACCTACCAAGCCCATACTAGCCAACCATTTAATATTCCATGCAACAACTATTCCTTAGCACATCCCAATTAGAGACGTCTTTAGCAATTAGCTACTTTGGGGAAATTGTTTGGTTGCTTCTTCATCAATTTCCATATTTGCATCATTATTGTGTCATGTTGTAATCTCTTGTATGGGTCATGTTATAAATGCACTAAAATAGAGTGTCATATATTCCATGTATTTTTTCATTGAGGCTTCTGTAATGGTGGGAAATAGAGTTCACTAGGACGCACAAACAAATTAGGAAGCTTAGGCCCCTACCTCCCACTTATAATGGAAGGAAGATTATATGTTAGGACTTGAGAGGGATGAATCATTTTAAAATGTGAATGGAACAAGTTTTCAGGAGTATGACTTTTTGGCATTGTTTTCAAAGAGGGAGAATAATGAATTTACGACATTTATCTACAGAGAGATATTGAGAGAGAAGAATGAATTGTTAATGTATTTACTCATGAAGGAGATTCAGAATGTGTTACAAGAATAGAAGATTTATCCAGGAGGGAGATTCAAATTAGAAATATCATAGTGGAAATAGATATATCAACTCAAAGGGAGTACAGTTATGTATTTGAGAGTTGTCATTATCAATTGCTATAACATTATTATAGTGGTTGCCATCAATGCCAAAGAGGGAGTTTGTTGATTAACTGATGAGTATCTGATGGAGATGATGAAGACCGAGTGATATCAAGTATCATGATTGTAGAAATGGTTAGATCAATTGTTGTTTTGTCATTGATGTCAAGCAATCGATTAATTGATTTTGATTATGTTACCATATCTTAAGAAGAGAAGTTAAATGGGTGACAAATACAAATCAGACAATGATGAAGTAATGATGTTATTGTTTTTTTCTACTATACATTTGATGTTATCAAATTGGTATATTTGATTGATCAAGTCGGGAAATGCAATGAATAAAGTTGTGACTAAAAGAGATACTTTACCGAGCTAGACTGAGTCAGTCGGTAGAATGTTATGTGAGTCGGTTACAGTTACTGAGCATTGAGCATTGAAGATGAGTTAGGCACCGAGCAGTGAAGAAGTCAGTTATCGAGATGCTAAGCAAGTTTTACCGAGTACAGTATATTGATATTAAATGATGATGAAATTGAATTTAATGTGAAGCGATGGATTAGATGGATGAGGAAATGAAGTTTGTTACAAGATTACGAACAGGAAAATTCATTGAGAAGATCTAAGGTGAAGGTCAAGGAGTTAAACAGAATTATAAAGGTTCCAGTAAAAGTTACAAGGTTTTAGGTAAAAGTGAAATGGTTTACCGAGTTGATAAATATGAAGAAGATGATCGAATGGTTGAGCGCAAAGGAAGGAAAATCAAATTAATGAGATTAAGAGGCAAAAATATGTCTATATAAGGATTGAGAATTACATAGAGTGTAAGGCTACTGGTGAATTGAACAGAGAAGGAAAGAAGTTAAAGAACAACAGTTATTGAGTAGAACAAAGAAAGACAGATTGAAGAATCTACAGTCTGAGAAAGAGATAGATGGAGTATGAGATGCCAGTATTCAACTAAGCATAAAGGATCTGATCTAAGCATACTGAGTTGCTATTTTTACAGATCAAATTTTGGTGTTTCTTATTAATATTTGTAACAGAGAAATCTCTTAACCGAGTGGATTTAACCGTTCTATTTGTAAAACCTAGACTTTGGTGACATTCCAAAAGAGTGTTTAAAGACCTCTAAAAAGGCCACTCCTAACAGGGTGAAGATCTTAACAGATCTGAGGTAAATCCCCTAACAAGGGCACATTTAGCAAATGTGTTTGTAATCTTTTACAGGATAAGTTCTTAACTGACCGTACTTTAGAAGGGTACATTTTTATTATGGGTTACAATTCCCACAGAGGTTTTTCCCAAATGCGGTTTCCTCATTAAATCACGTTTCAATGAGTTATAGTTGATGTTTACATGGTTAATTTGATGTTGCTAAGTTTGAATTATTGATTGTTTCTTATGTTATTTGGTGAATTGGTTATTTACAATATTTAGTATTTACCGGGAGAATCAGTGAGTTCAATTTTAAGAGTTTAAGTTTTGATTTGTCTGATTCACCCCCCTCTTAGTGGGACCAACATACATATAATATAACAAACAATGGTTGGGATCACTGCATTGTGTGTATCTCACCAGAGAAAGTAACTACGACCTCTTCCCATACCATATCAAACACACCAAATAGAAAAGTAAAACATACAAATTATCCATGTGCATATAGATGTAGTGTAAGTATTTTCAGTAAATCCATAATCATAATGACATCATAGCATATAAATAACCATCATGAAATAACCATAAATCTAACTATAAACATGAGATATCATACAACTATCCAATGGATCATAACATATCAAATCATAATGAAATGTCATACATCAATATCCTTAAATAACACTGAAATAACCAATGCACACATGAAAAGCGCCTAAAAGAGTTTTGCACCAAAATACAGAAAAGAAAACTATGGGGTGGGTGTTACACCCCCCCCCCTAAAATTAGGCTTACTCCCGAAAGCATACAACCAAAACTAGGGATTTGAATCCCTCAAACTCAAAGCATCTTACGGATTCATAGAAGACTCAACATGTGGATCCCATAGGACCCTTCCCTTCTCTTTGGTTTGAATACTGAGGATCATTCCCTATTGCCAGAATATGGAATCCAGCTGCAAGTGCTCTATACACAGACCCCATAATAGTTCCACGATACTCAATTGGGCAATGATCTATGGCTGCAAACACCTTGTGGGATCCACTAGCATCACCAACTGTATGCTCAGAAGCTTCTAGTCTCTATCATAAATACTAGGTTGCATGTTGTGGACAATTGGCCGCAATGTGACCGAACTGTCCACAAGAGAAACAATCTCTTCCCCTACTATAATTCCTCCCCCTATAAGGTGAACTAGACTATTGTAATCTAGCTCTACTACCATTCTGATGTGAACTCTGACCTAACTGAATAACCTGATTAGGTGAACTATGTTGCCAGTTATGCTTATTCCCTGACTGAGAACCACCATTCCGACCATGGAACAATCCCTTTTTTGATGGTTCTGATTACCTTTTGAAAGGTAGGAGGGTTCCTAGAGTTTTCAAGTCCCTGAAACTAATTACCTCTTAAACGCGAAGTAGGACTACTAGACTGAACACCCATCTGACCACTATGGCCCAAAGCTAAGTTCGTCTCCACAAGAGTAGCCTTAATGACTGCTTATTTGAGGGTCGTAGGCTCGAAGAGCTTAACTCTCCCAATGATACGATTGTTAAGCCCCCTAATGAAGTGTTGAACCATAAGGGAAGAATCCTTTCCAAAACCTGTGTACTACTTGAGTCAAAAAATCAACGCTCATAATCTTGAATGGTCATGGTCAACTGTCACATTTTATAAAACGCATTTTCTCATTGTTGTATCCATTGATCTAATAGAAAGCATTCTCGTAAGTTCTTGAGAAACATCTCCCAAGAAATGGTATCCATACTAAGCTCAAGTTTCTGCTCTGCAATCCTCCACCAAAAAGCTACAAAATCAATGAGATGCATAATGGCACATCTAGCTTTAGTATTGCTACTAAAAGGATGCATAGAAAAACATTTATCCAAGCCAATGAGCCAAGTCTCTGCCTCTAAACCAGTACCTTTCCCATTAAAGGGAGGCAGTCACGATCTCATGAGATCTCTCATATAACTACCCATAATAGAATCTTGATCGGCTGCAATGTCTCTCCTTCTAAGGTTTTTGGGTCTCTCTCTCACTCTCTCCTCAATCTGGGAGTGATGAGATACATCTTGTCGTAGGCCTACGGTACCACCTATGGTGGGCCACGGAGGGGAGTACACACGAGTGCAGGCGGGGGCCCCCCGGGTACCACCCCATCCATTAATTAATTTTTTTTTAATAATTACTATTTTATTATTATTTTAATTTATATTTATTTATATATATGTATATTAATAAATGTGTGTGTGTGTATCTATATATATATATATATATAATTTTATATTATTTTGTTTAGTATTTTTAATAAATATTAAGTTATTATAAAAATATTTATAGTTATTTCAATCACTTATGTCTATAAATTTTAGTATTAAATATATGTGGTTTATATTTCTTTTAGAATGGAATTTTTTTAGATAGAAATTTAATTATTGTTTTATGATATAGTTGAAAGTTTTTTTAGAACATTATTGCCTTATTTAAATTAATTTTTTATTTCTATGGGCATGTTTATATATTATTTCTTGGTGTTTCCAGTCCTTTTGAGTGGACCTAGTTGACCTTATGATTTGTACACCAAAGGCTTGGGTTCTTTGGCAAGGCATTACATAGCCAAGAAATACTTTTTGACTGTGACTGATCTGATCTCCATAGAAAGTGGTGAAGATTTTTTGCAATAATTCATGTTCACATATACCTTCTTGCACAGGCTATCGGGTAATGGAACAGTCATAAAGACAAGTGGATTTCTTAGCTTCACAGGTTGAAGCGTACATTTGAGTCTAGTCAGACTAGTTACATGAATTCCCCCAATTGTAAGTTCTCTTGTTATATGCAGATGTATATAGTTTGTTTTTTTTCATTTTGGCCCCTTTTCAATTGATGCCAAAAGGGGGAGTATAGGTGTAAATATGTATAAAAAAATGTTCCAACAAAAGTTTTTGATAAAAAAAGAGAAGACAAAAATTGGATTGTCCCTCTTAGGGGGAGTTTTTGCAGTTATGGAAATTTTTTAGATTTTAGTTTTCCATAATTGATAAAGGGGGGTATTCTTTGGTTACCTCGATTTTCTAGTTGTCATTGATGATAAAACTCTGGATGTTTTGGTACAACTTTGTTACAGTTACATCTATTGGTCTAGTTATATAGCTCACTAACAATGCCATTAATGGTATTAGCGGCAGTTACTCAAGTTTACCATGGTGTATAGATCTTTTGGTCCATACCCTTATTTGGTAGAGTGAAAGAAACATTTTTTATGATCGACTACATTCATATGTCTTGGTTGATCACATTATTTTTATCTTTTGGGTCTCAACCAACACTGGTTGCTTCAACCAACATGATAGAAAGGCATACCAATGATGGTGTGTGTGTGTGTGTGTGTGTGTGTGTATATATATATATGGTGATCTCGGTAGTTTGATAGATGTATGTTGTTAGTATTAAAATGTATAATGGTTTGTATATGCAAATTGTTGATGTAAATAGTGAATTGTTGTATATGATGTACTATTGATAAAGAAGGTTTCAAAACCTTAGTGAGAACTGTGCTCAGTGCATACCTCGATGCACTTCTATTAGTTCAATTTTTTACTTCATAATATTATACACTTTTTCATTTTAGGGCAATGAGCCCAACCAGTAGTGATCCAACTTACAGTGAGCCACCCTCTATATTAATTAATCAGTTACTTAATACTTGAGAGTTAACCCTCTCCATGGTTTTTCCCATCTTGGGTTTCCATGGAAAAATATGGTGTTATGTGTTGTTGTGTTATTTACTTTCTATTTTATTATTTTCTACAAAGTGTGAAATATGTTATGTGGACAAGTACTTAAATGTTTTAAATTTTTCAAGGGTATACTGATTCACCCCTCACCTCTCAGTATATCAGATGTTCAATGAAAGCCTAGGATTATGCTTCCTCCACAACACAATACTTGTATTGGTTCATTTGAAACCCACTCAAATATAAACAAGGCACACAAGAAGGAATTTAAACCTAAATCTAAGCAATAAGCATTCGAGAAACCATGTGTCAAGAACAAAAATTATAAGAGAAAGAAGATGAACCAAATATCAGTTTTTTGCAACATGGATTTTGATACTAGATCTAATGCCCCAAGCCAACACACCAAGGATAAAACAACCATTTAACTTATTTTTTAAATGAAAACAATGTCAATGAAGCTATAATAGCAACATGTCACACTTTCACAACAACATGCAAACAAGTGTCATTTGAAATAAAACACAAGGAAAAAAACAAAATAATTACCTCATCATTACACTAGTAAGGTGACACTATAAAAAATACTTAGCAATTATGGGATAAGAACACTATGATGAACATATGAGAGAGAAGGGAACAACGCTCAAACAAATATTAGCTACTATCATGTGATCATATTAAATCGTGACATGAGGGTTGGATGAGGGAATCATCAACCTCAAATCCACATCAAGACATACTTCACAACTCTCATACAACATTTAAACACAAGTACCAAGCTTCACAATAATTTTCTTAGCCAAGAGATAAAACCCATCCACTAACTAGAATAATGATGAGTCACTTTTAGGCAATGAAATGCTTCCCAAATTAAGGATATGTCATATAAAAATTGTTGTATGACATCTATTGACAAAACGATGACATGGAAAGACTCTTGAGGACTGGTGGAAATACTTTTGTTAATAAATTTTCCTCGAGAAATGATTTAAAGACCTTACAAACAACACAATAGAGAACACTAGAACATAGATACAACATTAGCATGAGTATTCAAGTGTCCTAATATAGTGTTGAAATCTCAATCTTATGATGGAGTCTAGTTATGCACTGGAGTCTAGTTCTAGCATGAGTCCCTACTAGGCACTATAGTGTTAGGCTAGCATTGGAATCCAAAGTAGTAAGAAAACCCAAGATATAGTTTGGTCACCAAGACATGCCAAACACCCTAGAACTAAATTTAAATGCACATGAAAAAAAAGAAACTCTAACAAAAAGATTAAAAGAAATATTTGATATTTCTTAGAGATACTAGACACTTGAACACGAGGCACCCCAACACATAAAGGAGAGGATTTCAAAGGATTTGTTAAAGTCCCCAATGCTCCAACGTACTATTGTAAGAAATATAGATAAGGGCACTACAATATTTGGGGTCGAATTTCGACACCAATTTGTGACGACACTACCATTTGTGTGTAATTTTTGTTTTTTTTTTCAAGTGCCCCCAATGTTGTCGTAATAGCGACGGTATTGTCAGAATTGCGACACCCGCGTGATTATAAAAATAAAAAATAAATAAAAAAAGAAAGGCTCATTTCTAATTTAGCGTGATTGCATACTGTCGTGCGCGAAGAGGGCCTAACTGTGGAAGATTGGAATCTTGGTATATGGTAGCCACAACTTAATCAGGTAGGAATTCGAGCTTTGTATTCTCATTAACTCAACTTCATTTTGATGGCATTTGTTGATTTAATGGCACAATGTGAATGTTAATACTGGCATTGTTGGCATTGTTAATACTGGAAATATCTTGATGGATCGTGGGCTGCAAGTTAGGGCATCATGCATTGTTTATGAGCTCATTGTTTAGTACTGGCATTGTTTACATCTTTGCATTTCAAATGCTTGATGACCCACAAGCTTTGAGAGCTAGGGCATCGTTTCTATTACCTTCAAGGTATTGTGTGAAGTGTTTGATCTCTCTTTTTTTGTTTTGTTGTTGATATTCACTATGTGGTACTCCCTGTTTATGATCATTTCATGAAGAAATGTCTTGATGGCTCGTGGGTTTCAAGTTAGGGCATCATGCATTATTTATGATATCACTGTTTAATATTGGCATTGTTTACATCTTTGCATTTCAAATGCTTGATGACCTGCGAGCTTTGAGAGCTAGGGCATCGTTGCTATTACCTTCAAGGCATTGTGTGAAGTCTTTGATCTCTCTTTATTTGTTTTGTTGTTGATATTCACTATGTGGTACTCCCAATTGATGATCATTTCATGAGGAAATGTCTTGATGGCTCGCGGGCTGCAAGCTAGGGCATCATGCATTGTTTAATACTGGCATTGTTTACATCTTTGCATATGGAATTCTTGATGACCCGTGAGCTTTGAGAGCTAGGCCGGAATCGTTGCTATTACCTTCAAGGCATTGTGTGAAGTGTTTGATCTCTCTTTATTTGTTTTTTTGTTGATATTCACTATGCGGTACTCCCCGTTTATGATTATTTCATGAGGAAATGTCTTGATGGGTCGCAGGTTGCAAGCTAGGGCATCATGCATTATTTATGAGCTCATTGTTTAATACTGGCATTCATTTACATCTTTGCATTTGGAATGCTTGATGACCTGTGAGCTTTGAGAGCTAGGGCATCGTTGTTTTTACCTTCAAGGCATTTTGTGAAGTGTTTGATATCTCTTTATATGTTTTGTTGTTGTATTCAGTGTGTGGTACTCCCCGTTTATGATAATTTCATGAGGAAAAATATGGTATCTTATTTCCTTTCTGCAGCATTCTTTTGAGTGCACATGTCCTGTAGCATGGTTTTTCTTTCAAAAGTGTATGGCTTGACTATGCACATGCATAATTGTAGATGAGGATCAGTAATAGGATGTCATTCATTGCTTAGATCTTCTTGATCTAACCCCCATCTCTCTTTTCTTTGTAGGTTCTGGATCACACAGGACCACACTGGATTCATACACAGGTCAAAAATTCATCACTTCAGGCAATGTCTAGTACCCTTATTATTTATGTTCATCCTCTTATGTATGCATGTACTCTTGCATATTCCTCTGAAAGTTGGCTATGCTCACAGTAGCCCAGATGATTTTATCTTTCAGTTCCTTTCCTTGTATAGTATGTACAAGTTATTTGGCATACATATAGTATATACATGTAATTTTTACAAGCATAAATTTATTTTCCTTTACATGTATCTTTTCATGAAATGAACACAAATTAAACAAGATCATTTAATAATGCAAACTAGGGTAGTGTATTCACTCATCTAGTAATTAGGTTACCAATGTACAATGAGGTAACTATTTGTATATATATCAAACCATGAAGATGATGCTTAGGAGACAGTGGAGCTAGAGGAATATGTGAAAGATCTAAATGCTTTGAAAAATAAAAACTCCTAAGGCTTTCAAACACCTAGGAGCTTGTAATAAATTAAATGGAAGAAGATAGGTCCATGTATGATCTTACGGAATTTTTTATCTAATGCCTACGAAGTTGACTTTCTAGAGGGCATTAATATCTCACTTGTATTCAATGTCAGTTATTTGTATAAATATTATGAAGGAGAGATTAGTATCTCACTTGTATTCAATGTCAGTGATTTGTATAAATATTCAAATTTGGAATCATTGTTGAAATTATTCCTCATGTAGTGTATATTTCTTCATGT
>MU224451.1:1520862-1536045 GCA_018584345.1 Thuja plicata
CTACATGATTAGTATGTTGCTTTTTATTGCAATTATAATTAGTATGAATGAACAAAATAATCAACTAAACAAAATGATATGTTGGAATGACAGTGCAATATTTATCGATATAGCGTCGATGGCTTCGATCAATGTGCCTATGTGTCAATGTGGTGGTGGCCCTTATGTGTTGAATACATCACACACAACAAGTAATCATGGGCGTCAATTTTGGGGTTGCCCAAATAGGAAAAAGGTCTGGATATGGAATTATATATTATGTTTAAAAGTAATGTGACAAGTTATAATCATTTTAGGAAGAACTGATGTAGATTTGGTATTGAAGGGAAATAGTGGATGTCAATACTTTTGGTGGGTCGATGAAACCACATTTACATCTACCCCATCTACGTCTATACCTGATGTAGGAAATGAGTGCAACTTGTGCAAGGCTTGAGAGGCATCTAGTGCTGCCGAGATTGCTTCAATGGCAAAAGCAGAAATCATGTTTCTGTGATGCCTTCTTTGTGTAGTTTGTGCACTACTTTGTTGGGACCATATGCATAAATGTGATTAATAGAGGGCTATTGTAGATACTGAAACTTTTTTAGAATTTCTTGTAGATACGTTGGACATTTTGATAAACTCATGAACTTTTTGTTGTTTATGACTTCGTTATGATTTTCTATATAAAATTAAACAAAATAAAAAATTAACCTTATTAAAAAAAATTTGAAAAAAGGTAGAACATTTTTAAAAATTTAACCTTATCTATGATTTATGATGTCTAACTCTTGGATGGGTTTTTGTAAATTTTATCCTTGTTCCTTTTAGAAGTGTATGGCTTGACTATGCACATGCATAATTGTAGATGAGGATCGGTAACAGGGTGCCATGCATTGCTTAGATCCTTTGGATCTAACCCCACCTTTTCCTTCCTTGTAGGTTCTGGATCATATAGGAGCATACTGGATTCAACCCCGGGTCAACACTTCAATGACATCAGGCAGTGATGCAAAATTTATTGTCTGTAGTCGTTGCAGCAGCATCAGGCGCCACCTTCAGCATAATATGATCACTAGACAGGTCTGTATGTCTTCTACTTTTAATTTGCGTTGTTTCCTTTCTTGTTTTATGAAGTTGGGTGATCCTTGCTATCCAAATTATACCAATACTTTTATAAGAGATTTTCCCTTTTTACTTCAACCTAAACAAACTTTTAGGCAAAATTCCAGCTGAACTCTTCAGCGAGAAGATGATTCTGATACACTTGTGAGTACAAAAAATTTATTTATTTTTCTCATATGTTATGATCTTCAACATGTGATATATAAATATATCGTCTGTTCGGAGCATTGTTTATTACCATATACAGACTATTTGACAGTAATGAGTTCAAAGAAGATTTGGAAAAGTTGCACCAATCTGAATTGGATCAATCATCATTTTCAAATCCTCTTTATCAAACACCATCATCCATTTTCCAATAGAAACACCTTTCTCTATATGAATCTTGGTTTACATTTCCCTGTAATCCTGATGCAAAATGTTTCCATGAAGTATGTCAGGGGTATAATGCATTCAAGAAAAAGGCTCTGGAGGCTGCTAAGTCTTTTGTACACCTTTTGTTTGGTAATTTGAAGCCATCAATAGAAACTTACAATCCTAAACAATTAGTGTACCATTGATGGCTTCATAATTATTAAGTGAAAGTGAGTTCTCTGATCCGGAACCCCCTTTGGTGATGATCCTATGCAGTTCCACATAGACACAACACGTTCCTTAGAAGACTTTTAATCTCACAACAACTGAGAAACATAAATGTAGATATCACAAAATCTAAGAAACATAAATGTAGATATCATGGTCACAATTGTTTGGAGACACAACATAATTGAGTGGTATACTCAGACGATGCAACGCAACCACTAATCCTCCAGTTCTAAGTTGGCACTGCAGGATCCAAAAACCATAGATAAGGAATAAATTTAGAGAGCAGAGGAGGGTCTTAATGACCAAAATAATACAGGATCCCTATATTATTTTTTTCATTATGGCCCTCCTCCTCCACTCTCTAAATTCATTCCTTATCTATGGTTTTTGGATCCTGCAGTGCCAACTTAGAACTGGAGGAGTAGTGGTTGCATTGCATCGTCTGGGTATACCACTCAATTATGTTGTGTCTCAAAACAATTGTGACCATGATGCCTACATTTATGTTTCTCAGTTGTTGTGTCCCAGGATCCCTTATGACCCTTTATGACCCTTTACGATCCCTAAGATTACATCTTAGAGATCTTAAAGTGTCGTAAAGGGTCATAAGAGGCTCCTAGGAGGATCCAGATGAGCTTCCACCTTCACATTGTTGGCCCTATTAAGTAGAGAATGTTAAATTATTCTCGAAACAAAGAGAAGCTCAATATTTTAAGGTCTCACTCCATGCACACAAGCAATATTTTTTTTTTAAACATAGCATACCATCGCAATTGTGACGATATTCAGAGGACGACCGATGCCAAAACACTACACGCGATGTCCAGATGTCAGAATAATCCGGCAGCTGGACATCACATGTACAGCATGTTCGTCGCATACCCGTTGTAATGGAAACACTCATAATGTGTAACAACGACATACTAACCCTCATAGCCGGTGCATATTGTGATGGCCATAACCATCACAATAATGATGGACATAGCTACCATCAGTGATTTCGACACCAAAATTGCAACGCCAGTCTGTGTCACTTTCCTGACAGAGTAGTGTCGTAATTGCGACGCATAACTGTCGAAAAGAGGTCTCAAATGTACTAGTGGGGGAAGGTCGACACCATACTTTGTTTCCTCCATGAGCACACAAGAGACCCTAAACAATCTCAAGATAATTTGATTCCCTAAGAAGGGACACCTATGAACCTACTGACCACATAGGACTTACAACACCACACTAAACCATTTTACAAATAAAAATTTCATTTAAAACCAAATAAATATACCTAAGCTAACTTTAAAATCAAAAGCATGAAAGCATACATGACAACATGCATGTTCAACTCTAATATCAAGATATGCAATCAAGTTACAAATTTGGTACCACTTACGTAGAAAATTATAATTCATCTCTAAAGGGAGGTCCAATTATTTCAATTACAATATATACCATCAAGACTCAAATGTCCTTTCAAAATAAATTATATCAAATGAACAAAAGAATTAAAACATGAAGAAACATTTTCCATCAACATACTGTGGTCAACTCCATCCAAAATCCTTCAATTTATAGTGATGGTTTCCATGCCACCCAACCTCGTAAAATCTAAAGATCCACTCTCACCATGTTAGGAGATAGTCACATAGACCAAAAAACACACAATACACATTAGAGTAGGGTTAGACTAACATCAAACACAAAGTAAACACATGGCATGCATAGTATACAAGATCAATCAATGACATCGTGAGGAGGTACAAGATCCCATAGGCACAACTCAAATGACATGAGGACTAGATCCTAAAGTTTGGGTAGGGATTATCATTGCAATGGCCTCAAGGCTCAACAAAACTAAATTGAGCACACTTATCAGAAGCTATGAGGTAGCTCAAGCATAAATTCTAATGTTTCCTGAGTAGGCATGTTTTCCACACTCATCCTAACTGTGTATGAGCACTCTAGGCATGACGGAGCACCATTATCTTGGCTCATTTAAAATTTCCATGTGTTTCTTTACTTATCAATCAATTAAAATACTTATACTTGAGATATTCTATGGCCCCTTTGTACCCCATAAAACATCAAAAGACACTCTTATATATCACTCTAACACCTACATCCTAGGTTTATCACATTCACCCATAATTGAATGTTCACACGAAAAGAAATGCATGATTTAGGCACAAGAAAAAATTTCTCATGATCTTCAAATGTATAAAATGAAAATTCGTGGAGACCTTAACTCTCACATTCCAAAAAATATGAAATCATTTTAAATTTTAAAATTTTACAACTTTTCCAACAAGACCAAAAACCAACAAATTTGAAAAACTTCATTAAAATGTCTTCAAACTTTACATTTTCTCAATGAATATTTTTTTCCATAAAACAAAAAAAGCTATCTTTGGCTCTAAATATGGAAAATATTCACTTCCAAACATTAAATTCATTTTTCATGCATTTTCCAAAAATTGGACTTTGTGAGGACACAAAATTATCAAAACTCAAAAATGCAAACGACATTCAATTCCTGCTCAAAAAAACATTTGAAAAGCATTGAGAAGATTATATATGTTCCCCTATTGGTAAGCATGTCATTAGTTATAAAAAACAATGAACAAATGAGGAGAAATAAATATTTACCTTAATATTATTCAAACAAATAATTTGCACACAACTTGTAAAAATCCAAGCAAGAGGATGTGTCTACACACTTCAAGCATTTCCCTTCCCATTCCTATCCAATTTACTTTAAATTATACTCCATTCTATCCACAAATGCGTCCATAAATTCAAACTTCAAAAATAGCAGAGGCTTTTGAGAGCAAAATCCTTCCCAAAACTGAACAATGCCAAAAATGATTGTCTTTTCCTTTTTAAACCCATTTCTTTTTTTTCCATTATTTTCAAATTTTGAATACAACTTAAATTTCACTTAAATTTATTTTGCCCAAATCACCCTTTTATAATTTAAAATTCATCTATACATTTTACCTTGCTCAAATTTCATAATTAAATATGATCACATCATGCAATTATGAAACTCATAAGAAAAAGTTTTACTAAAAAGCACAAGACTTGGAAAAATCATATAAATCATGCATTCACTATTATTTTATGATAAATACATATTCTAGAATCACTCATGACTTGGATCCGAGTCAACGTTGATCAAACATCATAAATCATACTTGGGTTGAGTTTGACTAAGTATGGCAAAAATGGACGGCCTAATGTGACATCTCCAATATAACTACAATTGTGGATCTAACTGACACTTGTAGACACCTAAAAAAGTTCTCACTTAATTAAATAAATATTTATTATTTATTTGAAAAAATTCATGTTAATCTAGGGGTATCCTTATGACCCAGCCCAACGCCCAACATGCCTTGCCTTGGTCTTACTTATTACCAAGTTGGGGTTTAGGAAGGGGCGAGCTAGGGCGAGACTAAACCCCTGGGGGTGTAACTCGGAGCCCGCAACCAACATGCACCGATTCAAATATTTTATTATTATTCCTCTATTTATTAAATAAATATTTAAATCTAATTAATTAATTCACCAACCACTTTTGATTTTTTTTGGGGAAAGGGTAAAAAATTATTGAATCAGAATGCACAAAGGCTACATAAAGAAAGAAACAATAGGTTCCCCATCAGGCCACCAAAACTACCCTATCATATTCTCTTCAACAATCTTATTAAGAATCTAAGTATAATCCTGAGGCAAATCAATATTGCTCCCAAAATTCCAGCCAATCGTCTTTTCAGAAGCCCACTTAGCAAGACAATTTGATGCTTTATTCCACTCCCTAGGAGTATAGCAGAAAGAAATTGATTCTAAAGAATCTATCAAACTCAGAATTTGTCTTCCAACAACAGCCAAGTGTCAATCCACACCTTCCATCTTTTGTCTATTCAACATGTCCATAACAATCTGAGAATCTGACTCACAGACAACCTTGCCTCATCCAAGAGTACAAGCATGATCAAGAGCATAGAGAACAACCAAAGCTTCCATAAAATATTAGTGTAATGTCCCTTATAAGTATAAAGTTCAAAGATTATGTTCCCATGGTTATCCCTGCCAATACCTCATATTCGCGCATGCCTTGGATTTCCCCAGAGGAACCATCAGTAATAATCTTAATAAATCCAGGGGGAGGAGACCACTTACCAATTCTTTGAGCATTCTTCTTGGTATGACAATGGATAACTTGCCTACTCCTCATAAGAGGAGCATTATTAACATACCCCAAAATGTTCAAATTATGAATAACAAAAATATCACCTAGGTCCACATCCAATGAGAGATCGCAACTTTCCAGTAAAGTTTCTTGTAGCATAATAATTATTCTTTTCCAAACTTGTTCAACTAACATCCTCTTATCTTGAAAAATCTTGTGATTCCTTTCTAACCACAATTGTTAGATAATAAAAGAGGGACCAATGTCCCAAGCTACCAGGAGGAAAGAGGTTTTAGTTTGGGGTCTATCAAGGCTATTCCAAAACTACATAAGGGCATTAGCATGAACACAAGCATGTTTTCAAGAACCCCATCAAAAATACCAAATTTGCTTAGAAAATTCACATTGAAAGAAGAGGTGAGAAGTATGGTCTTCATTGTTGTAAAGAAAAAAGCATCTAGAGGGACCGTGAAATCCCCTTTTTTGAAGGTTTTCCTAGGTTAAACACCTATTTTGGACAACCAACCATAAGAAGAAGTTACACTTGGGCAATCAGAATCTATTCCAAAGTTGTTTCCACCAAGGAACAATCACCTTACAATGAGTCAAGTTGTCCAACTCTAAGTACCCTTAGGAAACAAAATTACCTTTTGGGTCAGACCCCTAGGCAAGAATATCCCATCCCCTCGTAGAATTGAAAATCCTTCCCATAAAAATACTTGCTAACTCATCACGAGTTTCAACTAAACCTCCCAAAGGTCATTCATGAGGTTATTTCCCCACAACCACTTCCCCTTATCCAAAACTCTAATACCTTTTAAAATCCTCAAATATAGTCCACCCTACTTCAATAAACCTATCACCCAGAGACTGAAGTTGTGGGAAGTGGGAAAGGATGGGAGAGAATTCATCCAAAGAGTCATGCCAGAAAAGGGCATCATCTCCCTTATTACAAATTCAAAAAATTCCATGTTTGACAACCCAAGATCCTCTTTTAAGGGTATACCATATCATAGAGCCCTTACCTATCATAGGACATCTACGAATATCTATACTATTCACTCCTAAATATTTTAAGTTGAGGGTTTTAGCCCATTTACACTCTTGGCAGGTGCACCATCTCCAGAAAATCTTTCCAGCCAAAGCACAACTATTCATACCTTATTGCCAAAGACCCAGACCACCATAATGTAGTGGCCTACAAATAGAGTCTCATCTTACCAGACTCAACTTTGAGGAGTGAAAATTATCAATCTAAAGAAACTGTCTAGATAATGAGTCAAATTCCTTAATGAAGCTTACAAGGGAAATCTACACAAAACATCTATAGATTGGGAGGGTCTGAACCAAAAAATTTAAGAGAGTCATTCTCCCAACTGGATACAACCATCTATAATTCCATTGACTCACCTTCTTGCGAAGCTTATCCAGAATAGCTTGCCAGAAAGCCCTATTTAGGGGGAAATCATATAAAGGGATCCCAAGATAAATAAAAGTAAGCACACCAACCTAAAATCTAAGAACCCTGGCAATCCTAGCTTGAATAGACAAAGGTGTGTTGAAGAAGTAGATAAAAGACTTGTCTTCATTAATTTGTTGTCCCAAGTAGATGTCAAGAGCCTTCCTAAAATTAGTAGCCTCCAAAATTGTAGCAGCACCCATCAAAGTTGTCTCGTCAACAAATTGAATATGGGAAGAGGGGGAAAGACCATTGGCCCAATCCCAACCTTTAATCAAACCTTGCCTAACTCTGGAATCAATTAGTCTTCTGAGACCTTCCACCATAAGGCTGAACAATTATGGGGAAAGAGGATCACCCTGTCTTAAGCTTCTTGTAGTTCCTAAAATTTTAGTAGGCTCACTATTGATGAGAACATAAAAAGACAGTGTCAAAACACAACTCATGGCCCAGTTAATCCAATCCCTAGCAAAACCAAAATCTTCAAGAATTTTGCAAAGAAAACTCCATTTAACTCTATCATAAGCCTTGGTCATATCCATCTTAATAAACATAGCCTTATCCTTTGAAGTTTTCATAGAATGTATTACTTCATAAGCTATAACGATCCCATCAATAATTTGTCTACCAACAAAAAATCCTCCATGCTCCTCATATATAAAATTAGGTAAGCCACCCTTTGAGTCTATTTGCAATAAATTTTGAAATAATTTTATAGACCACATTACACAAAGCAATAGGGTGGAAAGAGCTTAAAGAGTTGGCACCCTCCTTATGAATAAGGGCAAGTAAAGTATAATGAATATCCCTTATCATATGTGTGTTCCTGTAGGATTCATGCACCACATCCAAGAAATCCCATTTGATTGTCTCCCAAAAATCTTGGTAAAATTTGATAGGAAAGTCTCTAGGCTTGGAGTTTTATCATTTTTTTCATTCCAAACACCACCCCTTCAACCTCCTCCAAGGAAATAGGTCTACATGGATTCTCATTTATTTCAACAGAGACAATAGTGGGAATACAATCATGAACTAGTCTTTCTTCCAAAATAGTCGGAGCATAATCTTCAGTGAATAAAGCCCCGAAGAATATAATAGCCTCCTGAGAAATCTCCCTATTAGAAGAGAAATGGAAATCCTCCTAAGAGATGAGGGATTTTATAACATTACCATGTCTCCTATCCTTTACAGAGTTGTGAAAGAACTTCATGTTCCTATCACCTTCCTGGAGCCAATCTACTCCAACCTTTCGTTTCCAGTAAATCTCCTCACGAAGTTCCCATTCCTCCAAATCTCTTACAACCATAGATTCATCTCTATACAACTCTTCAAAGAGGCATTGATCTTTGATTATGTGAGTTATAGTGTCAACTCGAGATTGTGCCTGCAATTTTTCCAAAATGATATTGCCAAAGCATAACCTGTTCCATCTTTTGAAGTTATACTTGATGTATTGAAGTTGTTTAAAAAATGATAACATTGCAATACCATAAGCCGACTTCCCCTCCTGCCACCATTCCAACATGAGATCCTGAAGAGAAGGATCACGAAGCCACATAATTTGAAACCTAAAAGATGGGTTTTTTGCAACCTAGAAGTGAGAAGCGGTAAACTTGATCGCCCAATGATCATATCCTTTCCAATATAAAATTTTAGAGCTAGTTGTCCAATTATCCCACATCCAGTAGCATGATACCATAAATCTATCCAAATGCTCTACAATGGCTTATTTTCAACATCTTCTGTTATTCCAAGTATACATACCATTAGAAGGCCTTACATAGACCATCCTTCAAAACTCAATGTTATCCCATAGTAAATTTTTTGAAGGATCAAGTAAAGAATTTCTTCCCCTTTTTCATCCAGACATAATATAGCATTGAAATCTCCTACAATACGCATGGATTAAACGGGGCAAGAGAACAAATAAATCTGAGAGGGGGATATTTTCACCATATTCACAACTCACAACACCCATATAAATTGAAAACATGTTGGAAATATACCAAAGAGGCACAAGCTTTAAATGGCCCCAAAGAACTGTTAAACCCCCAGAGGTACCCTAAGCCCCAATGCACTGACACTAACTTTGAACCCAACTATTGGAGGTTATATTTAACATACCATCCACTAATAATTTAGATTCTTGAATAAACACCACATCAGGAGAATGAGAAGCAATCAATTCTTGAATAGCCTTTTTTCTAGGGATGATTTCAACCCCCTTACGTTCCAAGATATCACAATCATTTTTTAGAAGGAGAGAAGCGGGAATCAATTTCCTTAATAGAACTAGACTCAACCAGTGTCTCACCAATTAACTTAACCTTTTCTTTATCTTTCTTCCTCCCCTTAGTTATAGGGGGTCTTTCAGTAACAAATTTATTAAAGGATTTTTGTTGAGGTCCTAATGTTTCCTGAGACCCCTTACTTTTACTGCCATCCAAAGATTCTTTTTCTGGAATTTCCCCTGAGCTAGGAAGATTCGAGCCTATACTTTTTTCCTTACTTCCAACATCCTCCAGAGGACATATGTACACTGGGGGTAAATTTGTATCCATATGGATTTCAAGATCTGTAACCTAAGTTCCAACTGGAGGATCAATTTCTTTCTCATCATTCATTTCAATTATTCCTTGAGCATCTGGACCTAAAGGCATGTCAACCAATGCATCATCTAGCTACCCCATTTCTTTGAGGACATCAAACTTGTTGAAAACCTCATTTATTTTCTTGTCTTTGAGAGTTATCTTCTGTCCCTTTTCCTTATTTTTAGTTTTGACCAGAATAAAAGCCCTCTTTATCCTCCACCAAAAGGGTTTTTCATTTATTCAGCCTGGAGGTTAGAAGAGAGGGCCAACTATTGGTTGCCCCTGCTTTGTTAGATTTTGGAAAAAATTGTTGCAAATGACCATATTCATGACAAAGGCGACAACGAAAAGGTAAATTTTCATAATCTAATTGTTGAATCCAAGTCAGATTTCTATAAAATCATGCAACAACTAACTCAAATCGATCTCAGCACAAACACGGGCATAGGTGATTACCTTTTTTCTATGATTTGGCAAGAAGGGCCCATTTGCTTGCAAAGCTATGCAACAACCAAGTTGAAGATATCATCTCTCCAGAATTCCTATGGGAACCATGGAATCTTCACCCAAACTGGGACACACAAAGGAAGCTCTTCAGTGGGGTTGAATCCAACATGCCATGGCTTAATGAATAGTCCAACTTGATTATAGAAATATGGTCCCCTTCAAAGGCCCTATTTTCATCTTCCACACAAGTGAAAATAACCAGAAAGTAGCCATTTGTAGCTAGCAGAACCTCCATTTCCCCTTTCGGGTTCCATGTGCGACGTGTCCATGATTCCAAAAAAGGTAAAGAAACTTGAATCCACATGAATTTATAAATCAAAGCATGACTAGAAGATAATTGATATCCTCCTCAACCCCATCAGGTTGAATCACCATGACCTATCTTGTATCACACCATGCAAGACAATCATTTACCTTTGAAGACTCAAAATTATCCCTTTGCAATGAGTTTTCTCCCACATTATTCAAACCAAAAAAATAGTTTTCATGCATCATCGCAGTTGAGCCCCCACTGAATGCAACATCTCTAAACGAAGGTTTTTTCACCCCCGAGGCTTCCCCTGGCTTTGCCATGCAATTCAAGAAGAAAGAACACTCTGCAAACGCCAAACCCACCCTCAAACCAACGTTGATAGATAAAATAGAAAAGCAAGTACCAAGCTTCTACAAAAAACTATAAAATAGGTCCCCGGCCCCCATGCTGCCCCCGCAAACACCACCTACCACCCTCGATCAGATCCCCGCAGACCAAAGCAATGCACAAAAAGCAGAGGGTCTAGGGTACGGATGCCCTAGCTCGCAACGCAAATGAGCTCTCGCACCATCATTTTTTCCAAAGTTCGTCACTTTTGATGTTAATTAAATAAATCTATTTTTATTTATTTAATTAATTCATTATCATTTTCTTTCTTATAGTTAAATAAATATTTATTATTTATTTAATCATTTTAATCCCAACTTTTCAATTATTATTAAAAAATATGTCTATTTATTTAATTGATTCGTTATCCTCTTCTATCTAATCCTAGCCCTCCAGCTTGTACACATGGATCATAATTTGAATTTGTAGTCATACGACAAGAATCTCACATTTTCCTTTCTTCGCATGTTTGGATTTATTAAACTTAGATTCCTACCAAAAATTCAACTCACCTCTTAATGTCATTCATCCATTCATTTAACCTCTTAGTCTTATTCACTCTCATTTTACCACTTAATCATGGTCATTCATCTTTTAGCATCTTAATCTAAGTCCTTGATTCTCTTGGAGATTTCTACAAAATAGATTTTTCCCCCTCATTTTGACCTATCTACTATACATATATAATGCTTGCTTAGCTCTTCATATTATCAATGTAGTTATCATTGCTTTCTTTCTATAATACTTGCATCATGCTTGCATCGTCAACAACCACACTTGTCTCTTTTATGTCATCTTGAGCTAGTGTTTTGAGAGAAAATACTATTATCCACAAGCTCCTAAAAGATTAAAGGACAATGGATTCAATCTTATCATGTGTTTCAAGGCATGCTTTGTTTGTTTCATTTGCATGCACTTGATTTAGAGCTCTATTGGTATTATTGATTTAATTGTAGATTCTAAGCTTGTGTTTGGACTTTTGGTGAGTTTACAATAGAATTACATTTCAATATAGACAACACCTAGAAACAAGTAAAGATTTTCTTGTAGTTGTCCACTCGATGCCCACATTAAGCATACTTGCAATATGTATATGATAGCTAAGGCATAATATAATTCTCTAAGAGAGTTACAACACCATAAAGCATAAAAATGACCATCCATACATACATATACATAATAAATCATTGAATCAGTTTAGGCATAGACCATCAACTCTATCCAAATGCAAATGCAAGAGCGTTACACAACCAATGGGTACAACATAAAAAGCATAAACCAGTACATTCACATGTCAAATAATTATAAGCATTTATCGATAACGTGAACAACATTACAATACACCAAATGCATACAACACAAGGGCATCTCACATAATATCACAATTATGATATACATCATCCTCATAAGGGACTAGACAAAATTCCACCCACGCATCTAAATGCAAGCAAGAGAATATCAATCGACATGTTAAGGAAGTATGTCTCGAGATGTGGATGGTCCAAACATACCAAACAAGGAAAAATAAGAGTCAAGAATAAGTGTAGCAATGAAAATAGAGAAATGAGACATTAATACACAATCAAAGTAATCAACACAAACATAACCTATGCATCACTTGATATGTATAAAGAAAAGATGTCAAGATCCAAACATCTAAAGACTACAAATGAGAAGGCATTGCATCTAGGTAGGGAATTTGAGACTCATAGTGTTAAAGAAAGCACATAATGTGAAATACATAAGACACCAAGGGGTTAACAAAAAGGTAGCAAATTTGAATCCAACATACTTTGGGGATAGGTTAAGAAAAGATTTTGATTTTTTTTAGCAAAATCTTAGAATTTAACATGTAATATATTAATGTTAGTTATAAGAGAATTTGGATTTTGTGGATAATAGATAATGAATTGTTTAGACCTATGCCTACTCCATTAGTAGGAAAATCAAGTTTTATATTTCTTTCATGGATGATTTCTTTAGAAAAACATGGATATATTTACTCAAACAAAAAATTTAGGTTTTAAATAATTTTGAGGAGTTTAAGCTTATTGCAGAAAACAAAATAGAGAACATATACGTGTTATGAAAATATAATGATGGGAAGTTTTGCTCAATCGAATTGGAAGATTGTTGTAAGTAGTGTGAAATAGAAAAGAAAACAATAACTCCATATGTACCACAATAAATTGGATTTACACAATAATGAACATTGTGTTAAGGGAAAAATCAACGAGAATGCTCAAAGGTTTTATCTTAGAACAAAAATTATTGGTAGACAAAATACATTTTGCATACTATTTAATCAATCAATCACTTACATGAACTCTTTTTTATATAATATATTAAAAGGCATACTTTAGTAAGAGACACTCCCCTTGGCATCTTAAGATTTTTTTATTGTGATATACATGTGCATGTCCTATGAAAATTTGACTAAGCTAGATTAAAAAATAAATAAATGTATACTTATGCGATATGGAATTTATATAAAAGGACACGTGCTTTGGAGCTTAGAAACAAAGTTGACTATTTATAATCATAATGAAGTATTTTAGATAGTTTAAAAAGCTCCTAAACAAGAGCAATTAAGAAAGGAATATCAATTAAGGTGTAATTTGAATAAAATTGGAGAGAACATGAATTTGACTGAAAAGGCCAACCAAAACAGGAAGAACCTCTTATCCCAATCTTGAGATAATTGATTCAAGAAGGAAGGTAACAATATAGATTCATGTACCACATTGTGTCACCATACAAACAAACATGGTATATAATATGAAGATCGTATCATTGGCTAGCAATTGTTAATTGGTTGAGAAATGAATAGGGATCTAAAATTCATTTTGATTCCCTTTTATCTATCATAGATTATGATCCTATAACTTGGGAGGCACCTTATACAAAAGGAAAGTAAATTCTAGAAAAGAAAAAAAAATCATGGATCAAGAAATGGAGGCATTGGACAAAAAATATGACATGAAATTTGGTTATGTTGTTTGCAAAAAAATATGGTAACAAATGGGTGTTTAAAAGAAGATTAACATAAACAAATCTTGACCTCTTGCATGTGCCAAGACATCCCCTATGGTGGTGTGTGGTCTGGATGTGGTGGAGAATGTGGATTTATACTAACATTGTGAGTTGGTCTATAGATTCATTAGTTTCTAGCCTTCCCTTTCAGATCTGCACTGTTGGGTTTCCGATTCTTGGAGATCCCTTATCTTTGGTAACATTGAGTTTTTCCCTTGTGCAAAGGGGTTTTTTATTTATTTTGAAGATAGTGATTTGGTGTTGAGAAAGTTGTGGGGCTAGGGGAATCACTCTTTCTCGACCAAACCCTGGACAGTCTCCTTGAACCCTCTTACTGAACCGCTCAGTGTGTGTACTGTTTGGGTTCGTCTCCCAAATCTTCCCCTTCATTTTTTGGGAGAGTTCTTTCTTTGAGTTCGTTGGAAACTTTATTGGTTGTTTCTTAAAGGTGGATGAGGCTACGACAACTATGGGCCTCTCTACCTTCGCTTGCATTCCGGTGGACATTAACATCTCTACACCCTTTCTAGGGGATGTGGCTCTCGTGGTTAGGGATGGACCTTGGACTCAATCGTTGGATTATGAGGGTCTCCATTTTCGATGTCGACGGTGCTTCTCTACTAGTCATTTGGCTACTAATTATTTTCTCTCACATCATAGAGGTGTTTCCAATTGGTGGAAGGATGCAAATGATGATCATTTGACCGTCCTAACCTCTGATTCTTTCTCTGATAATTCTTCACAAGTTGATGATGAATCCTCCCAGGGTGATGCTCATGTTGTTTTGACAAACCCAATGGACCTAACTCCACTTCTTGTTGCTAGTGTGGTCCCCTCTGGCCATGTGGACCTTACTCTGACAGTTGCTCTTGATCTTCTCCAACCTTTGGTTGTGGAGGCACATCACTGCCAGCACTCTATTCTTGGTGTTGATTGTCTTGAGAAGGGTGTTTCACCACCTCCCCCTAGTGGTGAGGACCCCACTAAAAGTATTTCCTAGATAGTTGTTCATTGGCGAAGGAAAAGTTGGTCGGAAGTCTCTCATTCTCCCCCCCCCGCCCCTCCCCCATGAAAT
>MU224451.1:1537770-1565774 GCA_018584345.1 Thuja plicata
ATTCTCACTTCATGGTAAAAAGTATTCCTAAGAGTGGGTATTGACTCTAGGGAGGTTCTCTCATGTTGCTAAGTTAAATTCTATTAGATTTATTTGTGTTGTTGTCATTGCCTTTGTTTAACAAGTCGAATAACTGAGAGGGGGGTGAATTAGTTATTCACAAACACTTATTTAAACTTTTACCGAACCGGTAAGCACTGTAAATAATTCAAAAACTTATAACAGACGTAAACATGAAAGCGCAAAACCATCAACACAATGAACACCATAATTTATGTGGAAATCCAAACTGGAAAAAACTACGGAGAAGCTAATTCTCATGAAATAAGCATCGGTTAAGGTGACATAGGTTAAGGTGATTTTTACAAGAGCTCGTTGTTAGTTTGCTCACTGTGGGTTGGCTCACTATCGGTCAGGCTAACTACCCTGAAATGTGAATATGGCTAACATCCAATACAATTAGGCTCGCTTCCAATACAAAAGATGTTTACTAATAAAGTGTGAACTGATAGAATTGCATCTAATTATGCATGAAATAATTCCAATTGATAACACACAAATTGCCAATAGTAGAGATTCGACACAGACCCTCTGCCAGCACACACCAACTTCTGCAACACGATATATAAGGCCTTCTTATGTTCTACTCAACTTCTTTCACACCACTGCCTAATATATCGAGACAAACTTGCACTATATCACCTTTAATTCTTTGTCTCCAACTTGCACATATACTCGTATCTATCTCCACATCGCACACATACGTACTCTCCCCATATACAAAAAGGTTTTCTTTATTTACACAAGTACCTGATCATACATATATCGGCCACACCAAAAATGTCGGCCACAATACAAAAAAGATTACAATTATATTCAACACGCTATCACCAACCCTAAATCTAGGTCATACATAAGACATCTTTACAACAAATTACTACGGGACCTAAATATAAGTCACCCTTGAGATGTACACACTTCATATTATATTCACCAAGAAGATAAGTAAATTATGGAACCATTGGAATGTAACAACCAGGACCATGTCTGGTTCAACAAAACTTATGAACAAACTGATAGATGAGAAATGATAAAACTTGTCCAGAACATGATATATCTTTTACATCAAAACCATCTGATTAACTTCAGGAAAGTCCAGATATTGAAAACACCTAGAATCAACACGGTAAGCACAGCAGTCAACAAATACCGACAGAAAAACATCATGCAACTCCAAACACCAAAAGTATACAAGTATACCAAAAGATGCAATTCATAAGTAGAATCAAATACACTTGACACTGAGCACCAAAACTGTACGTACTGATTTTATTCTGCATATAGTCGAATCCATCAATATTGATAACCACAACTATCCAACCGATGCCAAAGGCAATACCGCCAGGTAGTTGGTAAGAAGGTTTTGACATTAATGACAACAATACCAGCAACATCTCAATATGTCTAACAACCTTTTCTCTTAAGTAAGATATATAGATGTGAATCCAATTTTTACTACACGAACACTTAAAGAAGTCTTTCTATCACAACAAAAAAGTTACAATTGGCAAAAAATACGACTTAGTTTGCAAGTTGAAAAAGTCAATCTATATGACTTAAAAATCTCTGAAGACATGATACTTGATAATTGATCATGTTTTATCATGATATTAGAGTTTCAAGATGTGATGCTAATTGAAAACAATAAGAAAATGAACAAAGATATTAAATCTCAATTATCAATGTAATTTGATATTTTAATGATTTTGATCTTGCAAACTTCAATTGTTGTAAATTCAAATATGTTCAAATTATATTGCAAATATTTTTATTTGTTAGGATTTACGTTTTGAAGAAAAAATTGTCGTTACACATATTTCAAATAAATTGGTAAACATTTGTTTTCATTATATTATAGATTCATGATGTGATGCCAATTAGAAACAATAAGAAAATAAACAAAGAGATCATATCTTATCTACTAATGTAATTTGATATTAATGATTTTAATCTTGCAAACTTCAATAGTTTTAAATTATATTGCAAAGATATAGAATATAAGTATACAAACCTTTTGATATTATTATTGATATTAATTTGAATTTATGAGGAGCAATGTCTTGTAAGAAAGTAAATCGTTTCATATCGATCTGAATCTATAAGTAAAGCAATGTCCCAAGACACAAAGGATATTGAGATGTGACAAGTTCCTTATCCAAATATTATTGGAAGTGTAATGAATTCTTTGGACCATATCAAACTAGATATTAGCCATGTCGTAACAATTTCAAGCGGGTGTCTCTTCCAACCAGTCAAAAACATGACCAAACACTAGGGTCTTAGAATATGTGGCAAAAAAAAATTATGGAATCTCATAAATTTGCATACCACATAATAATATGGAAGGTATTTTTGCATGGCACATAATAATAAATATGGAAGGTATTTTTGCATGGCACATAATAATAAATATGGATTGAAAAATATATGTAGGCAATAGTATTTAATTTGTTTGGTGGAGCAATTAGTTAAACGTGCAAAAGAAAGTGCCACACTTTTACCACAATGTTGAATAAGTGTCATACTCTTAACCACAAATGTTGAGAATATAGCAACCACTCCTTCATTAAAGGATGCTCCATGGTTAAAATTGTTGTATCCAGATAAGAAATTCTAAAAATGTATTACAACTAAATCTAGTACAAGAAACCTTACTTTTATATTAAAAAACATATTGATATGCAATCTCATTTTCTCAAAACAAAAGATGCTTTACATCTTAAATAAAACACTATTAAAAGATGTTTTACATCTTAAATAATGTTCTTCATTTGATGACAAAAACTATTAGTACACAAATCAAGAAAAATAATTAACTAATTATGAGCATTGAGCCTTAAATGTCAGTAAAATTTATTAGGTGTTGTATTTTACTTGTTTTACATCCCTTCTAGATTATAAACCAATCATAATTAGTTCAATCCGAATCCGAGGCATCACATTGCTTCCAGATGTTGAAGCCCTTCTATTGTTTTTTTACTAATGTTTTTCTACCCAATATATTGCGCTATTGCTTATCTCTTTTCTACGCTAATGTATTTATAAATGCTTGCACATGAATAAAAGTTTGAAGTACAAGTAATAAAATATATTGTTGAATAGTGATACCATAAGTTATATTTCTATTAGGTTTCTTCTTGAAAAGGCTTCTCAAGGTAAATTCTTCTGTTATATTAAGAGTAGTTATTTCTTTCTACTTCATTTGAGATTATGTTAGCACTGTTTCTCCTGCATAGGCTTTTTGGTACTATAATATTATTCCTCCTCAATTATGTTCAAGTCCAAGTCCAAGTCCCAAGAGTGATTGTAAAGTTCA
Organism: Thuja plicata; assembly: GCA_018584345.1. Lineage (NCBI taxonomy): Eukaryota > Viridiplantae > Streptophyta > Pinopsida > Cupressales > Cupressaceae > Thuja > Thuja plicata. The sequence goes on from MU224451.1 coordinate 1,541,147, forward strand.
AAGGTGCAAACACATTCTACCCAAGATAATTCGTATTAAAAGTCTTGAGATAATTTGTTTGTCCATATTGCTTGGATAACAAAATTATTTACTTTTAATGTGATCACACACAGCCTTGAACATACTAGTAATGGCAAACTAAGTACAAGAGTAGGCAGATGAGGTCGAGCCAATACTCCTGAATTTTTTAGCATACCAGAAAACCATAAAAGCCAACAAATCAAACTCAACAAAGATATTCCCAAATGCCGACTAATAGGACTTAAAACTGGTGAATAAAGAAATGAAGTTGAATACTTACTAAGCCATCCAAGATAGTGAGCCAGGTATACGGTGGAAGATAAGAGTATGAAAATTATATAAGAGACAAAAAGGAGAAATTTCACAAATAAAATGACATAAACCTCAATCGTAGCATAGAAATTGTGCTAGTGTTCTTCTGTTCAATAAAATCAGCTTGTCTAAGCAACAGTAAAATAAAACATACAGCAATTATATATTATATTAAGCATGATGCCGGCTCTGCGGAAACATGCCGAAGCTAGGGCTTCCTGTGGCTTGGGTGCGATGCCAGTGTATGTCCCTCCATGGCAATCTGGGCAGGAGACTTTCTCTTCTGTTGCTGGTGGGGGGGGCTGCTGTGGTTTGTAGACCCTCTGCTGCTGCTCCACGGGCTTCTTTTGTGCTGCTTATGCATCAAGTTTCGGCTAGGGTTTTTCAGGATGGCTTCAGGGGAAGGCCTCAACCATTCAGCTCTTCCATCCCCTTCCAGATCTGAGCTTCGCTTCGTTGGCGGGGATTCGCATCAGATGGAAGCTGGGGTTTTCTCTAGGGTTGGTGGGTTAAGGAAGGACGACTCCTCTAAGTGGGGTGCAGTGCCGCATTTATCACTTCCATCAAGATCTTCATTTCGCTCTGAGGTCTTGGACCCTGTCAAGGTGCCGAATGGAGGATTTCCCATGGCAGATGGGAGTCGAATGGTTGATCGCCCAAATCAGGGCTCAGTGCCCCCTTTGCAGCCTCTCCCGCGGCAACCCGCACTGTCCCCTTTGAAAGTGGAGCTGGATGCAAATATTTTACAAGAGGTTTTAGAGAATGAAGCGTTTTTTACCAAGCAAGGGTTAAGTGGAAGATTCAAAGGATTCTGGCCAAGTCTCTCTCAACTGTATGATTGGATTTCAAGTTTCAACTACCTGGAGGCCCCTTCTGAAGGACGACATTCAAATCTATCCATGTGCAAGGGGATTCTTTGTAGTAGTCTTTGAGGAAATTCAGGATTGGCAAACAGTTCTCTGCGACTATCAATGGGAATTTAAGGGGCACCTTTTGATGCTGAAACCTTGGCACCCTTCCTTTGACCCAAATTCTGAATCCTTTTCCACAATTCCAATCTGGGTAAGACTACCAAATTTACCTTTACAGTTTTGGTTTGACTCCTCTTTTGAGGCAATTGGAAATTCTTTGGGAAAAATTTTGGGTGTTGACGAGGGGTCCTCTATGAACCTTCACACTACCTATGCTCGAGTTTTGGTTGAAATAGACACTGCCAAAGATTTACCAGTGGAGCTCTCTCTCAACACTTCTGACAGATGTTGGAATCAAGCTGTTGACTATGAAGGCATTCCTTTCCGCTGTCGTAGGTGCTTCAATGTTGGTCATATGGCAGCCCAATGCTTCAAGAGAAAGAATGATAATCAGGCTTCTTGGTGGAAGGACGTCCCCCTCCCCGCCCCCCGCCATTATTTTGTAGAGAAGAATGACTCATGTCAAGGGACGAAGGATGTAGCCAAAGAGGGGGACTATCTGCGGGATACTTCAAAATGCAGTGTCAATCCTTTAGAACCCATTAAATGTACGGCTGACCCCCTAACCTCACCTACAATCTCCACTCCCAAGACCAAGGCTGGGTCTCCGTTTGTTGGCACTGAGTGCCCCAAGGCAGTAGATACCCCTTCCCCAATTAAAGAATCAGGAGGGCCTTCTGACTTTTCCGATGCTGGAGATTGTGGGGATGGGGTTTCTACAGTAGATCGGAAGAGAGAAGATGGTGCTGAGGAAAATTGGACAGTGGTGCAAAGGAAAAAGAAGAAATGTGAGACTGCATTCAATATGCTTCTTCGCTCTCATACCAAAAACAGGACAAAATCTCAGTAGTAATGGTCATGGTTTTGGGTGATGTAGATATCGGTTTATTGAATGAGGGTTTCTGTTTTTTGTTGTAGCATAGGATATACTGATATAAAGATAGCAAAGGGGGGCTTGCGGTATAGGTTTTTAGGTTGTTTTCTGCTGCTATTTTGGAACATATGCAGCCGTATGAATTTGAATGTGGATTGATGATGTCTGATATGGCACACATTTTGTGATGACAGAATTATGTAATTATGAAGGGTACCGGCCCATACCAGCAATTAAATTACCAAAAAAAAATCAGTTAAATAAACATTTCTCAGTTCAGTTCCATCTTTATTCAGGTTCACAGTTGTCATGCACAGTTCAAACTTAGCAACATACAAAAACAATTTTCGAAGCTCATGTCCAATAGATATTGTGGGCTTTGTGCAAGGTTGTAGTGTAAAAATACTGGAGAATGATCATAAGAGAATGACCCAGACACTACTCACCACAATAAGAGTGCCCAACTCCGACAGCAAGGTTCTAGTGTAATAGATATGGCTTATATGTGTGTATAACCAAGTGTTATCACGGTAGTGTAAACCAAACTTACCACATGCCTGATTGTGGCTCAGGCTCACCCCAGGTCATGTGGAAGGCAGCCCAGAATCCATTATATATGCTATGGGCTTCTGATGGTTACTATTCTCTGAGTTATTAAAAATAATAAAGCCTTTGTATCAACATCATTTTTCAATCTTCTAAAAGGTTCAATCAACTTAAAGTTCAAAGAAAAACTCCAAAAGATATGAACTGGAGAAATTTTTGAAATTTTCTTTGGAACAACTCGCTATGTAAGTAAGGATAAATACAAGAGCAAAATTCAAAGAATGCCATACCCTTCATTATATATGTGTACTCACGTAAGAGAGAGTTTTATCATACAGATTTGGAGTACTTCAGTAGTTAAGAGGCATATTTATAGATCTAATATCATCAAAGCCATGAAGCCAAGGCTGAATGATTTCCAGCAGAGGAAACAAAAATGTGACTACAAAAATTAATGCTTGGCTTCATTGAATAAGGCATCACAATCAGAAATCATCCTTTCAAGTACCGACAATGACAAGAAATCTTTGCTCTTGAGGATTTTCTTTTTTTGACTGGTCCAGAAAGGAATTTTCCATTTGGGACCGAGTGCTCTAATCTTATAGAAACACATGCTAAGCCCAACTTACTATAGGGACATAGTAAATACTTACTCTTTTGGTGGAAAGCTAAATGGTGATCTTGCCCTTATCAATAGATACATACACAATCATTCATCGCTGTCCACTAGGATACCTTCTTTGCCTCAACAGGTATGAGAGAATCAAGAACGGCATGCATTTTACTACAAAAAATCCATTCAAGAAAATGAATTTTCATAATATGATATGAACTGACAAAAGAATCCTCAAGGCCACTCAGCACATCAGAATCTGATAGTCGCCCAAAGATACATACATAGCCAAGATGTTGACTAATTCAGATTCAAGGCTTCTTCCTGCATTTTATTCAATCCTGTATCAATATTCTTTCAAGAAAAACAGATGGAAAAAATATTCCTCACCTCAGTCAAATATATATTTCTTCAAGAAAAAATAATCATCAGCTACTAGACAAAGTAAGCAACTAGATACTGAAACAAAGATAAGTATCACAATAATGATTTAAAGAGAAAGCAAGTTATCAAGATTCAAGGCTCAATACTTTAACAAATAGAAGATGACTTTCTAATACAGCATACAAACCTGCAGAGTAGAGGAACTCGCCACTTTACTGGTTGCAATCTTTTTTCTTTTACTGTCAGAGACTGAAAGTACTTCCAATCGTCAAGCATAAGCCTCACATCATGAAGTTTGTTGTTCAGCCCATAACAACAGTTCACATGCATCGTACATACCTTATTTAAATCCTTACTGGGTTCACAAAGCCCACCAAAGTAAGCAGTATCTAGAAACCTGATTTTGAGTCCCATTTCGGTAATTGCCTCATCATATTTAATTAAGTTTAGTACATCCTGATCATGATTTCCAGGATACAATTCCCTTGACATATACCAATATTTGTAGAATTCTATCGTCTGATTATTAGAGTTCACATAATTGAACCCTCCATTTGGCCTATTATCCAAGTCTGCAGGATTTCCATTAAAATGGTCGCAAGCAATTTGAAAATCCGCATCTCGTGAAAAATGGAGAAATGGATCTCGGAACCACATTATGTCTGCATCCTGTGTAAACATTGAACTAAAAATGTAAGGATTTTGACTATGGTCCACCAAATCACAGCCTAATCCAAATAATCATTAATGAAATAATCAGAGCTATAAATTAGGCACTAATAATATTTAAATAATTTGTGAGTAATAGTAATGGTGTAAGCACTCACATACACAGAATAATGACCACGTGTATCATGTAAAAGCTTGAAAAAATTTCTATAATATGTAATAAAAAATCAAATAATTAGCTGTCAGGAGAAACTTGATGGGAAAAAGTTACATTCATATTAGTTGAATAGAAGGATTCTACTAAAGATACTAAAAAAAAGAAATAGTGTGCAAAAATTCTTTGCACAATGGATCATGTAAAACAAAGAAGAGGAAAAAATCATAGCTCAATCACATGGATTCGTTAGAAGCAAATGTCCACTAAGGTTAAGCTTTAGTGGCCAATATGGAAATGCTTTCAACATCTTATATAAGATGATGGTGAAAATTGCTTCAGCCTTCTAAGACTTGGCTTAATGGTATATGCAAATTCAACACCAAGCTGCTGAAGCCTAATCACATCGAGAAATTGAGCACCATCTTATATTTGTAAGTTGGAATGAGAAAGGGAAGCAGCCTCTAGCATCACAATTATAATCGTTGGTACTGCTTTTAAATAATCATCATGGGAGAGACAAAAATTACATGTCAATACTTTGTTGAGTTCAGTACAGATCTTGGGGCACAACTTTGAAAATTCATCTATTAGCATCCCACAGATCCCATTATTTCACACAACCAATGTAGCTTAGCATTTTGTCAAGTCTTAGACAGTGTTAGAACTTGAAGTTTTGTGTATTTCTATGATGAAGATTGAAAACAGAAAAGGCAACATAGGCATGTTTGTTTGCTACTGAACAATCATGAATGAGAACAGCCAATTATAATGGACATAAATAAAAGCACAAATCACATAGTAAGACAAAAGGCTTACGGTAAAAACGAAGTTAAAGCCCATCTCAAGAACAGTCCTCAGAAAATCAATTCTTCTCCACATCATCTTCAGGTAATCATCAGTCATGAAATACTTTTCTCCAGAAAAATCAACTCCTTCAGTTTTGAGCATAAAACAGTAAGCATGAATATGTTCACATCGATCATATGCCTTTTCATCCAAGGCCACAATTACTAAATGATTTAAAAAACTACTTATTCCATCCCCAGCACGAAAGCTCTCGAGAAAAAGATCAATCATTGAATTCTGAGTTGCCCATGCACGATTCAAAGTGGTGATGATCACTGTATTATCTGGCATTGCAGCCTTTTTTAAAATCCTCTTGAGCTTTGCGTCTTCTCTGTTCTGCATTACAAGTACAAGCAGTTGAAGTTATAACCTATCATTGCAACACTGAATTAATTATTACAAATTACCAACAAATATTAAAAAATTTGAAAGTGGATGAACATTGAATATTTGCTTTGTCTGTCATATTGCTGCTATTAACATCTATCGATCTTTCTGCATACTGATGCACATTTCTAACTCTCGGTGCAGCAATAAAAATAATTTGCAACAAAAAAAAGCACCAAAAGTAATTAGTAATCACAGGCATGGATTTCTATCATCGGTTTTCAACCAAATGAATGCATACTGCTTTAAACACAAGAAAAAATATGTAATTCTTTTAACATCCCATAAACACTCTCTTATAAAAAAAGAATCGAATTCTAAAAACCATTTGTTTCATTACCATTATAAGTTTGCAGCTCCTCACCATATGGTTTCTAAGTATTTTGATTACAGCATATCAACAAAGCGAATTTTATAACAATTATGTTGCCAGATATTAATCCAAATATGACTTGAAATGCAAAGTTAAAATGGAGGACTGGTGCTCACCAGTTTAATATGCTTGTCAATCAATACTTCTCACTGTTTCCATAGTTCAACAAAAATTACACAAAGTTTGTCATGAAATTGGGAAGCCATTTACCCATAACTAACCATACACTAATATACATATCCTAAAGCCTAGCCCAATACACATTTGTAAACACATCAGCAATAACCAGATAAGGAAGGTTTGGTCTAATGGCTTGCAGAAGACATTTGCAAAAGGTCATTTTCTATTTTAATCCAAATGTAAGGTTAAAAGGGAACATATCAAGCTAGGTTACAGAATCATGATGATTGTTTGGGCCAATTTACCAGAAGCCATTCTGCAGAGAGTGATTCTGAATCTAGTTTTTCCGTCAACATATTTTCCCATATTACATTTCATTAACTTGGGAAAGGAGGTTATGCTTAATGTTGAATCTGTGTGCAATCAAATATATACATGACTAGCGCATGAAAATGCTGGTCTGAATGGTAACTGAAAGATGTTGACAAATACATAATAAAGTAGTTATCAGGAGAAATGAGCACAAGTATGGGGCCGGACCAGAGCCCATGGTGATGATAATATTTTCAAAATCAAGGTATAGTGATACTGACTACAAGGTCTGCCTGAAATGCCTGTGCACATCTCAAAACGTTAAAACCTATGCTCACATCAAACCTTCGCTTCAACAGAACTTGACCATGTACAGGGAGTAGTATATGTGACAGAACTGGTGACCCAGTTGCTCACATCAAAAACTTTTCCTCTCTATACAAAGATTGGACTGATACCAACCCTCCAGCTGCTAGCAAATTCTTTTCTAAAACATTTACAGACTATGCTCAATCATTCACACCAAAACCTTCTCTTTTCTATACAAAGATAGGATTGATACCAACCCTCCAGTTTCTTGCAAACCCTTTTGTAAAACATTTATAAACTATTCCCTAGAATGGTATGCACAACTCTCTTAGTTTTCTATTAATAAATTTGTCGACCTACTAGCAGTCTTTGGAAAAGAATTTCAATCCTAAAGATACATTCATGAATTTGTTACCATCAAACAAAGTAATGATGAACCCTCAACCCAAAAACTTATTTATCAAACATTAGAAATGCCTTAGCCTCAAAGCCCAATATTGATTTAATAAAAGTGCTCTAATCCTTTCCATGATAAATTTGCACACTCAAAAACCAAGCTCTAGCCAACACTTTTCAGCAATACCAAGCAAAACAAACACCAAGTCCAGCATAAAGCGATGAAACAACCCCCTCTATGACCCTTTCCAATGCTGTATCAACATCAAAGGTCCCCATAATTAAATCCTTTCAAGGAGAGCTATCAGCACATTCCGTTGCACATCTCAATATTGGGTCTTTCATACCAACAACCAAGTATTCACTCAACAGAACCAATGATCCAATTGCTCACATCAAAACATTCCTTCTCTAAACAAAGATTCTATTCATACCAACCCTCCAGCAGCTTGCAAACTCTTTTCCAAGACACTTGTGGACTATGGTCTAAATGTCACGCACAACTCCCAAAATTTTCTATCCAAGAATATGACTTACTAGCAGCCAAAAGAAAGAATTGTCAATCTAACACATCATTCAAAGTCAACATTCATGAATTTGTTACTATCAAAGAAGCTAATGACAAACTCTCTTCCTTAGTTTCACCAATAACCTTCATCCCAACTACAACAAGAGATTATTTGTTTAAACCCACATCTTAGAAAAGCCAAGGACCTAGCAAAAAGGCAAGACAAATTTCAAACGCAAAACAATATGGCTGGGGCATCTCCCCCTCCACAATATAACCTACACGCAACCACCCAACTCATGAAATCATCGCCACCAATAGTACCCCAGCTTCCAACCAACTTGAAACAATTACAGTGAAATTAAAACTTTGTCCTCACCCAATCACATCTTACATATGAGATCCCAATAGATCTCTTCTTCTTGTGAACCCATCTAATTTTGTTTGCGGCACTGAAATTATGCAACAATCTAATGAAAGCTGTTGAGACTTGCAAGAATTCGCATGGAACTACATGTTGGGTACCATTTGTTATTTAAAAAAACAAACATTAGAGAAAAACAAAATGATATCAATCAGAAAAAACAAATCTAAGACTCCCACACACAATACTACCTTTGGCCCCACAAATGCCAATGTATTCATCTACCAACAACATTTCCTCCACCATACTGTCAATGCCAGTATTACAATTAAAACTCTCTGCAATATGCTTACATGGCATAAGATAATATTCCCTATGTCAAAAAAGATATATGCACTGCCAAAATTCATTACAAAACAAACAACCCACTCAACAACCTCACAACACCGGGTAGTATTCTACCAAGATCACTCATGGTGAGGACAACATTCCACCCAACCTTCTTATTCTCCTCTCTGACCTCATCCCAATACACATGATACTATCCAACACTCCCAACCTCGACCACACATTGATGGCTCAATCCCCCACAACATACAGAAGCATTACCCCTTTACACAACTACCTGAAATTTGATCCAATTCAGGTGAATTTCAAATTATGGCCAAACTTAATCTTAACACCTAGCAAAATAGAGCTTGTGAAAAAATTTCTCTACCATAAACAAGTTGTCATCCAATATTTACTACAAAAGTTCAATCCTCCTCTAGGCATATCTGCATTGCACAAGGACACTACAAACGCATAGAAAAACATTGCCTACATCAATTGTATTGAAATCAATGAAAAGAACAATCAAAAGTTTCCACCGACCATATCATTCCTAAGAAAATCTTATTTAACACTAAAGATTCCCTTTTACTGATTAACATCTGCATAGGACAGCACTCATTGATAAGGGGGTAAGCAAACACGTCACAGCCATGGACTTTATTAACAAACTTGGATACATTCATATCACAAGGTTACACACACATGATTATAAGACACAAAAGCATGACAATTGCCTTCATATGATTACGTACACACTGCAGTCCCAAGAAAGTTGAGTCAAGTTCATGGTTCTGGAGTATCCATTGCAGTATAACATTCTTCAGGGAAGATCCCCTCATTAATGGGTTTATGGTCAAAAAAAGAACGATTGACTGACTACCTGGTGCCTGCCCCCTAAAGATAGGTAAAAACTTATCTTTGATGAGGCCTCTAGAGGGAATCCTGGTCAGAATGGTGCTGGTTTTATCATTCAGTCTTCATGTGGAGGAATGATTAAAGGTGACTACTCTCTTCTCTTCAGGAAAAGAACTAACAACAAAGTTGAGTAGTAAGATGTAATTGCCAGTAGTGCAATGGCATACTCGGAAGGATGTAAATATCTCATTATTGAAGTAGATTGTCAAACAGTCATTAATGACCTTGACAAGGCCAGTTTCCTTTGTGGAATCTGCTTAAAGAAACCATTATCATCTGTAATAGGTTTGACTCTATTTCATTGTCCAATTGTTTTCAAAAGCAAATTAAATTATATAAGTTTAAAGATGTGCTAGCCAACCTCGTGATTAAATGTATCCCTTCTCATGTTGATAAGTAAAAAGGTTGGTAAGGCCAGTTGCCATTGTGTAGTCTGCTTGAAGAAACCATTATTACCTGTAATAGGTTTGACTCTATTTCATTCTCCAATTGCTTTCAAGAGAAAATTAACTTATATAAGTTTAAAGATTTGTTCGCCAACCTCAGAATTGATATATATCCCTTCTCATGTTAATAAGCAAAAAGGTTGAGAATTGTCATCAGTTTAATGAGCTTATAATAAATGGCATGCCACCGTGATTGATGTGGTGATAGCACCTCTTAAGTCTATGACGAGAGGTATTGTGTCAAGGAGACAGTCCGAGACACGATGATATGGCTTTGCTCATGCCAGGACAGTGTCAAGTTCTAGGTAAGGTTGGTGGGCTTGGTAACCATGTTTGTATCCTCAATAAATTGGGTGGCTTCTTGTGATGTAATGGCTATAGTGTATTTGTTTACTAGCGTTTGCTTCATGGTAGTTTTATGTTAGCTTCTTTGTGGCTGGTTGAGGTATTGTGGTTCCTAGAGGCTTAGATTTACTTCTGTGCAAGATTAACGGAAAGGAAACATATTGGATGCTGCTCATGACCCACTGCATAGAGGACAAGTTTCTGATCATAGATTGAAGATGTTACATTGCCCTAACATGATTCTGCTTAACCAAGTGAAAAACATCATTGTTGAGGGAAGCTTAGCAGATAATGGTATTCTTTGGTCTCCAAGCGTGATCTTGGTGCTATATTGTGCAGGACAATGATAATGGAATGGCAAGGGGAATATTTTGGGGATAGCAGCTCATGTGTGTGTTTGTACATACATATATGTGTGTGTGTGTGTAGGATTTTCTACAAGTTAGTTTATATCACCAATGCCTCATTTCTCAAAAAACAGAGCTTTGTAACTGGAGATTTAGATCCCATCTGTAGTTTTCAAAAAAGATTTCAAGAATGACCCTTGGTTGTCGTGGCTTTCCAGGTTCCTCTTTAAAAGTCTACACTGCATGATAAAATATTACTAGCTTTGTAATATAAGTCTCTGTTGTCAAGAAAAACTATGTAATTAGGAATTTAGATAGTTATCTGTACTTTTTCAAGACACATAAATGTAATTCCCAGATTTACAGAAATAAAGACCCTCCTAAGATGAACAGACACTATCAAGTTATTATGTCTTGTACATCTAGTGGAACATCCTGTAAAGCACTAGTCTAAAATTGAACTAAAGGCATTCAAAAGTTTCCAAACTGTAACCATCTTATTTGCTTATATAGACCTTGGATTTATATGTTAACATTCATAGAACTTTTTCTTTAAAAAAATTTAAGTCTTTTTTAAGTCAAAAGACTTTGTTTCTGTCTAGGCCCTAGGATGGTTAGAAAACCCTAGGGTACTCGAGGGACATCTCAGGTGCTTGGACATCCTCAAGGCAATCAAGTAACGTCTCAAACGTCCCTGGCCATCCTGAGGGTGACCAAACATCCCACAAACGTTTTGTAGGGTTTTGTGCCATTTCATTATGTCCCACAATTTTGCAAAATTTTGGTGATGGAGAAGAGACATCCCTTTTCATTCCAGCATCTCAGAAATGTCACTGGGAACAAGGATGCAAATTTTAGGGCCAAAGACACATCCCTGTGGAGGATAGTCTTGTCAATCTTTTCTGAAAAATTGGGTAGGGCAGTAGTCAAGTTGAACTGTTGCTCCTATCACAGAATTGTGAGCAAGATGTTCAGGCAGCAGGGTGATGCACTTAGTGGTGAAGGGGTGGATTTGAGGGATCTACAGGATTTGGAGATTGAATTTGGGTACCTTGCCTAAGATATGGAAATGCTAACTACCTTTGTTCGAGACTTGAGGATGGCTATGAGGAATTTGTTAGTCTTGCACAAGTAGGTCGGAGATTTCCTACACTTTTTCATTTCAGTGAATAGGTAGCAAATTGACCAAGGCAACGAAACAAGTAGAGATCATTCATGGTGTGCAGTTCAAGGGGTTGGATAACCCTTTTTGTCAAGGACATAAAATCAAACCCTGCGGTGACAGCATTTGATGAGCAGAGAACCCATTCCTATAGTCAATTGATGGACAAAAAGACATGATTAGGAGTTGCTCACTAGGGAGTCTCAACTATTCCATAATGTATAGCTTTTTGGGTTAAATTGTTATTGTGATGAGTCAGTTTGTTGGGTTAGGTTTTGTCATACTTCAGTTGCTTTTGTTTGTTGGCTTGTTGTACCCTTGTAAGGGCTGTTAATCCCACATTAGAATATATATGTTAGCTTGTACTTTGGGTTGGGGGTCCTTAATAGAACCACATAACTTTAATAAACAAATATGAACTATTTCATGAAGAACATTGACACCTTGTATGAGGGCAATCACTATCTACCCTCTATCACCATGTAGCAACTAATGAAATTCCCTCATGGAGACAGAAATTTGCAAATGATAGAAGATATGGATGGTCCAACACCAAAAATATAAGACACCTACCACATCTCAACCCTGGAAGAAATCCTCCTTTTCTTGCTCTCAAACACATTGGTTCCACCAAACATGAAATCAATGAGGCTCATTGGGAACTTATCAGCCATCTTTCACCATAGTGATGATGAACCGAACGACGTGGTCCATATCTAGTAAGATAGAGACTTCCTAAAAGACATCAAAGATAAACTACAACCTGCTCTTCAACCCTATCCCAAAATCACTCTCAAAACATATGACGAGCAGAGCAACCACCTTCAACTTCAATTATTCTCAATCAATATCACTGGTCTTACACATATCAATATCACTTTGACTGAAGATTATTTAAATGACAATCCTTCAATAGAATATCATACAAGAAAAGCTAAAGGATCGTACAAGCCTTGATAGTTGATATTGAAACTACAGCTTTTTCTTACAAGGAAGAAACTGATAAAGTAGGTTTCAGCACAGCAGATTATGAAGACAACTTCCTTCATATGATAGCTCATAATGCTTGCATTAACTGCTACAAAAATCATTTGAAGAACATTTGTGACAGCACTTATTTGACATGGGAGATAACGCTCTTGCCAGAACTACAAGATGGTTTCAGCTGCTATTGAAAACATTAAGAGACAGTTAAACATTCAATCCAGATTGTAATCATATCTAGCAAGCAAAAGGAGTTCAGCATACTATCAGAAAGATAGAGTACAATAGGCAGACTCCTTTCAGAACTAAGTCGGGGACAAGCTTCTTATCATCTTTTAAAAATTCAACATTCTCACATGATAACAGCTCTTTCGAGCAGCAAAATAAAACATTTCTCCAGTAGTCTCACATTGTTTAAGTCAGACGATCACTAGACCATAGTTCAAAAGTTTGAACCAAGACAAAAGTTGGCAGCTAAAAATTTTAACTCAGAATCAGCCACAGACTTGCAAATTAAATTAATTACATAACATTTCTACACCAAACATTTCTAAGTGAGTCTCCCAACTAGCATCTGTACATTACACTAGGTAGGGGTTGAGAAGCATTATGGCATCCTTACATTACTTCCATCTTTTACATATTTAATTGGCGCATTCACAGAAGAAAGCCATCCATAAATAGCCAAAAGGTTCTTCTCCACCTAGCTCAACAGCATTCAGGAGCACATGCAGAGAGTTCTAGCAAAAACATGGATATGTAAGGCTGAATCCTCCAAAGGCCCAACAGTGATACACTTGATAGTTGATACCACGCACATATCATGCTACCACACAGACAACCACCTGGATGAGACCATACATTATTTCTGGCATAGCCAACATTTACTCTTATACAGTAGACACCCTTGATTGTTCCTTCACATGACTATTGATCCCTTACAGCTGATCCCTCATGACCTGAGTCCCTTTGAGACATTCATAACTTCATTATCCTCCCATATATACCTATTCCATAGCATACCTACAGTCCACCCTCCAACTTTAGGAACATATACCAGTCCTCTGTAATATCCTTCATGGAAGCCTGCACATTTTTACTACCTAACATATCATGGGATACCTTACTGTTACAGTTTCTCACTTTCAATAACATCCGAAATTGTCCTCTTCCTATAACTTGTCACTTTCAGATGTCCTGCACACACTGCCTTCTTACTTAACTCTTTTGTTTAAGCCATCCAGACAGTTTTGACCATGACTGAACCTGTCCTATCTATCATTTCCCTATTTTGCAGGCTATAAGCTTCTCTTGCATGAATTTTTCAAGTCAGTAGATACATAATTGTAGGTTGCACACACGCCAACAACATTCATCACAGGCATACACATCTCCAGCGTAGGAACAATCAATTTCTCTAGCCCGCAATTAATTTTCCACATCATATAGCCCAAGGGGCACCTCCTGCATCACAACCTATCACACAAGACACTTTGGGATTCAAAATCATCTCCTGCACTCAGCAACTGCCATCAACAAATTTCCAACACTTAGAATGGGAGGCACAACATCACAAGCATCTGCATTTCCGCATCACATAGTTGCATAGACATTTCTACACAAAGATATTGCATTCCACCTGTCATTACCATCTTTTGCATCTTTCTTCACTGCATAACTCCTTGCATTTCACCTAAGAGGCCCAACATACTCCACTACATTACCACACAACATAGTAGGCACAAACTAGTACATGACATTTTTAAACCACTTGTATGCATCATCTCACACACACACTTGAGGGCATCATACTCGCACACACATCATCTACATAGAAGGGAATAGCATTAGACTCATAGCATCTTCCCATCACTCACATACACACTTGGGGGCAATGCTACACAACTTTCAATACAAACAAAATTCAGGGGGCATTCTGCTCCATCACACATGTTTGCATCTTTCCTTCTTTAGTAAACATGTAAACTCAAATATGCACATTTTCCTTCAGCATATTACCATTTAGTTCTTTTGTTTTTAAATTTTTATTTTCAAATATTTCTTTTCAGCATTTTCACTTGTTCTTCAAAGTATCTTGTCTTGCTTCACAAGTGACTAGCCAAGTACCTTGAAGGAATGAATGTATATACTGAGAGAAATGTTACTGACCTGTTCCCTTGGTGTCGTGGGCCAATGCAGGAAAAGGATTGACAGTGGCAAACTACAGGATCCTTCAGGTAACCTCCACACTTCCTTCCAGTTTACATCTTACCTTGGACTGAGAGGTCTGATAGTGAATGAAACTGCTGTCTATGACAATTCAGGCCGTTGTGAACTCCAAAATCTATGGCACTTTAGGTTATGACTGACTACATCAACATCTTTATGGGATAAATATTAATGGAAAACCATTTCGTTATTCCCAAAAAAGCAATATCTCACTACAGTCGTATATCTCATAAACTCCACTACTCTTATATTCTTGGTACAGACTTCTAAAAGACTAGGTTACTAGATTTCTACAATGCTTGCAAGGTCAATATCCCCTAATGCTCAGAATCCTTTAAAACACCTAAGTCGTTGCAAATTACAGATCTCTCACTCTGAGCTAGCAGTCTCACTGGATCCTAACCTAACTGGCCATCTAGGTGGAAAGTGAATCATTAAGGCTGGACCTCTCTCTCTCTCTCTCTTTCTATTTTGCAAATTTTCTAGAAGCACAAGGACAATCTCAAAATCAAGCTATGTCATATATCATAAAAAAAGTTCCTCTTTTTCTCTCATCAATACTGTACATTCCTTTATATTAATGTGTAGTTAGAACCATATTTAGGGTTATACATCTAGCTGTCTACAGTGACAAGAGGATTAAATTTCTACCTATACAAATTCATATAGTGGGTGCTCAAACCACTAGTTTGAACTTGCACTAAAGGTGGTCATCAGTCAAATTCAAACACCTATACAAATTCATATAGGTGGTGCTCAATTACAGGCGAAAGATCCAACCCAACCAACTGGGCACATCCCAAACCAATCGATCTTGGCTCTACCCGGTGCCACCACGTAGTTAGATCATTATAATCACCATTGAACATCTGATTGGTTAGTTGCCGCTCCAAAACGAGAGTCAAACCACTAGTTTGAACTTGCACTAAACGTGGTCATCCATCAAATTCAAATGCAATAGGAAAACGCAAAGAAATTTCAGCCCAACTTCTAATTGATAGTTTTCATCGCCAAGGGATTGGAATTGCATCTGCACAAGTTCATGTAATAGGTGCCCAACCAACATTTTTGTGAATATTTTAAATACAAAATTTTCAAATCCAGAGACTATTCGCGACTATTGAACTTCTTTACCATAAAGTAATTACTAATTACCCATTTTATGACAGGATTTTCAGACTCTCTCTAGACATGTGGATTGCAATTCACAATTTACCTTTGTGCAGCTTGGGGAGGAAGCGTTTGCCGGGTGCCCCCAAAGTGGGCAGTGGTTTGAATTCCATTGCAATCACTAATGCCCAAAATACACATAAAGTCAACAGATTAATCAATATGGCCTGGCATGCTCAGAACTCAAAGCCCTTCAGCAACTACTTGTGACCTCCATACACACCAACAAGGCCTCCCTGACAAATCCTACCAATACAATAAAGTCCACTTCCTATTGTCAAGCAATAAAGATAAGTTCTGTTGCAGTTCTATAATTTCACAATTTAGGTTTACTGTTAGTGTTTAGTACAAGGGGTGTCAAATATATATTTAGCCATAGCAACTTAAGGCCATAGAATTAGACTTACAAAGTCCCGAGCCAAGCCTCCATCAGTGAGTTAGCTGGCTCAACTTGGCATAAACTGATGTGGCTTGTAGAGATCAAGTGGTAGAAATCACACATACACATGTATATAAAATGAATCTATTTCCATCAATAACACATTTTAGGTTAACTATGCACAAACTGAAACTAAGCATGTTTGGAAGTTGTTATATATCAGGCTTGGTATAAAATGAGCAGCCCTTTTCTTCCAGAAGTTACAGGTAATACTTCTAGTCTTCCTTTTGGGCCTCTGCTAATAAAGTGTAGGGATCCTGAGCGTATGTTATAAGGGGGTGTATATATAATAAAGAGTGTGTGTGTGTGTGTTAGTTATAAGATAGACACACATATAGAATGTGTGTTATTATGCCCAGGATCCCTACACTTTACTAGCAGATGGCCAAACGAAAAGGGCTGCTCATCTTATACCAAGACTGATATATAACAACTCCCAAACATGCTTAGTTTTACTTTTCATTTTGTGCATATTTAACTTCAAATGTGTTAGTGATGGTAATAGATTCATTTCATTTAGTTTACTTTTAATATATAGTATCTTACAGAATTTAAACATCTAAGGTTTGTTTAATTATTTGGCAGTCATTTTGAACAGATATAAGGGTCATGCTAGTAAAGTAAATTGATATGTCAAGTGTAGGCAATCCATCTGTAGGAAGAATTTTGAATTAGATTTTGAATAACACACGTTACTTCTAAATAGTATGGAGCCACATGCCAGCATAGGCATTGCCATTTTCTGACCAATTGGTTAAAAATTATGTTTGTTGGTATACCCAGGCTTTTATTTCAATCCAAAGAATTGGTTTCCCATACCTGTTAAAAAACTTACAATGTAGACAGTCTGATTTTGCATTTAGCATGTGTCTAGCTTTAGAACAGGAAATCGTCTGAACATATGTAGATTAAAAAATACTAATAGACATTTTCATTTAAGTTTTCAGTAGCTGTGGATGACTCGTTATTTTGATTCTTCTAACTATATGCAGTCAACAATATTTTAGTACAAATCTTTGAGTCTAATAACAGAACCATTTCAACTCATCTTGGAAAACAAAGAGGTAACAGATATTTTATGATACAAAAGTTAGATTTCTTTAGCCCTCCACCAAAAAAATGCAAGAGGGATAACAAGCACATGAGATTAGACAGATTTGATATACCTGGCTTGTGGTATATATATATATATAGTGTAAGAATTGCTTTGATGCAATGTAAAAATTTGGCTAAGGCAATATGCCAAGATCTAGAAGCCTAATGAATAGCACAATAAAGAGAGACAAAATGATATGATCAATTAATTGACTGAATTCGATAATGATCAATAATGAATATAATGAATGAGTTAACAGAACTCAATTGATGAATACAATGAAGGATATGCCTGATTATATAGGCAAGGTAATAAGAGACCATGATAAGGAGTTGATAAGATATCACCTACACAAGGTGGAATCACATGTCCGCCAAAGGTGGATCATCCTCCATTATCATATTATGCAATGAAATATGTGCAACATGTGAAGGATGATAATGTGATAATATCACTAAAGGTGGATCTCATACATAAAGTGAAATGCAATAACAACTATCACTACCTAAAGTGTGTGTGTGTGTATAGAGAGAGAGAGAGACGTGTGTGTATGTATGTATATGGGTGTGTGTGTGTGTCCCAGTATGAGACTCAATAAGATGCTTATAGGCTTCAATTTATAAAAACCTGCAAATTAACAGCCGAAAGATGAAGGAGGGGGATAATTTTATTACTGTTCCAGAGGCTAAATAAGTTTTTGGGACAACAGTACACCAATTGACATGTGATACATTTTTCCAAGAATTGGGAGGGTGCAGTGGGTATACCAGGAATTGAAGATGAACAATAGGTTAAATTGTCCAAGAATTGGAGGGGTGCAGTGGGTACACCAAGAATTATTGATGAACAGTACGCCTAAACGTAAGCCAATGTGCTTTCTTTCTGAACGGTGGATCTTCTGTTACTGATTTTGATCAGAAATTTCCCTATTTTTCATTTTAAAAAGAAAAAGAATGGTTACAATCCACAAGGGAACTTTACTTAACCTGAAACCTATCTAACTCTCCAGATTTAATATTTCGGTCTCGTCAAGTGAGTCTCTGTTATCAAGGACACATCCAGCAGCAGATGATTGTGGTTCAGCCCACAGAACCCCTCCCAAAAAAATCCCTCATTTTAAAGACCTAGAGACACTAAAATTATATACATCTTCGTACCATGTTTTGAGGTCACAATTTCCAAAATAAAACAAACCCAATTAGCGAAGAGTCGAAAACTTACCAGATTATCTCCGCCATCTACTCTTCTAAAATTGTAGCTGATCCGCCATCTAACTGTGGATTGACTGAGAAGATCTATAGGCCTGGGATTCCTGTAAAGAACCACACATGGCACTGCAACTATCGCCACGCACAATAGAACGACCAGAGAATCCCTCACTCTCAGATAAACACTCATTGTATCGCCTCCTTCTCCCTTAGAAAGATGGGCACTTCCTCTTCTCAACATTCTCCCTGATTTCTTCATCAAACTAACATCATGCTGCATTTATAACCCACAGCACTTCTCACCCCAATTTTTTTCCCTCTTTTCTCTCCTATGATGTCTTCCTGGATACCGCTTTCATCGCATTCAGAAACTGAGCTGCTGAAAATTGAAACCGCGGCAAGACTTCCGCATTTTCCTGAACCTACACTAAATAATGAGAGAGCTGCGGGCATTTAAATGTTCTTCTAGTTTTTACTGACTTCATTAGGCCAAGTCGTTCAGCTACAAATGAAGAGCATTAAATGCGATATAATATGACCAAAAAAATTAGAAAATCGATTCCCCCTTACGCTTTCGATGATACAAAACAAAAATATTCCTTTTCAAAGTTAGATTTTGATAGAAATAGTTATATTTTATATAATGATTGATTGCTTAGTGAGATTTTCACACTCATTTATTTACATTTATCTACGGGTCCACTCAATGAAATGACTTAATATAATTATATATTGATAAAGGGTCTTGTTTTTTGATTTGTGTATATATATTTTTATATGTTTTGTATTATTATGGGTGTTATCTTCTATTATATTTAAATATTTATTATTTGTTCAAATTTTATTATTTTTATATTTTAGACCAATTCTATATGTATGTGAGCAACATTATATATATAGATCTAATCTTTGAAAATCAAATTAAAATTATTGTCAACTCTCATCTATTCATTTTCCATCTTGTTAGTACATATGGCGAATTATTATTATTATTATGTATTCATATTTTAAGAGATTCAATTGCATTCATTATTTATCGTTCTCTCGTATTGAAAATCATTGAAAGTAATTTGTATTTAAGAAAGTGCATGATAGGAGGACTTCAATTTTAACACCTAACAAGAATTATATATCTACATAAGATTACTCTAGAGCATTTGCATGTTTAAAGATTGATGTCCTCGATTATTTTCATGACTATAAAAGCTAGTATTTTTTATATTATTTAGTAGCAAAACAAGGGTGTTGTCCCTTACAAAACCACATCTCAAAGGTGTCACTAACAACCTATAATTAATAGCACACTAACAACAAATCAACATGAAAAACTACTACTAGAGAAAAATAGGAGATTGTAAGCTATAACTGACAACAAATAGTCCAACAACATATTCACAGTTAAACCAACGATAAACTGTAAGTAAATGAAATGCTCACCTTGGAACCAAAGTCAAGTAAATCAATAACAATGCCTCAAAAAAAGTAATAAGATGTTCATGCTGAAACCATAGTCTAGTTTACCAAAAAACACAAAAATAAAAAGAGTTCTAACAAAAGGCCCCTGCAGGCAAAGAACAACATTAACAATAATACGGATCCAAAGAGAGTTATGCATGGCCAATAGATTTTATGTTGCATATTGATTGATGGAGCACATGGCTCCATTCATCTGTAAGGAACTTGAACATTTCCTTGTAATTTCCTTCACTCTTAGTGTCTCTTCTCAGCACCTTTCGTTGCATGAGACGTGAGGAAGTTGTCGAACTATGCATCTCACGGAGGCTAAACCTCGAGATACTCCCCATCTTCCTTTCCAAGTCGTGAACCTTGGTCTTCAATACTACTAACCCAGTCCTCAGTGTGATCATATCAGTGGTCGTAGTTTGGAAGTCAGTGTAGTTGCCTTTGACAACAATCATATTAATGTTCACCTCCTTTGACATTATGTCCCTAGTTAAGTCTACAAGCTCTACTTTCATATTGTCAAAAATGTGGGTGGAGCTATTAGTTGTAAATTTCCCTTAACTATTTGTGGTTTCTATTTCACCTCCTTCCCTATCAACATTCTTCTCCTTCTCACCCTTCCACATAGGTTTCCTACTCCCTTGATCTTTTTCCTCCTCCTTTGAATCATAGTCAACCAACTAGGCTTTTTAACCTTTGTCCATAAAGCAGGTCACCAACTTATAGGATCTTTGTTTATTGTTTTACTTTTACTATGCTCTTCCCTGACCTTAGCTTCCTCCTCACTTAACACCTCTTGAATGGATAATTTAGGATTTTTAGCTGGGGGATAGGTTTTCTCCTTTCCTCTCACTAGCAAACAAAGGTTTAGAAGCTTTACTTTTAAAAAAATAGAGTTTTGTAGAAATCGTAGATGGTATGAAGGTTTCAGGAGTTCCTGACCTAGAAGTCGATTTTGAAGCACTAGGATGGTGTATGCACTTCATTTTACTCGGGCTAGGAGCATTAATGATGTTGGCGAGTGGGGGGGGTTTGAGTTGGGGACTTCTTGGACAACAATAGGTTTTGGTCGACAAAGAGGCATGTGAAAAGTATACAACTTATTAATCAAACCCTAGTGCAGAGGAATGAGATTTTTGCCCCGATTGTTGGCAACCTCCACTACTTCCTTAATAGAACTCTCAAGATTTTTTAATAGGAAAAATAGGAATTAAAAATGGCCATGGTTCCTAAACTGGTTTAGAAGTGGCATATGATAGAAATAATACACTTTAAATCAGCCTTCTTAGGTAAAGCATTTCATGATCATAACCACCATGCATCTTGACCGAAGCTTCATTCACTCTAAAGAATATATTAAGGATTTCATTGTTCTCCACCTGGCTTATTTTATTCCACTTACTACCCTTTTTGGATATCTCATTAGCATGTTTTATCATTTCTTCGCTAATTTCAAAAGAAATTCTTCCCACCATGACCTACCTATCCTCCCAGGAGGTAGCAAATTGCATTGAAAAACCCTCCTTATAGCCATTACTAGACTCAATAAACTTGGAAACCCCTTTCTCTTTACAAATACGACACATAGTGGCATTATTTTTTAATTCATCATGTTTACCAAGCTCAATGCAAATTCAGTCCCTACCCATCTTAAGAAATGTAGAGAAAATATTTGCAGAGAGGCCCACCCATGTTTTAAAATCATAGACTTGAACGTGGCTAGGAAAACCTACACTAAAAAATTCATGGTTAAAAGATAAGTTTAATCCTTGTGTATCAACTTGAATGTGATCATTTCTCCGTCCCATCAAAATACTTTGCTCATGCGAACAAAATTTCACAATACAATAAGGCTTGTTTCCCACTGTATAAATATCCACACCCTTTTAAGAAATAAAATGTGTTCATTAATTAATCAATTATGCATCATCATGAAATGATGGGATCACATCATCACAAGACCCTCCTTAAGGTTCATATGGCTCCTACAATCCATCCCTTGCCACATACACAACTTGATATTACTAAATATGACTTGATCACCCAAATCCCTTTGGCTAGTCCACGTCACCAAGTCTTGTTTCCAAGTCACCCACTCCCCATTAAAAATTTGTTTCAAATTAAAAAAATTCTCTCTTTGAGCCTTCAAAATTAATGCATTTATAATCTCATGTCCAAAACATGGTTGTACACAACAGAATCTATAGTGGCCAAAGGTAAATGTCATCCATCAGTATTGGTAATTGAGCTCTCTCCCCACCAGAGAGTTTGAACATTATTTGGAAGGGATTTCTTCTTCCTACAACATCTCAACCCTTCAGTATGATATCCCAATGCATCCATAGCATCGACAACCATATTCCTTTTTCTGAAGACATGATTACTTTCAAAAAATTCTAGGCACATAAGAAGTTTGTGGATATCTCTCACAATCCCTTTAACAAACTATTTCACTCTAGAAAATCATTTAATAGCATCAACAATGAATATAGAATCGCCTTCTATATACAAAACCTTAATCCCAATTGAGAGGAAAATTTTAAGACCACGTAGAAGGGTCATTCATTCGGGTTGGTTATTCATGTTTCCCTAAATATTACCACTATAGGTTGCCACCATCTCACCAAATCTTGTCCTTACCAATCTCCCACTACAACATTCCTTTGGGGCTGTCTTTCAATCGCATCAAAGTTTACCTTGAACTACCCAGGTCTAGTGGGATCCATTTAGTGTTTCTCCTTCTCAATCTTTTTAAACTATCAAACCTTGCATAAGAGTCAAACAAGCCCCGATTCCTATCATTTTTTTCATCTAATTGAGTAGGGGGAAAGGAAGGGAAAGGTTAGGTAGTAACCAAGATATTGTCCATAAGTAGTTTTTAAAAATACCTAGAGGCTTCTTGAGCCAAATTCTCCACTCCATAAAAAATCATGTGGTTCCTCTCCTTCTATACAATCCAACCAAGATAGGGGGGTCAGCTTCCATAATTATCTAATAAGAGAGTTATAAGAAGTGTACAATCAATCCATCGGTAATTTTTGTACATATCTATTCATGACCCAAATAATTTTAAGCTTATGTAACACCGTACTCCATAGGGCTTGTGTATAATTACAATGGATTAGTACGTGAGGGATGTTTTTCTCGTGTTTGCAAAGCGAACAATGATCAGTGATTAGGCAGTTGGAATCCATGCTTGATGATATTATCTTATGCGAGTGTTTTGTTATGCATAGTTGTCCACTTGAAGAAATTATTTTGGGAATAAGTTGGGGGTTTTTAACTTTTCACAAGAATCCAATGTTGTTACCTTCCCTCCGAAGTGAAAATAAGCAGTTTTGACAATAAAAATCACTTGCAAGATTCTTGTTCTAGATGAACGTGTCCTCCCTTTGGAATAGGGGGATCCTAGTTTTCTTTAACAACTTTCACATATCTATTTCCACCTAAAATAGGTGGGGCTAGTTGTGGCAACATGGTAAGATATTCTTCCATGGATTTGACTAGGATAGATAGTCTACAACCCATTGTCCAAAAATCCTCTTTGCAGTACCACAAATGTTCCTAAAATTTTGGTGCAAGATAGATTCTTATCCCCTAGCCATGTATCTTCCCAAAATGGTATCTTACCACCATTGTCAATCTATCATTTGAGTGTAGTGTGAATAACATTTATGCATTTGAGGACATTGTTCCATATTTTGGAACCACATGGGAATCCCTTGGTAGTAAGAACCTGATGACATTATTTTTCCATTAGTATACTCAGTGAAAAACATTGAAAAAGCATTTCCGACAGACAGCAAGCATTACCGGCGAACCACAAGCAGTACCGGTGAAATGCAAGCATACCCGACAGAACAAATATTTTGAGAAAAATACTAAGTATAAAAGTGACAAGCATCACTGGAAACCACAAGCATCACCGGCAACCACAAGCATTACCGGCGACACAGTTTTCAGAACTAACCCAACAGAAATAGAAAAGGCATACTCGATGACAAGTTCAAGAAAGGAACACCGACGACCAAGAAAACCAACCATCAAAA
Organism: Thuja plicata; assembly: GCA_018584345.1. Lineage (NCBI taxonomy): Eukaryota > Viridiplantae > Streptophyta > Pinopsida > Cupressales > Cupressaceae > Thuja > Thuja plicata. The sequence goes on from MU224451.1 coordinate 1,565,496, forward strand.
CCGACAAACAGATAAAGAACCCGCAAATTGTAGATCTGATTTTTACACGACGAATAAAGCAATGTAATTCTATTTATAGAGTTTTATTTTGTTGTAAATCATAATTTGATGGTCATGCGATCTTTATGTAAATGCTTTAAAGCATCCTAATGGATCTAAAGCATATCTAACTAAAGATCAAGGTCAAGTTGTAAACCTTGGATCTAGAGTTAACTTGCGATGCATGAATCAAGAATTGAATCAAAATTAGTATAAATAGATGTTCATACTCAATTGTGA